>JANJGK010000010.1:56068844-56086344 GCA_039081455.1 Macrobrachium rosenbergii | reverse complement strand
TTTTCAAGTCAGATTAGTTAGTGCGGCTTTGGCTTCGCTTTTTTGCTGTTTCGCTCGAAAAGGACTATGCAATCCGGTCTGCGCTTTCTTCATTTGCCTGTGTCCCTCCTTCTACTGGTTTTGCTGGAAACCAGTTTTCATACATCTTCAAAGGGCGATTTCAAGTGTTTACTTACTTGTTCACATTCAGGTTTATCATACTGTGTATATTTCAAAAGATGTCTTTAGTGCTTCTGTGGACATTATCTATAGGACGAGTTCAAGGATTCATTGGACATCGTTTATATGATGAATTCATAGCTATGGTCTTCACTGTTCACATGACGGATAACTATTTTCTCTCTTAATATGAGTGTGGGTCTATTCATAGGATTTCGTAACATATTTACGCTGTTGCAAATGTATTAGGCTTACATCAGGATGCCAACTGAGAAGTCTATTTTTACTAACTTACATTCCTTGAGTTAAAACTTTTCAGTCTATTAAAAATTCTCAAAATTTTGCGGCAATGAATATGAAATTTTCCTTAGATTAACGAAATAAAAAAAAAAAAATTACTCCCTTAAAAACCTAGGCTAACAAATCCGGAAATATATTTCAGTGAATAAAATTGTTTAAAATTCCGGAAATTTATGATACCCGTCTGAGGTTTGTCAATTTCAAAATGGTAATTGTCTATATTCTCGTCACAAATCCATATAATAAATAAAACAATATTTTGACAACTTAACATTTACCAAAGGAGTAACCAACATAAAAACATCCATATAGGCCTAATTGGTTATTTGCGCATTTATGCTTATACATCAGTGGTCATCATAAAGTGTTAACCCTCTGGCTAGCGTTGTCGCATTTTGCTAGGGATAAAAATACTCCTTGGCTGCGAAATTCGCATTTTTCAATGTAGTTCAAAAACGTTTAAAAAAATCTCGGCGTGTTCGTTTGGACATGCAGTGTTTACATTTTCTTCCATACAGCTGCTGCCATCTCGTGGCAGCAAAACGAAACACATAGGTAAACAACGACTGGGATGCGGAATGGTCCTGCATCATCGTACCTTGTAAATGCTGGCTTTTGAATTCGATCGTTAAACGCAAGTACGTTAAATTAAAAGGGATGGTGTTCTGTTTATTCATGTTTTCCTTTACAGATTTATGGTAGATCTAAGTATTAGCTCCGCGGCGGCGATGTCCTTCAAACTTGACTTTTCTACAGTTTTTTGGTTGCTAATTATGGATTTACCTTCAATTTTTGTTGCACGAATGTAATTAACCTGTAATTAACCCCTCAAGTCCACCCAACAAGGGGTTTGCATGCGCAATCTTCACAAGATAGAGCACGGGTACGTCTGTTTCGAACGGTTCATATCCCGACTGGCTAGTGCAATAACTTGTTAACGTATGAAAAAAGTATACCTTAGTTTTACCAGACCACTGAGCTGATTAACAGCTCTCCTAGGACTGGCCCGAAGGATTATACTTATTTTACGTGGCTAAGAACCAATTGGATACTTAGTAACGGGACCTACAGCTTGTTGTGGAATCCGAACCACATTATAACGAGAAATGAATTTCTATCACTAGAAATAAATTCCTCTAATTCTTCATTAGCCGGCCGGAGACTCGAACTCGGGCCTACCGAGTGCTAGCCCGCAACTCAACCGACTCTCCTAACGAGGAACTAGATGTTAACGTATGGGTACCGGCCCCACACCCCCGGCCAGTACTAAACACGGGGAAGGGACATTCCATTTGGCCGACAACAAAGAAATGCATCGCCAGTATCAGAAGCCCTAAAAGTATAGAAAAAACCAGTTTCCAAGGCAAAAAGTGGCGCAGAGCTAATACTTTGAATTACCAGATTTATTAGTAAATGGAAGAAAATACACCACGATATATTGAGATGATAGTGGTTTTATTATTACTAAGTAGGCAAGCTAACCTAGTAATGATGCTCATGACCATCTGAAATACAGTAATGATGATCAAACCGATTATATTTTTCATAATATTAGCCTACAGCCGTAAATATTCTTGTGGTTATGGCTATCAGTATTTTGTTATTAGAATGATATATTTTCTCATAAAGTTTGTTGCGGTAAGGCGTAATCCAACTTGCCTTGCTTTCCTGTCCTAAACTCTCTGTTTGGGTGTGCACGTGTGTAGATACATAATATAATTTTCTGGAAAACATTATAATTTAATTTTCGGGAAAAATTACATTCTAATAGCTACTGAAGCCTACCAGTTAATTTAGAAGCTGTCAAAGCCTGGGCGTTTTGTTTTGTTGGTGAACATCATCCTTCCAGGAAATTTTAGGTCGGTATCTTAGCCCATGTATATATTCCGGCGTCAGCATTTCATTATTAGATATAGTATTTTATTCTAGCTATATACATTTGGTCACCATCATTTCAGTGTTCGAAAAGGCCGTCAAATTTAATAATGGAGTTTTTAATGGAAATGCATAGCTTACTATGCCTAGTCTTCCCAGCCTAACCTTCCATGGGGAGTATATATATATATATATATATATATATATATATATATATATATATATATATATATATATATATATATATATATATATATATATATATATATATATATATATAAAGGATACAGACAGGACAGTAAATCAGTCAGATATATCAAGAATTGAGGGCAGTGGAGACAGACTGGTACATAAAATCATCTTTATTTGTGCCGACGTTTCAAGACAACTAGTCTTATTTCCAAGGCTGCAATAAAAGAATAAATATTGTGAATACATATAAATTATAAAAAAAAAATCTCTTTAAAAACATTTGCACATAAGGATAATTTAGGCATTGCTGGAGGTACCAACCTATATAGAATGGAGAAGGAGGGCGACTGGAATATGGGTAAGTGAAAAGCAAAGAAGCCGGTTACGACAGGTAGAGACGTGTGGAGGAGTTTTGGGCATTTAACAATGCCTATTCTGACAACCTACGACACCCCAAATTATAAAATGGCAAAATTTCTGGTTCCTCTTCTAGAACCTCTCACCAGAAATGATTATACGTTGACGAACTCCGACATGTTCAAGAATGCCATTCTCCCTCAACAATCGGACCTATTTATGGCCAGCCTAGATGTCGAGTTTCTACTCATAAATGTTCCTGTTGAAGAGACCTTTGACATTATTATGGGTAAATTATTTCTGGATCCTAATACCTTATTACATAATTTTAACTCGGACGATTTCAGAAGATTTCTTGAACTAGTTGTGGTGGACACAGCCTTTATTTTTTAATAACACTGCTTTTAAACAAATTGATGGGCCCAACGTTCGCAAATATTTTTATGTGTCACTTCGAGGAGCAGTTGTTGGATAGCTGCCCTCTCAGTATTTGCCCGTTATTCTACAAAAGATATGTAGATGATACTTTTACCTTGTTTAGATCTCGGTTTGATGCTGAAACTTTCCTCGACTTCGCAATTTAGTATTGAAGTTGAACAGGGTAATAAGTTATTCTTTCTAGATGTTTCAGTTTCACGAGAATCAGATTGTTTTAAAACGAGTATTTGAAGGAAACCTACTTTTACTGGTTTAGGATCCAACTTCTGTAGAAACTGTTTTATTAGTTTTAAATTAAATACCTTGTCTACTCTTTTATATAGAGTCTTCCATTTATCCTCGAATTGGCATGTTTTTAATAAGGAAATAAAATTTTTACACAGGTTTTTTACCAACAATTGTTTTCATTCAAACTTATTTTTTCAATATATGCGGAAAATATTAAAGAACAACTTCACGCCAAAGTACAAAATTCCAACTGTTCCCAAACTTCAAATCTATCCCGGTGTTCCATTTTTACGTGATAAGACTTTTAGCCAAAAGTTTTCTCAAATTATTTCTAGACATTATTGAGCCATAAAAATTAATCTAATTCCAAAGAATCCTTTGAAAATTGGTTCCTTATTAAATATTAAAGACCGTTTAAGCCACCTTATGACGTCTGGGGTGATATGCAAATACGATTGTCCTCGGTGTTCTCGACGAACTTACGTGGGTTGCACCCTAAGACTTCTCAAGATTCGCGCCGCTTCTCACAAAGGTGTGAGCTACCGAACGGGCAATACACTGAGTAATCCCGAATTTTCAAACATCAGAGAGCATGCCAAAATATGTGGCAGTAACATTGAATATGATCAATTCAAAATCATTACAAGGGCCTCTACCTAGCTAGCACTCTCTATTCTGGAACAGCTAATTATCAAATAAACAGTTGTACCATCGTTGAATGGCCAAAACTCCTCCACCCGTCTCTACCTGTCGTAACCGGCTTCTTTGCTTTTCACTTACCCATATTCCGGTCGCCCTCCTTCTCCCTTCTATATAGGTTGCTACCTCCAGCAATGCCTAAATTATCCTTATGTGCAAATGTTTTTAAAGAGATTTTTGTATAATTTATATGTATTCACAATATCTATTCTTTTATTGCAGCCTTGAAAATGAGACTAGTTGTCTTGAAATGTAGGCACAAATAAAGATGATTTTTTGTAACAGTCTGTTTCCACTGCCCTCAGTTCTTTATATATATATATATATATATATATATATATATATATATATATATATATATATATATATATATATATATATATATATATAATGTTAACTGAATCACGAAAATATGGAACGTGATGAATATATAAATAAAGATAAAATCCGTAAAGGAAAGGGAAACATTGGAGTGCTGCGAGGCCTTTCGACTCTTTCGTCCTTTACTTAGCTTAGTTAAGGACAAAGGAGTCTAAAGGCATTGTAGCACTCCAGTGTTTCCCTTTCCTTCGTGGATTTTATCTTTATATATATATATATATATATATATATATATATATATATATATATATATATATATATATATATATATATACTGTATATATATATATATATATATATATATATATATATATATATATATATATATATATATATATATTATATATATATATATATATATATATATATATATATATATATATATATATATATATATATATATATATATACACACACACACACACACCTTTCAGAGGTTTAGTTCCATTTTCAAAGCTACATAATAAAAGAAACAGACTCGAGATAAAAAAAAAAATAACAAGTTGTTTTATATATAACATAACATTTCAAGTACAGTAGGTGGGAAGAGTGTTTACCAAGTGGTGCTGAGGGCACAGACCGAGTGACAATCCGGGTCAGGTTCAGCTTCGACTTAAACTCATGAGCAGTACAGAGGTGTTGAGGTGGTCTGAGTATTTAGTTGGGGCACAAGTTGTTTAATTCTCTCGGTCTGTGCCCTCAGCACCACTTGGTATACATTCTTCCCTCTTACTGTACTTATAATTTTATGTCATATATAATCCCACTTTTTTGTTATTTTTTATTCCTAGTCTGTTTTTTTAATGTCTGTTTCTTTTATTATGTAGCTTTGGAAATGGGACTAAACGTCTTGAAAGGGCAGCAGCTGAGTAAAGTACTTAGGAATAAAGCAGTCTTTCTCCTTGCAACAAATTGCTGTTTGCTGGAGTGATATAACCCACCCTCAATTTCGCTATATATGCAGCCTATATATATATATATATATATATATATATATATATATATATATATATATATATATATATATATATATATATATATATATATACATATACATATATACATACATACACACACACAAACAGGTTATAATTAGTTTATGGGAGGAGTTGATCATTTTGAATAGTTTTGTGCTTCCTACCCATTCAGTCGAAGAAACAAGTGGTAACAATCTTTGTGGCATTTTGTTCTTGAAATTGCAGTTGTTGATTACAGAATATTGGAACACATAAACAGTAAAAAGATAAGGCAAGTGCAATTCAGGCAAGGAGTAATAAGAGGAATCCTTGAGGGTATACGCCCAGGAGATAAAATCGACAAAAAGTCACATGAAAGTGGAGAATGCACGGCTTGCCGTATGACATTTAACTGAGCAGTTTTTAGAGAAAAATCTTCGTCCTTTGTTTGCTCTATCGACCCTGACAAATTTCTCAAAAAGAGGAAGGGGAAGTGCAAAAGAAGGCAGACCTCATGCAAGCAATGCCCTAAAGAATTTGCTTTTTCCCAATAAAAAAATGTGAATGTTAAGAATAGAGAAGGAATTTATTTTGATTTGATTAAATGTATTGTAATATTTGAGTTCAGTTGATAGAACTGTGTTCATTTGAGGTTTTTGTATTGTTTACTGACATTTTTCTGAATATAAAATACCTGAAAATTGCCAAAAATTGCAATAATTATTTCTCACTTCTTTGTAACTAGAGTTCAGTATAAGTTAAAATTTTAGTAAAATATAATGATTATGAGCCTATTCCACTGCAAATAATCACTTACAAGACTTTTAAAATTTTTATAGCTTTTTCAAAATTGTTTTCATTTATTTTTTATGAAAAATGGTCAATAATTACCCTAAAGACCAATCTTGAAGGAAAACATGGCCATATCTAGATAGAAAATTGCCTTCCTAACTTTTTAAAGTACATTATAAGGAATAATTATCAATGATTTTTTAAACGACATTTTTAAGTAACTAGGATCCTCCCGGACCTCCGCAGCCCAATGGTTTTAATAAATATACAATAAGAAGCGCCAGTGCTCAGAGCCGATAAATTATCAAAACTTGAACCTCACTACTTCATCCCCAGACTTCTTGGCTTGGTTGCAAGTTTGGGCAATACGCCTGGTCTTTATAAAGACGTCCTCAATATTTAGGTGATTACGAACATTCAACAGCGATTAATTAGGAGTTTGTTTTTAGTGGTCTCCTCAAAGTTGTTCGAATGAAGAATACACTTGAGAGAGAGAGAGAGAGAGAGAGAGAGAGAGAGAGAGAGAGAGAGAGAGAGAGAGAGAGAGAGAGAGAGAGAGAGAGAAGGTTATTGGGGACAATCGTTAGGAAGGGAGAAAATTTTAATGTTCATTGTTGAAAGATTTAGGATATTTCGACAAGATTCGTTCAACTGCTTTTCAACATCTCCAAAAGCCGGAAATATTTGAATACGTGAACGGAAGAAGGCCTGTCATTTCTCTAAATCCCATTTCTGAAGTAAAGTGTCATTTCATAAGTAATAATAGCACTGAACAATACCAACTAAGGTACTGAATCATTACCGATAAAGCAGATTTTTCATATTCAGTGTTATTGGACTAGATTACTTAATTCTTCAACATTTTTTCTTCATTCCGCCATTTATTGTCTCTAGCTTTTTTATTCTATCTTTTTCTCTCGTATTTTTAAGAGTATTATCTCTACTCTGTTTTCTAAGAAATGTATGATTAGCATCTTTTCTCCATTATTCTATTTAGCAGGAAACATTATGGACGACAGCTTTTCTTTTATTCAACATCATCAGCCTTACCTTTGGTTCCTTTCTTCTATTTCAAAAGAAAATTTATTCTCTTCAACTTTTTCAGTAATTCTGTTTGCTAGCAATCATTGAACAACATTTTTGTTTTTGTTTACCTCACGATGAAGCCGCGGTTACAGAGTCCCTTTCAGTCACTTTCTTTCCCTGAAAGTGCTGAGCTTGGCGGAGGTGTCTCTGCCTCTAATGTGACCAGACTCTTCTCTGCACAATGAACGAGAACTGGGGAGCATGTTTTCTCGGAACTTGAAACATTTTATCTTTTTCTTTTTTTTTTAGAATTCCTTTTGAATGGGATTGTTTGTTTCTTTATCTTTTTTCTTAGATTTTATAATCTTATATATGTCTTTCAATTTTTAGAACATAAGAAGCCCTAGTATCTTGTTCAGAACAAGAAATGACGGAAGGTGGAAAAGACTTACGTAAAATTCATCATAATCTTTTTCTTAATAAATGAGAGAGAGAGAGAGAGAGAGAGAGAGAGAGAGAGAGAGAGAGAGAGAGAGAGAGAGAGAGAGAGAGAGAGAGAGAGAGAGAGAGAATGAGGAAATTGCCTGAAATTAAATTAGAATAGAATACGTTCCTACATGTCTTTTATCTCCTCCTCAGAAAGTCCTGCTCTAATTGAAAGCATGAAAGATTTGAAAATATTTCCCAGGAATTCTCCTGACAAAAGTCACGGAAAATAATATTTTCTGAAATCATGATTTCCAGGTACCTAAACGCAAGCTCTATTTCAATGGGTGATTTCGACTTTCGGGATGTGCATCGTCTTTCACTACTGGCTTATTTCAACCATCTTACGTCAGGGAGAACAGAACCTATCACCCAAATAACACAATGGATAATAAAAGTACATTAGGAAGGGTAGGGCGGAGAGAAAACTAAATACTCTACAGGCATCAAGAAAGAACTGGCCAATACATAATTTTGTTAACCATATAGTTATCATTTGGGCCTCTCTTAAACGAAGATAGAATTCCAAGGGGAAAAGTCTGCACAGAATCTACAGAATGCTACCGGATTATTTGATGAACTTCAGCCGCAGTGTCACTTCGTAGCTAAATGCATGTAGGTAAAAAAATAAAATAAATAAATAGACTAGTTTTTCCTGCTTGACCTAAAATGAGAATCATGTAATATAAACAAATAAAGTGTTATAATAATTTCTTCAATAAAAACAAACTTTTCTGGAGCAAATTCAAAGCTATATTTGTCTTGCAAATACAGTGCTGAAAGTAATTTCACTCTTGTGATCACGAAGAAGAATTCTCGGCAAAAACATTTCTATTTGCTTGTCGTCCTCATTACGAGAAGAAAGCTCTCACTTTCTCTGCTGAAGCATTAGATGAGAGACCTTGCACGCCGGAATATTTCTTCTTCGGATTTTGTGCGTTCAATTGTGATCAGTTTCAAAACTTGCAATAAAATTGTTTAAATAACAAAGGTGAATTTGTTGTTTCAGCAAGGTTCATAAAGGGTTTGCTAAGGAAGCGGTTTTCTCTGTATGTCCCCCTGCTACTAATTGTCATTTATCGCATGTGGTCTAAAGACTCAATGAGAAGATTACATGTAGGAGTAGATGACATGTAAATATATTCCTGCGTACAAGGACTCTCATCTAACGCTTCCACAGAGAAACTGAGGGCTTTCTTCTCGCAATGATATATATATATATATATATATATATATATATATATATATATATATATATATATATATATATATATATATATATATATATATATATATATATATATATATATATATATATATATATATATATATATATATAACGACCCGGGTGGGTCGTTATGCAGGTTCTTTAACATACTCAGGACGGGGCTGTCATGACTGACGGCAGATGCAACAAAACAAAGGAGGGGAAAACAACAAAAACAATAAAGAAAGCTTAAAATTAATTTATTTACAAAATTTACAAGTGAGTCAGGTCTGGTAAAAAGATAAAAACCATAAATACAAAGAAACCAAAAGGCAGCTCTAAACAAAAACAAGTTAAATAAACAAAAAGTAGCTGTAAGAAAAAAAAAGGCAAAAATAAACAACAGCAGGCAGAAAAAAAACCAAACATACGTCCTCCATCGGGGCACCAAGACAGCCCTCAGCTGTGCAACAGGGACAAAAACCCATCAACCAAAAAACCCCGATGGAGACGTCAGGATAGCCTCACGCTGTCATCAAAGATGAGCAGCTCGTGGTCACACGAATACTCATGTTCACACTCCACCTCTACGACGTGCTCCACTTCGTAGGCGTGCTCCAATTTGCTGCTCAAAAACTCGACCAACGTCGACTCCAAAAAACTGCCTGCTGCTGCTGCCACTGCCGCTACTTTTGCTGCCCTACCAGACCCGACTGACGGCAGTAAACCGGCAGCTCACCACGAAAGCATCAAAACAAAAAAAAAACTTGAAGGTAAGGAGGCAGCAATCCACAAAAGGGAACGAGCGGGGAACCAGCAGTTCCCGCAAAACCATCACTTAACGTGACAATATATATATATATATATATATATATATATATATATATATATATATATATATATATATATATATATATATATATATATATATATATATATATATACATATATATATATATATATATATATATATATATATATATATATATATATATATATATATATATATATATATATATATATATATATATATATATATATATATACATATATATATATATATATATGTGTGTGTGTGTGTGTGTGTGTGTGTGTGTGTGTGTGTGTGTGCGTATGTATATGTAACAGTCACGGGGGTGACCTTTGGAAAAGACATATGATGACCTGGTAGGGCACTTCTGCTGTAGAGGCGGTGGTGCCGGTGGCGAGAGCAAGAAATGTCTGATGTATGTGTTTGGGATCGGATGAACGCATTTGTGCTGATATTAGAAATTTGCTCAGTTAGGTACAGAGAGAACCATGCAGAGAACGTGACAGACTGATGGAAGCCTTGTGATATCTGTGGGTGCAGAAGGCGGGGTTCTTCGAACATTGAACTGGACAGTGACGTCACGTTTTAAGGGAGGGGTTATCAAGAGAATGTGTTCATACGTGCGCTCTTTAATGTGTATATTATAGAGGAACCATAGAATGGGTACTCACTTCGATTTGTGGCTAGTGATCGCTCTTTTGAGCTGTGAATAAGAGTCACTGTGAGGAACGGTTTCCTGATGGCCATTGAATGTAAGTAAGATAATTCATTAACACTTGTACCTTTTTCAGACATTATATGGAATACCAATTTGACGTTGCAGTGAAACTCTTCTGTTTTTTTTTTATTATGCATTTTTCTGTTTTAAGTATTTATTTTTACACACCGTTCCAGGATTCTAATATAATGTAATGCTCTTCCTACATGAAACTCGAACATTATCCTGGAAGGATGAATATTGGAAGTGGTGCTATTACTCTTACAGACTATATGACTAGTACTGGAGTCGATACGACCTTATTATTTTGCTCGATGACGAGGGGGTTATTGACTATTATTGTTTGGCGTAAAATAATATCTATGCTTGTTTGGGAAACAGTATTCTCTCTAGTAATGTGTTCCGTTGATAGGGAGTGTGAGTCACTCCAGTTCGTGACCGTAGTTTTTGTAGAGTTACTTTCGTTAAATTTGTCAATAAAGTCTAGTTTTCCATATCAGTGTCTCATTCCAGTAGGCCTTTGTGTAAAGATAGATTTAGAGAGAATCTTTTGATGAAAAGAGAAGGGAACTGCTGACCCAGGTAAGGCCACAGCTACCAGAAACATCTCAAGAAAGGTGAGATGCTAAATTCTGTTCTTAAAACAGATACTTCAATAGACAGCCGGCTCTTAAACCGTGGCTGGATAACAGTGGTTGGCAGCGGTGTTAGACATAGGTAAGTAGATAGTTAGGGATATGCTTCCGAAGTGACATAATTTAGTAATTCTAGCATTGGCATCTCAGAGTAGGATTTTGTTGCGGTCAGCAATTCGGATTAGGGAGCTATTGTCGAGCGAGATGTTGTGAGTCAGTCGTTTTCTCGAGGCGACTCTCTGTGTGTGTTTATAATGCGTCTTGAGGCGCAAGTTGTTAATATGGGGATTAATAGGAAGTTAGTTCATATTGGGGAGTGTTTAGGGATATATTAAGGGGTATAAAGTGAAGTAATTGCGATATCTTGACTGCTCGTGTGTGTTAAAACACACGAAAATACGCATGTGAGTGTGTTCTTCTCTTTTTGCTTCCTCTCTCTCTCTTTCTTTGGGTGAGAGAATTCACGCGCTGTTAAGCAGAAACGCACGTAAGTGTTATAATTTTTTTTTCTTGTTTGTTTTATTTTATTGTTAATTTTAGTGCAAGCTTGAATGGCTAGCATGCTGCCTCTGCAGATTTGTGGGCGCTGCCTACAATGACGTCATTCCCTCTGTGACATGTGGGCTACGTCATTATTCTGGGCGGGGTTTCTTGCTTTGCTCTTATGTAGTGCATTTGAAATTTGTTTTTTTATACATATAGCAAGTGGCAGTTCAATTCAGCACTTAGTGTTTAATAAGGGGAATATTTTATGGTTGTATCATTTCTGGGGACTTTGATAATTAGGTAGGAATTTATTTGATTTGTGATTTACTGTGTGCAAACATTTTTTATGCAAGTGTGTATACATTTCTTAGTATTTTTTTAAATAGTTTTTCTCTCTTATTTTTATAATTACACACATACGAGTGTTACTTTGGGTGCATACGTGCATGTATGTAAGGTGGGTGGGGTTGCTTCAGTTGATTCAGCAATCTCTGCCTGGCGACGGCAAAGGTTAGGGGGAGTGAGGTGTTGCACTGAGGGGGAGGGACAAATTTTTTCCCTTCCCCCCCCCCCCCCCTCTCTCTCTCTCTCTCTCTCTCTCTCTCATGCTCGAGTTACATTTTCTATACGTGAGAGCGGATGCCCATTCTCTTTGCGAAGACTGATTGTTTTATTTTGTAATTTGGCCTTGAAGAACTGGGTCTGACTTACTAAAAGGCAAATCAGCTGTGCACTTAGCCAGTAATTTATATTTTTTTTTCATGGGAATTTGAATTTAATTGCGGGGGTTAGTTAATTTTGAATTTAATTATGAGGTTTACTTAATTGTGAACTTAATTTTGGGCTTACTTAATTTTGAATTTAAAGGTTTTAATTAATTTTTGAATTTAATTGTGGGTTTAGTTAATTTTAGATTTGAGTGTGGGTTTAATTAACTTTGGATTTAATGGTGGGTTTGATTAGTACCTTCTTTTGAGTTTTGCGAATTAATTGTTAGAGTAAAGGGATTGAACATTCTAGTTTCATGTTGTGTGGGAATTACTGCAAGGGGAAATTGCTTTTTTTCTTGTGTTTTTTCTGTAAAGGGTGTACTTTCGGGGACTTGGAAAATTTGTTGCATTTGTGATTAGCCAAGAATAAGTTATCAGATTTATTTATGAAGAAGAAAGTGACAAAAATGAGGATAGGAAATAGTGATCAGAGATTCCTTAGATCAGCTTATGGTTGTGTAGGATGTGGAGATCCAGTCTGCTGTCCGAAGAATTTTGTTGAAAGTCGCAATGGCCAAAGATCGATGGGTGGCTTGAGTTCTAGGATCCCACAGGGTCGCTGCTTTAATTGTAATATGCAGGGACACATTAAGATATTTTGCCGTGTTAAGTATTGTGGCAGATGTAAGAGTTATGGTCATCCTTAGCGGTCTTGCCCATCTCGGAGACAGTATAATGATAGACCTGTATTTCAGAATTTTGGTAGCTCAGATACGGGAGTTCCTCACGCGAATTTTTTGAGGGGATCTTGTGATTGGCAGACGTTGTCTAAAGACCGATCAGTTGTAAAGGAAAACTGGATAGGTGTCTCTTGGGATGTAGGACTTCTGGGGGAACCCTCAGGGTTGAAGCCAGTTGTAATCGGGTCTGTACATGGTATAAATGTAACGGTCTTTATAGATACAGGAACCTCCATTAATTTGATAAATTATGATTTGTTCAGATCGATGTTTCCTGATCGCTCTTTGAAGCCTGCTAAAGAAGTTGTATGCGATGTTCAAGCAAATAGGTTACAGATTTTAGGATACATAGATGTAGATTTATCTCTCGGGGTAGATCTTTGGCAGAGCCATTTTTGGTTATATGGGGGAGTGCTTTGGGGAATGTGTTATTACTGGGTCATCCTGCATGTCGGAGACGAAAGATATTGGTTCATACGGGGGTTTGCGGTATAACTGTGGGAGTACCTGGGGTGTTTGTGCCGTATGATAGAATGGATATGAGTGCAGTGGATGACAATGGATCGGGTGTACTTGAGGATCTGGGGTGAGTGTTGAACATGTGTCAGCGGATGAGAAGCGCTATAAGGGGTGTTGACGGATGATGTGGTGCTTGGTCCCGGAATGGTTGCTATGGTGAAAGTTTGAGTGAAAGGAGTGCATAAATCCAGACAGATGTGTGTCGATGAAGGTAGCGAGAAGCTGAAGAGGGTTTCGTGTTTGGGTTCTATATATAGTGTATCATGTTCAGGGGACACTTGGGAGGAATTGCTAAACTGCAATGATTCAGTTCGCAATTACCAAAAGGGTACTTATGCAACTGACTTTGTTGACTGAGTCAATGAAGATAATTCAGTGAATGTTGTCGGGGACTTTTGTACTTTTTCAGAAGCAGATCTACAGGCTAGAAGGCAAGTTTTTAGGGATCAGTTAGCCAATGCTGATTATAAAGAATATGCTGGGGGTGGAGAAGATGTTCTGGCCGAGTTTGCGGACATAGTTGCGCTCAAAGGGGATAAGTTAGGATTAACAAATGTGTTAGAACACAAGGTTCACTTGGAGGAAAAAACTAAACCTATTTTTGTTCCTCCATATAGGATTCCTTTTAAGATTAGGGAACAGGTAGAGCAACAGGTTAATAAGTGGGAAGAAGAAGGCATTCTTAGGCCCAGTTCATCACCCTTTAATTTCCCGTTGCCAGCAGTGCATAAGAAGGATGGTTCAGTCAAGGTTTGTGTAGACTTTCGAAAGCTGAATGAGAAAACCATTCCTGATTGCTATCCTGTGGCGTGTTGCCTGATTTATTTGTAGAGTTACGGGGGAGATGCTTCTATTCCTGAATTGATCCAATGCAAGGGTATTTGCAGGTACCGCTTAGCGAGGAGAGTTGAAAGTACACGGCCTTCTCTTTGCCGAAGGGGCATTATGAGTTCAGTTTTGCATGGTTTGTTAGGGGAAAATATCTTCCTTTACATGAACAATATCCTAGTTGCCACTCATTCAGTAGAAGAGCATTTAGAAGTTCTTAGGGAAGTCTTTAGAAGACTTAGATTAGCGGGTTTGAAGATAAAGTTAGCTAAGTGTAATTTTCTGAAGAGGCAGATAGTATATTTAGGTCATGTCATTTCTAAAGAGGATGTTAGAATGAATGATGATAAAGTTAGGGCAATTGTAGAGTTTGCCACTCCCAAGACTAAGAAGCAGATTCGGTCTTTTTAGGGATGGCCGGATTTTTCCGTAGATTTGTGAAGGGTTTTTCTGTTCTGGCATCTCCTTTGACAGATGTTCTTGGAGATGATGTGCAATTTGTATGGGGAGATGGACAACAAGTAGCTTTTCAAGAAATTAAGGATGCCCTTGTAAATCCCCCATTGCTAAAGTTTCCTGACTTGGAACATCCTTTCACGTTGGTAACAGATGCTAGTTATGATGGTATAGGGGTGTGCCTTATGCAGAAGACTCCATCCGATGGTTGGTAGTAGGCAAAGAGGCCCTTGCCGTGGTCTCGTCTCTCTTTCATTTCAAAATGCTATTGTTGTACAATCATGTAGAGATTCTGACGGATCATAAGCCATTTTTGGATCTTTTTAATAAGCCGGATCTTTCCCTAAAAAGAGATTTTGATGCTAAGCTTAAGTAATATAGAGGGTAGAGAGAATGTCGTAGCAGACACCCTTAGTAGAAGTTTTTCGGACAAGGAAGGCACTCATGTATGTTACATATCGGGAGATAGCATAGATTGGGATATTAGTTTAGTAGAAGCGAAGCAAGATGAAGATGAAATTCTGAGAGACGCAAAGGAGTTTCTTAGAGGGGAATTAGTTAGGAAGGGTTATAAGCTGCCTTTTGCAGGGCTAGAATTGGAGGATAATTTGTTAGTTAGGAAGATTAGATACAGACTGAGAAATAGTGAAGATAAGGGTGATACGACGCAAATAGTCGTTCATACGAGTTTAGTACCTATGGTGTTAGATATTTTTCACAGTCTGGCAGTCTGCATTTGGGGATTGAGAAAACATATAAAAATGTACAGGTACAATTCTTTTGGAAGAATATGCTTAGTTAGGTAGAAGACTTTGTGAGTTGTTCAGTTTGTAATGCATGTAAATTGGGTTCATTCCCAATTCCTTCCAGTCCCACAGCAAGAGTCCACATGGACCTGCTGAGCAATTTCTGTAACTCTAGTTATGGCCATAGGCACCTGTTGGTGGTTGTTGATGAATTAACTGGGTTCATAGAGATTTTACTGTTGAAGCATAAAACAGAGGAAGAGGTGGCAATCTTATTATTTCATGGGTATATTTGCCGACACGGGGTGCCAGAGGTTCTGATTACTGGTAATGGCAGGGAATTTGTGAATAGAACCTTACAGTGTCTTGTGGATGTAATGGGCATTAGGAAAGTCACTATTATCCCATGTAGACCAGAAGCGAGTGGCCTGTGTGAACGAGCAAATAAGAAGGTCATTGAAGCTCTTCGGATGACAGTGGGAGGTAATGATCCAAATTGGGATCGATATCTTCCACAGGTCCAACATAGTATTAACACTCTGTTCAGTGATACCATTGGAATGCCCCCCAGTGAGGCACTGTTTGGTTACCCAGCACGGGTGCATTCTATTTGTTGCCCAGTCCATCGGGTGACGATACGATCAAGTCACTGGTGGGTACTGTGAAAGAGAGATATGCGCGCCTTGCTAGGAATCTTGAAATGAAAATGTGAGACATGGTAGATAGGAGCATCGCAAAGCCAGATAGAGTTAAAGTGGCTGTTGGAGATAGGGTTTATGTAAAGATAAATGTCAGGAATCAGTTAAACTATAAGCTGGGTCCAAACTTTGAAGGGCCTTTCCACGTTGTAGAAGCAAAGAAGGGAAATAGATTTGTTGTTTTGGAAGAAAACATGGGTGTGTCTTGGTTGACACATATATCTAAAATTAAAAAGACGGGTTAATGGGGAACGTAAGTGTTAATTCCTGGGTTGCGATGTAGTTATGGTTATTTCTTTTTCTTTTGTTTCCTTTTTCTCTCGTTTTTTTTAATGGGTTTTAAATGGACGTAATTTGTAGTAGTTATTTTTTTAACTAGGGAGGACGTTAGTCCTTAGAGTTATTCAAATCGTTAATTGTCCAAGTCCAGTTTTTGCTCTTATGTGTTGCATTACTTAGTTAAAATTATGTGCTGAATACTGTAGAGTTTCATAGATTTATGAATTTCTTTTTTTATTTGTTTTTTTGTTTGATGGATAGCATCTACGGTTAGGGACTTCATTGTTCGCGTTTGGCTTTAGTAATGTGTTGTTTTGAGTTAATGGTTCGCATTCACATGACTTTTGTGAGTCGTGACATGGGCTACTTTCGTAGTGAGGTTAGGCCTGTGCGTATAGTTGTCGTCTGACACAATATCTTTTTTTTTTTTTGGGGGGGGGGGTAATTGGTATATCGGATGGAATTTGTCTGATCTGTTACTGGGTTGGGTAAATCAGTTAGAGTTTAGGATAGAATTAGGAAGACTTTAATATGGCTTCCAAGTTTGGGTATTTAGATTTTTCAGTTCTCTTTTTGAATTAAGAGGGTTGTGCCATTGGTAATTGTAGTTGTTATGATCATAGGAGCGATTACCAGTATGTCAGTTGCTATTTTAGTTAAGAACTGATCAGGTTTCGACAGCATTTGCTAACCAGGGTAAAACTTTGATGACTTTACGAAATATGTTACCTCTCAGATGTTTAGGATTACCGTCAATGAATTTAGTATATTGGTAGGT
>JANJGK010000010.1:56043844-56063844 GCA_039081455.1 Macrobrachium rosenbergii | reverse complement strand
GTTTTTTTGTTATCAGCTGATGAATTCGATCAAGTTTGTTGTTTATATCCTTCTTTACAGGAGTCTGGCATTTTCTCCATGCATTTAAGCAGCAAACCAGCATTTGTTGCTTTTGTATATGTGGCTGTTTTGAATTACCCTTGTTGCTGTTTAACTAAGACCAGGTCGTCTGCAGACTGAGCTCAGTGGTGAACTGAAGCACCAGGTTTCTTATAGAATATAGAGGCATCTGCTAGTGTCCTGGCATCGTCAGCTTCTTTTATTGTGACGAAGATGCCGTCAATGTACAGCCCACAAATTTTCGGTTGTCGGTGCTCCTGAGAGGTCCTCTTATTGACGGTAAGTACCCCTAGTGGAGATCCCATGCTGTTCCATCTACCTGCAGAAATAGTTCCCCTCGATGGGAGGGCAAAATGGGCCTCCCCAATACCCTCCGTGATACTGAGGGCAGCAGTTCTCTAACTAATGGTTTTCTTTTCTCTGTTCAGTAGCCTTACGTCTAACGACCGAAACCTTCAACTATCGATCCATCCTCCACTTAAACTGTTACCACTCTATCTTCATCCCCTAACTGAAGAGGGATAAAAACAAAATATAATTTTACGTTTACAATCTACAGTCCTCTTTACAGTCGCGAACACAGGCCAGGTGCCATTAAGTATACTGACAGTACATTTTCCTAAAGAGACATACATGTTCACACAACTGTCCTTTGGTAGAGGCAGAGAAAATTTTTTTTTCTCCCATTAAAACTCTTCTTTTCCTCTACCAGTTCCCTCGACTGATGATTGATGGTTATTACGGTTCTCGGTAAGTAAAATAGGGCACGTAATCACCGTAGACTTGTTCATATCTAGGTTTTATTTATCATGATAAACTAGCTGACCAACCCGGTGCTGCCTGGGAAAACTTTGAATGACAAACCAACAAACTCTCTCTCTCTCTCTCTCTCTCTCTCTCTCTCTCTCTCTCTCTCTCTCCAAGTCTCCCTCACTCCTCATTCTTTCCCCCTCTTTCTCCTCCTTAACACTCCCTCTACTCTCTCTCACACTTCCCCCCCCTCTCTCTCTCTCTCTCTCTCTCTCTCTCTCTCTCTCTCTCTTCTCCCTAACACCACCTATACTCTCTCTCTCTCTCTCTCTCAAGGTGAGGGAAAGGGCAAATGGGAAGGGAGGTGAAAGGGAAGGGGAGGGGGAAGGAGAGAGGGAATGAAAGAGGGAAGAGGAGGGAAGGGCAGGGGAAGGGGAAGAAAATGAGGAGAGGAGGAAGGGGGAAAGGGGGAGGCAGGAAAATGGGAAGGAGATGGAGGGGAAAGAAGAGGGGAAGAATGGAGGAGGAAGGGGTAGGGGAGGTAAAGGGGAGGGGGAAGGGGGAAGGGAGGGGAAGGGGGCTAGGGGAGGCGTTGGGGAAGGAGCAGGGGGAGAGGAGGGGGATGAATGAGGGAAGGGGAGGGAAGAGAGAAGGGGAGGGGGAGGACACAGCTAAATTAACACTTGACTGAGTGCTCCGATGATTGGTTGCTTAGTATCGGAATGGTCAGTTTGATCATTGTGGATTCCAAAGTGGTTAATTCCTCCTCGCTTCGCACCTTTCCCACAGTTTTAAAGTCGTTGGCGTCTATATGAGTTTTACAAATTTTAGCATGATTCCTTATGTTAGATTGATCTGGGCTAAATAATTTGCTTCCAGTTCTGTAGCTAACCCCCGATGAGAGCAAATTCAAACTTTTAGTAGTCTCCTGGTGCATCCAATATATGTGCCCAGACTACATCTGGGACAGGTATACTTATAGATCACATTAGATGCAGATGACCCACTGTATCCTTAGAATGGAACAAGGGTCCAATAGTTCGTGGATTCTTCGGGATTAGCTTCAGATTCAACGCTGGTAGTTCCTTATTAAATAGGCTAATGCATTTTCTCCTGAATTTATTATCATGTAGGGAGGGTAATTTTGCATATGGACGTAATTTGGGGATCGTATGAACTATAGGCAGATCAATCATCTTAAGATTGAGCAATTTATTGAGGGATCTATGGAATACAACAAGTGGGAAACAGTTATTCTTAAAATTGTTGGTTAGGAACGTGACTTCGTCTTGAAAGGCGGCCCAACTAGAGGTAAGCGTAAGAGCCCTGGGAAGTATAGTAAAAATGTAATTCATCTTGAAATTGTAGAAACAGGAACTGCAAAAATTGGTACCCAGACCAGTGAAAGTGACTTCTGAAAATGCCAGTATGGAAGCCTATCTCATCCCCTGTAATTCGGAGGTCCAGGAAAGCAAGCGAGTTGTGGGACTCTTTTTCTAGATTAAATTGATGTTAGGGTGTTGAGAATTTATGTATCCTAAAAAAAAAAAAAAAAATCAGCATGATAGTCGCGTCTGAAGAGAACGAAGGCGTCGTCAATGCAACGTTTATAAAATAAAGGGTGAAAACTAAGGGGCCGGTTATCTAATATTTGCTCCACCATTAAAAACGAAGGCTGTGTCCAGCACGGCCAGCTCTAAAAATTGCTTAAAATAAGTTTTACTAAAATTATTAAAAAGGGAATCATCGAAGGGAAATAATTTGTTTAGGATAATATGTATGGTCTTCCCCACAGGAACGTTTGTGAACAGGGATACAACATCGAAGCTTATCATGACCAAATTAGAATCCTGCTCAATAATTTCGTCTTTAAAAGTCGCTGTGTTTTTTAGTGTATAGGAGTTATTTGTCAGTGGTTCAAGTAACGGAACAAGAAATTTAGCGAGTCCGTAGTTGGGGGTATTCATAGAGGAAAGAATGGGTCTTAAGGGGATCCCTTCTTTATGTATTTTAGGTAGCCCTTAAATGACTCCATACGACGATCTTGTAAAACATTTTGGTATGTGCTTTCATCTATTATCCTATGTTAAGTGTCCTTAGAAATCAGTTGATTTTATCCTCGGGTTTAATTATATTATAAAGGTCAGAGGTACCAATTTTGTCAAATTTAAATGGGTCATTTAGAATTATATTAATTTTGTCAGTATAGTTTTGTTTGTCAAGGATGAGTGTGCCTCTTCCTTTATCCGGGCGTGTGATAATCAAGTCTTCGTCTTTAGCTAGATTTCTAAGGGTGTCGTAATCGTTCTTTGTGAGGAAGGGTGTTCATCTCGCCTTAAGATTATTCAAGGTATTGTGAGCTAAAGCTGAGAGTTAGGATCTCAAAAATTCTACACTTTTACAAAAGGGGAGTTTCATTATTCTCTGGAATAGTAATTCCAAAGGTAAAAAGAATTGCCGATAATTTGGTTTATAATTGGGTAGGCAGAAGTCTTGTCCTAAAGATAATAAAAACTCTTCTCTTTTGGATAATACTCGCTTCGAAAAGCTGAACACAGAATTAATGTTATTATTGAAGGAGGGAACCATGTTTCCTAAACTGTTCAGTTTCCTAAAGTGTCTCTCTTCGGTGGTTCGTGTGAGGGTAGAGATAGACTTGTTAAATAAACTGTAAAAAACAATGGAATATAATAAAGTTAAAGAGTCATAAACAATAGTCCTGTGTCTTAACATGGTTTCGTACATACGATTAAGCTCTCTGGATTTAGAACGGATTTCTAATTCAGGCAGGTTTTTCGCGGCATCGCTGTAGAATTCTGAATTATATAAGGAAGCTTTATGCACTTTAAACTTAACGAATTTTGAAACGATGTTGTTTGACTGACAGTACCGTAGAAAATTCAGATCTAAACTTAACTTGTTGTACTTTTTGGTAAATTTTTCAAGTGAACGGCAGTTGGTAAGGGCCATAATATTGTCCTTATCAGCGTGTGAAAGTTGTCGATACCCCGTGAGCGAAGGCGAAGGAGGAAAAGGATGACACAGAAGAGACTTCTGAGGAACGTGGTGTCCGTTGATCAGCGAGAGTCATATTCCAGTGTTACATCAGAAGACAGGAGCAGTAGCTCGAATGATACACGATCAAGAGTTCATGGAAAGGCGTTCTAATTGCATACATTTATTCAAGAGCCGACGTTTCACATCGCTTGATGCATTTTCAAGACTGAAAAAGATGTGAAAAACAATAAATAGTTGTATATATAATGTGAAAGGCATATACAAAATTTATTTCTCACCTTATTTGTATCTTAGGCAGAACAGAGAGTAAAAAAGAACAAAAATGGGAAGACGATAACAGCAAAGTGGCACAGAATACCTACCCATATTGGCAGTGAAGGCTAGATTGACGTAAAGGACAACATAAATGAAAAAGACACACGGGGTAAAAAAAAAAAAAAAAAAAAAAAAAAACTAAAGACATTAAGCAATAAACAGCTGTGTTGACGATGAAAGGGCAAGATATGGCCCGCACCTACTGACCAACTGCAGCTCACTTGAAAAATTTACCAAAAAGTACAAGTTAAGTTTGGATTTGAATTTTCTACGGTACTGTCAGTCAAACAACATCGTTCCAAAATTCGTTAAGTTTAAAGTGTATAAAGCTTCCTTATATAATTCAGAATTCTACAGCGACGCCACGAGAAACTTGCTTGAATTAGAGATCCGTTCTAAATCCAGAGAGCTTAATCGTATATACGGCACCATGTTAAGACACAAGACTATTGTTTATACCTCTTTTACTTTATTAGATTCCATTGTTTTTAACAGTTTATTTAACAAGTCTATCTCCACCTTCATACGAACCACCGAAGAGAGACACTTTAGGAAACCGAAGAGTTTAGGAAACATGGTTCCCTTCTTCAATAATAACATCAATTCTGTGTTCAGCTTTCCGAAGCGAGTATTACCCAAAAGAGAAGAGTTTTTATTATCTTTAGGACAGGACTTCTGCCTACCCAATTATAAACCAAATTATCAGCAATTCATTTTACCTTTAGAATTACTATTCCAGAGAATAATGAAACTCCCCTTCTGTAAAAATGCAGAGTTTTTGAGATCCCAACTCTCAGCCTTAGCTCACAATATCTTGAATAATCTTAAGGCGAGATGGACACCCTTCCTCACAAAGAACGATTACGACACCCTTAGAAATCTAGCTAAAGAAGAAGACTTGATTATCACATGCCCGGATAAAGGAAGAGGCACAGTCATCCTTGACAAACAAGAATAACTGTTTCCCACTTGTTATATTCCATAGATCCCTCAATAAGTTGCTCAATCTTAAGATGATTGATCTGCCTATAGTTCATACGGTCCCCAAATTACGTCTATATGCAAAATTCCCCTCCTTACATAATAATAAATTCAGGAGAAAAGGTATTAGCCTTTTTAATAAGGAATTACCAGCGTTGAATCTGAAGCTAATCCCGAAGAACCCACGAACTATTGGACCCTTATTCCATTCTAAGGATACAGTGGGTCCTCTGCATCTAATGTGATCTATAAGTAAACCTGTCCCAGATGTAGTCTGGGCACATATATTGTATGCACCAGGAGACTAAAAGTTCGAATTTGCTCTCATCAGGGGGTTAGCTACAGAACTGGAAGCAAATTATATAGCCCAGATCAATCTAACATAAGGAATCATGCTAAAATTTGTAAAACTCATATAGACGCCAACGACTTTAAAATTGTGGGGAATTAACCACTTTGGAATCCACAATTATTAAACTGACCATTCCGACACTCAATAACCAATCATCGTCAATACAGCTGTTTATTGCTTAATGATTTTTTTTTTTTTTTTTTTTACCCCGTGTGTCTTTTTCATTTATGTTGTCCTTTACGTCAGTCTAGCCTTCACTACCAATATGAGCAGGTGTGCTATGCCACTTTGCTGTTATTTGTCTTCCCTTTTTGTTCTTTTTTACTCTGTCCTGCCTAAGACACAAATAAGGTGGGAAATAAATTTTGTATATACCTTTCACATCATATATACAAGTAATTATTGTTTTAACCGCTTCTTCAGCTTTGAAAATGCATCAAGCGATGTGAAACGTCGGCTCTCGAATAAATGTGTGCAATTAGAGCGCCTTTCCATGAACTCTTGGTCGTATATATATATATATATATATATATATATATATATATATATATATATATATATATATATATATATATATATATATATATATATATATATATATATATATATATATATATATATATATATATATGTGTGTGTGTGTGTGTGTGTGTGTGTGTGTGTGTGTGTATGTATGTATAGTATATATATATATATATATATATATATATATATATATATATATATATATATATATATATATATATATATATATATATATATATATATATATATACACAGTATATAAAGCATTGTATCACAAACCACCATGCGCCCAAATAGATAACGACGGGGAGAACATCCTGAGTATAGAACGACAAGAACAAGGAAGTCATAGCAATAACTACAGGCTTATCACCTGCCTAACAATAATGTGGAAGCTACTAACAGGTATCATCAGTGAAGGGCTATACAACTACCTAGTGTACAAACACCATACCCAACCAACAGAAAGGCTGCAGAAGGAAGTGTAGGAGCACAAAAGGCCAGCTCCTGATAGACAAATTAGTAATGAAGAATAGTAAGAGAAGGAGAATCAACCTAAGCATGGCATGGATTGACTACAAGAAAGCCTTCGACATGATACAGCACACGTGGCTAATAGAATGCCTGAAAATATATGGGGCAGAGGAAAACACCATCAGCCTCCTAAAAAACACAATGCGCAACTGGAATACAGTACTTACAAGCTCTGGGATAAAACTATCAGCGGTTAATATCAGGAGAGGGATCTTTCAAGGCGACTCACTGTCCCCACTACTTTTCGCAGTAGCCTTGATTCCCATGACAAAAGTACTGCAGAAGATGCTGGGTACCTACTCAAGAAAGGAGGCAACGGAATTAACCATCTGATGTTCATGAACGATAGCAAGCTGTATGGTAAGAGCATCAACGAAACAGATACCCTAATACAGACTGAAAGAATTGTATCTGGGGACATCAGGATGGAGTCTGGAATAGAAAAATGCGACTTGGTCAACATATAAAAAGGCAAAGTGACAAGGACTGAATAGCATCAAACACATAGAGGAGACAGGATACAAATACCTGGGAATGACAGAAGGAGAGGATATAGAACACCAAGTGAAAAAGGACATGATCAGGAGACTTAGGCGATACTCAAGTCAAAACTCAACGCCGAAAACATGACAAAAGCCATAAACACATGGGCAGTACTAGTAATCAGATGCAGCGCAGGAGTAGAGGAGTGGATGAAGACTGAAGTCCGCAGCATAGAACAGAAAACTAGTAAACACATGACAATACACGAAGCACTGCATCCAAGAGCAAATACAGACAGACTATACATAACATGAAAGGAAGAGGGGAGAGGGCTACTAAGCATAGAGGACTTCGTTAACATCGAGAGCAGAGCACTGGGGCAATATCTGAAAACCAGTGAAGACAAGTGGCTAAGGAGTGCATGAGAAGAAGGACTGATAAAAGTAGACGAAGACCCAGATATATACAGAGATAGGAAAATAAAAAACAGAAAAGAAGAATGGCACAATAAACCAATGCACAGACAGTACATGAGACAGACTAAAGAAGTGGCCTCTGATGAAACATGGCAATGGCTACAGACGGGAAAACTCAAGAACGAAACAGAATGATTGCTAACAGTGGCACAAGATCAGACCCAAAGAACCAGATATGTCCAAAGAACAATAGATGGAAATAACATCTCACCCATATGCAGGAAGTGCAATATGAAAGATGAGACCATAAACCACATAGCAAACGAATGCCCAGTGCTAGCACAGAACCAGTGTAAAAAGAGGCATGATTCAGTAGCAAAAACCCTACACTGGATCCTGTGCAAGAAACACCAGCTAGTTTGCAGTAATAAATGTTACGAACACCAACCAGAGGGAGTGATAGAAAACGATCAGGCAAAGATCCTCTGGGATTATGTTATCAGAACAGATAGGGTGATACGTGCCAATAGACCAGACGTGATGTTGATTGACAAAATCAAGAAGAAAGTATCACTCATTGATGTCGCAATACCATGGGACACCAAAATAGATGAGAAAGAAAGAGAAAATTGATAAGTATCAAGACCTGAAAACAGAAATAGGAAGAGTGTGGGATGTGCAGTGGAAATTGTACCTATAATCATAGGAACACCAGGTACGATCCTAAGATCCCTGAAAAGGAATGTGGAAAAACTAGAAGCCAAAGTAGCTCCAGGACGCATACAGAAGAGTGTGCTATTAGAAACAGCGCATATAGTGAGAAAAGTGATGGACTCCTAAGGAGGCAGGATGCAACCCGGAACCCCATACTATAAAAACCACCCAGCCGAATGGGATACTGTGATAGACGCCACCCCCCCAAAAAAAGATAATAATAATAATAATAATAATAATAATAATAATAATAATAATAATAATAATAATAATAATAATAATAATAATAATAATAGACACATGCAAACACGCATATGCTGCAAGAAAAAATGAAATGACCCTTCTGATTACTTGATTCTGTCAGAATAATTTTCTCATTTTTATTTGCATATTCAGCGATTAAATCTGCTGCCCTGTCATTGGCTGTCGATGACGTCATTAGCTATTACTGCTGCCTATGTCATGAAAAGTTTGTCATATGTCAATACCCTGCTAAATAGAAACCGTTATTCATTTAAGCATGTTTCATCTTTGTGTGTATATCCATTGTCACAACATCTTCAATTCTGTAACAAATAATTTGAGATAGATTTGAAATAAATAACTGCTATTAATGAACTAAATATTCTATATTTCTCTTAATCAAACGGTGGCCAATTACAGTTTTCAGTGGTGTAAAGAGCAAAGCCTCATCCAAGAACTTTAGCTCAATAATAACAAGTAAAAAATGCGCCGAAGTTTCTTTGACGCAATCGAGTTTTCTGTACAGCTGCTACATCATATAATCAAGGCACCGAAAATAGATCTATCTTTCGGTGGTCTCGGTATAATGCTGTATGAACCGTGGCCCATGAAACTTTAACCACGGGCCGGTGGTAGCCTACCCTATATCGTTGCCAGAAGCACGATTATGGCTAACTTTAACCTTAGATAAAATAAAAACTACTGAGGCTAAAGGGCTGCAATTTGGTATATTTGATGATTGGAGGGTGGATGATCAACATGCCAATTTGCAGCCTCTAGCCTCAGTAGTTTTTAAGATTTGAGTGCGGACAGAATAAAGTGCGGGCAGACAGACAAAGCTGGCACAACAGTTTTCTTTTACAGAAAGCTAAAAAATTATTTACGATTTAGGTGCAATTAAAGCTATAAATTCCA
Source organism: Macrobrachium rosenbergii (assembly GCA_039081455.1). Lineage (NCBI taxonomy): Eukaryota > Metazoa > Arthropoda > Malacostraca > Decapoda > Palaemonidae > Macrobrachium > Macrobrachium rosenbergii. The sequence continues at coordinate 56,054,538 of JANJGK010000010.1, read as the reverse complement.
TTTTCTTTATTTAACATCTGTCTATCAGATTACATAATGATTAAAATTAATCTTTTGTTAATATTAAAAATAATACAAAGTCAAAGTTACTGTTAGAATTGGAGTTCACCTAAATGGCTAGAATGGGGGAGGGAGCTCCTGCATAATAACTAGTCGTTAGCTACCTAGGGTGAGAAATACAGAGAAATACTACGTATGGAGGTCAGGAGCGTGAACGTGACGTTGCCAATTTCCGGCTAAAATCGTCCAATCACCAGGCCCCACCCACTTTTGGCAGTGCAATGACCCCATATTCACTCAGGGTTACTAGCGCTAATGATGATGGTTGCAATGAAAGTTATGTGTATGAGGGATTTTAAACCTGTCCTTGGCTTCTGTAAGAATGTCACGCTATCCTTATTCTTTCCTTTATATTGCCTACGAAGCTGGAAGATTTTGCCTGTCAGTCTACGAGATAATGGATTTCAATTGATTTTTAAGTCATGTGGCCCTTGGCCATAGAAAGATGATTAGTTTTTGCAAGGGATCTGTATTCGGCAGAGATCCCGGCAGAGATCCAGATCCAGTTCAGTCTGAGACTTAGTTGGGATTAAGTTCCAATGGAGATCTGGATCCGATTTAGGATCCATGATACATTCTTTATTATTTTAGTTTATTTACAGATACAACCATTTTGGATCATCTGGTGTCAGACGAGGCAAGCGCCATCTACTGATTGTGCAATATTCAGTCATATCCTCCTATCCATTATTAGTTAATGGTTGCTGGATTCCGTAGAGTTCAGCTTTCACTTGTTGGCGTACATTGCACAATGAGTGAGTGCCCTGTTTATTCAAACGCAGATCACCGACCTCCACTATATGTCCGGGAACTTCTGTTTTATAGAATCACCTCCCTATATCATGGCGCAGGTGGGTTGATATCGATTCTAAGTACAAAACCTGAATTGAAAAACCACATATACAGCAGAGTCAATATCATATTATACCTGTTTTTAAGCTCAGTGGTCAAAAGTTACTTTACATCGTTATATATAAACCAGGCAGTGGGTTGAATTCCACTGGTGACTGAGCACTTACTGTACCAGTTATAATTCCTCCTGGGTGTAATTCAAGATATAGTGAATTGGACGTTAAACAATGAGTGTGACTGATATTTGTTAATATAAAAAATGTCACAATATATGTGACTATATATATATATATATAATATATATATATATATATATATATATATATATATATATATATATATATATATATATATATATATATATATATATATATATATATATATATATATATATATATATATATATGTGTGTGTGTGTGTGTGTGTGTGTGTGTGTGTGTGTGTGTATGTATGTATGTATGTATGTATGTATGTATATATATAGCGTCAACTGTGTTGTAAATGAAATGAAAAGAGAAGACTACGAATATACTTATATGCCAAATATGAATAAAAGATAAACATGAGATGAGATTAAAATTACCAACAGATTCCACTTGAAAGCCAAATCCCTAACGAGGATCCAAAAGAAGAGAAAGGAAATATGAAAAAAAGATTATAACAACAAAAAAGAACTAACCGCTAGATTAAGTGATTGAATCATTTGTAGATATATTTCTCTTTGTGTTTATTCGTCACAATCGCTGTTCCCTCTCTTCAGGTAGCGATGGGAATTTCTGCAAAGGGAATCAAAATAAGTGAAGCAAATAAAAGAGGTAAAATTTTATATTCCCGGTATATGAAAAAAGCGGAATGTTTGGTACATGCAAGGACCGGTTCGATAAGTCAGTGAAGATTTTTTATGAAAGTTGTTAGACTTTCTGTTTTTAATTTCTCTCTCTCTCTCTCTCTCTCTCTCTCTCTCTCTCTCTCTCTCTCTCTCTCTCTCTCTCTCTCTCTCTCTCTCTGTAGCCCAGAGGGCTTCGATAAGTTTCTTTAGTCTTTTAGGAATCCCAGACTGAGAGACCGTTATCTAATGCTCCTCGATACTTGAGTTGTTCAGTGTACTGTTCTAAGTACAAGTTCACTAAATCAAATGAAAAAAAAATTCCAAGACGCATCATTAAAAATAGTAGCTACATTCTGTAAGATTTTCAGAGATATCTTATAGAGCAAAAAACGATGCGTCGAAATAAAATTCTGAACGGCCATGCAGTAAACAGCCGTCTACTGAATGGCACTGTGTTCAAGGCCTGATAACCTTAAAGACAATAAAATTGTTATACTTGATGCGCAAAGTAACAAATCGACCCCTTTTGCTTTTGACACTTTTAGGTAGTTAGGCTTCCAGAGAGGCTAGAAAAAAATTAAAGATAAGTCTTAATTCAGTTAGTATATATAGTGATAAAACTTCAGGCCCAAAAAGGAACTATATACTTGTTATGTCCAAATCATGTGAACTGTTTTCCACTAAATGGTGTTTGGATACCGAGGTGATTTTCCTTCAAGAACGAAATCGGCAAAGTAAATAGATTTTCAGTTACCCTATAAAAAACACTTTCAGGGACGTATACATGTTAAAATTATAATAACTACACCTGCTTCGTTAAATAATACTTCATGTAATTTATTTTGCTCTATATCACATAAATTGAATGAACGAGTCTACTAAAATAAAGAGGTTTTAAACAGATCAGGTACTACAGAAACAGAATGTGAAGGCGATTTATTGATAATGATTTCATAAAGTCCTATAAAATCAGAGATTCCTAGATATACATAACAAGAAAAAATTCAATGAAATCGGAGGCTCTAGTTTGTGTCCACTCGAGGAATAAAGAAAAGAACAACATTGAAGCCAGTGAAAATAAGCTAAAAGTTTCAGAGATAGTGAAAACTGCAGCCACGATATATGAAAAATAATGATTAATGAATTAATGTTGTTGATGTCATTACACCACCAAAGATTCCATGTCTTTAACAGCAATCGCGATACAAGAGCACATACCCATAAGGTGAATGTTTTTCGAAACTTAAATCTGTTATTTTAACATAATGACAACTGGCTACTGCGTCATTGCGTCAGGAGTGAGAGTACTCGGAAGCGGTTCTTCACTGCCCATTCATAACTGAGGTTGATATCTTCAGTCTTAAGAAATAAAAACGTGCGTCTGGCACCGCTATAGGTGCCAACAACACAGGCCACCACCAGGCTGTGGCTGAAAGTTTCATGGGACGCGACTGAGAGTTTTATGGGCCGTGGCTGAGAGTTTCATACAGCATTATACGCTGTAGAGAAAACTCGATTGCGCCGAAGAAACTTCGGCGCATTTTTTACTTGTTTTCCTTGTCTAGAAATAGAGAATGCTACCTAAGGCGGGCGAGAGCATACTTCATCACACTTCTGGTAGCACCTTTAACGGATACCACATTGCAAAGCAGAGAACCATACATGACGACTAGTGACTACTTTCATCGATTCCAGTCTCTCTCTCTCTCTCTCTCTCTCTCGAAGGGAAAAAAACAGTACAGCAGACTCGGTAATGATTTATACCTCTCTTGATGGCGCGGTGGTAACGTCCACTGGAGTCGTTGAATGGGTCCATGTCAAGGGTTCGCATCCCAGTGGTACTAGTTCATTTATCACTTATATAAATTCCCCTTCGGTGATAATTCTCCATCGGAGATACTCTCGAGGTAGCGTGAATTTGATATTAAACATTTGTAGCTTCATGATTGTATATAAATCACGGTGTGATAAAAAATTTTATATATATATATATATATATATATATATATATATATATATATATATATATATATATATATATATATATATATATATATATATTGTTAAGAACTCTGTTACCATGATAAGACACTTTAACAAAAAGCTTGTTCTTCCACCTTAAAGTTCGGATAACATTTCCAGGCACTTTTTGGCCCTTCCAACAAAAATTGCCCTTACTACAACAGCCTGCAAGCTAAAAAGTAAAATTTACCAGAAATATAGACAAAATACAACTTTACTGGTGGGGGGGGGACAGGAATTAACAACTTGAACCTAAATGCCGGGACTTATTACAGTAAATTATTTGCACACATCCTCGAATTATTGGCTGAGGGCACGAACACATTCACCAACAACTCCCATTCAAACTCACAGTTAACCTTCACATAAACGATATTTAGAGGGAAAAGGCGGAGGAGAAGGGAAAAAAAAAACTTCCTCACTAAATCAGTAATAAGTGGGAGACGAAAGAAAGAGCGAAAACCATAACCCAACTCAACACAATATTTACAGTAATATACCATTACATAGATACGTTCCCCACACCAGACAAAAACAAGACAGTAATCTCCTCACTGAAGCAGTTTATCAAATGAGTGATAGTTTCGATGGTACTTCGACGTATTGATTGTCCCGGGACACTAATGCTCAACCAGAAGGGAATGAGTCTATTTTGGATACAAAGAAGGCACAGAATCAGATGCTTACTCTTCTTCATGACCAAAAGGCCTCCTAAAGGCCCTCAGAAGATCTTGAGTCAGAGGCTGTTCGCAGGAAGATTTTGGAGGAACCGCCATAACAATAGAAGAGAGCTCAGGATGTGGGCCATGATGATGGTCTCAGTACACCTGAGAGCACGAGAGTACACCCGTAGGTTACAAAGGGTGACAGGTGTGTGCATCCAGCGACGCTGATGCATCAGCAGCAGACAAGTGCACTTGAAGCAAGAAGTCCATCCAATATAGCAGAGGAAATGTTACAAGGTGGTGATTGCCACACTGAACAATGAGCCATGAAAAAGACAAGATCTTCTCTACAGGAGAGCCGAATGCAATCTCTTGTCAATCCAGATGAAAATATGTAAATCGCAAGAGGGAGAAGACCAAACCAACGAAACGCTCGTACATGAAAATAACGAGAACTTTTCATGGGTGGAGTACCAGTCAACAAATAACAGCCCTCGGTCGGAGAAGCACAACAAAAAAAAACTGTAATCAAGAATTCGAGGCTCAACTGAACTAATGAAACATTGAACAGTAATTAATAAAGAAATGTTTACTTTAAAGGAGCCACGAGATAAAAACTTATGAGGCTGATATTACAGACCTCCCCCACGATAGGAAAAGAAATTATTATTTTTTTAAAGGCAAAAACTAAATTGTGAGTTTAGATTAATGATAAGAAAATGCTAACCTTAATTAAGGAAAAACTAGTAGGATTAAACAAAACAAATTCTGAACTTGATTCACAAAAAAAGTGAGCATAATTAGACTGGGTAAATTCTAAAGTAATAAAAAAAACAAATTAGACAATGTCAAATATAAACTGAGCAATTAATAAGCAGAAATGAACATTCACTCTCTCTCATAAATCCTAGACAGAGCATCAGGCACCACATTCTTTCTGCTGGCAATATGCTTGATAATGACGTTGTATTTCTGGAGTACTGAACTCCATCTGAGTACTTGTAAGTTTTTGATCTTAAAACATTTAATGAAAATAAGTGGGTTGTGATCCATATAAACTTCTATTGGGGAGGAGAGGTTTGATAAATAAATGTTAAAATTATTTAGTGATTTAATTAGAGTAAGGGCCTCCTTTTCTATGGTTGAATAGTTTCTGTCGGCTGGCGAAAATTTCTTAGAGATGTAAGCTACTGGATGGCTGATTCCTTCATGATCTCTCTGGATGAGTACTGCACCTAATCCCGTGATGTTCACATCTGTGGCTAAAGAGAAAGGGATAGAAAAATCGGGGGATTGCAAAAGTGTGTAGCTTGTCAGGACACTTTTTTAACTTTTCAAAAGCTGCCTGGCACTTACCATCCCAAACAAATTTTACATTTTTCTATAACAGATCTGTTAAAGGAATGGCTAAGTCGGAGAGATTTTTAATAAATCTGTTATAATATCCTAACATATGAAGGAATCTTCTCACACCTCTATGGTTGGTAGGGACTGGGAAAATCGTAATGGCTGCCACATTCGCCTTTCTAGGAGTGACTTCGCCCAATCCGATTTCATGTCCTAGATAAACAACCTCGGCTTGAGCAAAGTCACTCTTTCTTAAATTTATAATGGGACCAGCTTTTCAAAGGGCCTCGAACAATGCCTTAATTCATTTAATGTGAGTGGGCCAGTCATCACTATATATCAACAAATCATCTATGTACAAGACACATCCTTCCAAGTCACAAGTGACTAAGTTCATTAACCTCTGAAAAGTTGGGTTTGCGTTTTTCATCCCGAAGGGCATAACCAAACACTCATACAGGCTGCCACCCGTCACAAAAGCTGAAATTTCCTTTGCCCGAGGTGTAAGACCGACCTGTCAGTACTATTTTAAAAGGTCGACCTTGCTAACGAATTTAGTGGATCCTATGTGGTCAGTGCAGTCCTCCACCTGGGGCAAAGGATAAAAATCTGTTTTAGCAACCTCATTGACCTTTTGACAATCAAAACAATTGATTTTGGCCACCTTCCTTCTTTACAAGAACCACAGGAGGACTCCATGGACTAGTGCTAGGAGTTATCAAATTATGGTGTAACACGCATTTAGTTTCTTCCTTAACTATATCCCTTTTTATGGGGTTTAACCTGTAAGGATATTGTTTCACAGGTTGGGCGTCCCCAATGTCTACATCATGCTTGTAAATAGTAGTCAATCCCGGTGCGTCCGGAAAAAGGTCTTTATATTGATTTATCAAGTCAACAAGGGAAGAAGCTTTATCTGGATCCAGAAGCTGAAATTTCAAAGAAAGATTATTAAGGACATCAGAATTATTTGATAAAATATTGGGCACAATGGTCAATTTTTCATCTGCTTCAGTAACCACATCAACTAAAGAAATTGGTTCTACTTCTATCTCATCACTGCTTCTACTAACATGAGGTTTTAACATAATTATTTGGCAATGTTGAAACTTCCTTCTACGCCCTGGAGTCTCAACTAAATAATTTACTTCACTAATTTCCTTTAAAATTCTCCACAGCCCAGAGAATTGAGCCTTGAGAGGATTCCCAGTCACAGGAAGCAAAACCAGAACCTGTCACCAGGTAAAAAATCTCTAAGTCTGGTTTTTATGTTGTAATTACTTATCATTACAGCCTGTCCTTTGCCAAATTTTCTTGAGCAAAAGACCAAGCATTTTGAAGTTTAGCTTATAAATTCGAAATATATTCTATTACATTAATCTCTGGGGTTTCCTCTTCCCAGTGTTCCCTGACTGCATCAAGAGGACCTCTCACACTATGACCAAAGACTAAATTGAAAGGAGAGAAACCCAGGGTTTTATTTGGAACAGAACTAATAGCAAATAATGCATAGGACAATGTTTTGTCCCACTGACTACCTGTCTCGAAACAGTATTTCTTCAAAACACTCTTCACGGTCTGGTGGAACCTCTCCACCTAGCCTTGACTTTCAGGATGATAGGGAGTTGAGGTTGTATGTTTAACCCCAAGCTCTTCCATCTTCCTTTTAAAGTTTCTGCTAGTAAAATTTGTACCACGATCAGTTTGCAAAATCTTAGGAAAACCAAATCTAGTGAAAAATACAATTAATGCTCTACGATTTTCTCACTCCCTATTCTCCGTAAGGGAATAGCCTCAGGATAGTGTGACATCCTATCTATTATGGACAAAATATACTCATTGCCACTTTGTTTTCGTGGCAATGGACCAACCACATCTACCACGACTTCCCTAAATGGTTCCCTGACAGCAGGAATCGGAATTAAACGAGCTTTAGGTACCTTTTGATTTGGTTTACCCACAATTTGGCAAGTGTTACAAGAGAGGACGTGTTTTCTTACATCTGTGCGCATTCTGGGCCAGAAGAAATGTTTGGCTAATTTCTGAAACATCTTTCGAGCACCAAAATGCCTGGAAAGATTATTCTCATGAGACAATCATAATAATTTCTTTCCAATACTTATCGGAAACTACCAACTGACGGGCTACTTCCATCTGGTCAGCAGGAGCTTCCACTGCTCTACTGACCCTATAGAGTAGGCCTTCCTGTTTAACAAAATAGGGTTTTGAGAAATAATTTTCAGTAGTTTCAATAGTCACATCATTAAATTCCCTTGATTGGGTTTCCTTCAAAGCGTCTGGTTTCCAGTCATCATCATAAAAAATTATTCTACTCTTATTACTACTAGTCACCAAGTCAGTCACTTGTTTATCTACACTTTCTAAGTCCAAATCCATTTCTTCTAAGTCTACCACTCTCAAACGAGAATGAGTGACAATGGAGACAGGATCCTCAAACTCTGGCAAAGAGCCATCACACCTACCATCTGTCTCCATCAAAGACAAAATTGGGAAATAATTCAGTTAATTTTCAACAACCAAATCATTAGCAAAAATTAAGTCAATTCCAGGAATAGGCAAAGTATGCACTATAGCTAGTTTTGCATTTCCTTTAAAATAATCAGATTCTAAATAAAGTGTTTCAAGAGGGCATGATACTAATGTATTAGGAAACCCTCCTAAAACCACAAAATCATTACTGGCAAACACAAAACCTTCAGGCACTGATTTTCTTAAAATTAATGATTGCGCGGCTCCCGTGTCACCCAAAATTTTATTATCTCTGCCTTGTATTTTGTCCCTGTTAATGAAAATAGACCCATTCGAGATATACTTACGAAATTTCAGTTACTTTGTTTCTTCTTCTAAAGGCTGTTCAGTTGTTAACAGGTTGACTGATTCTCTGGTTTGGCTAGGAAGGAATCTTTGCATTGCCCTACACTCGGCGTTGGTATGCCACTTTTGACTACACCAAAAACATGTAATATTTGACCTACGCTCTGCAGTGTCACTGCTACTGCTAGTACTCCTATTACTAAATCTATTACTATTGGAAAAACTGCGTGGTATTACACTACTGACCTTACTATCTACTATTCATCTTTGGCTGCAAAGCTTGTTTATTTTGGCTTATTAATGTTTCTCCAATTGTCGGTGGGTGGGGGGGGGGGGGGTTACGTTCCTTGCCAAAACTGATCTCCCTCTTCACCGGTTCCTGACGATGAGCCAGTGAATATTCGTCAGCCACAATTGCTACTTCCTGAAGAGAATCTATTTTGAGCTCTTCAAGGTGTATTTTAAGCTCTTTAGACACCATTCTCTTAAATTCCTCAACTAGGATAAGCTTCCTGAGTTTATCAAAATTATCTACCTCCTTACTCCTTAGCCAATCCTCAAAAAAAAAGTTGGTCTTTCTTCCTGGCAAACTCAATAAAAGTCATGTCCAAATCTTTCCTTAAATTATGGAATTTTTACTGATATACCTCTGGGACGATATCATAGGCTTTCAATATAATGGATTTAACAGTATCATAATCAGTGCAAAGTTCATCGCTGAGAGTATTGTATACCCACTGAGCCCTGCCTTTCAATTTGCATTGGACTAAAGTCGTCCACATACCCCGAGGCCACGAGAGTTTGATAGCGATACATTCAAAAGGCGTGAAAAATTCAGGCACATCCTCTTCGTTAAAGCAAGGAACTAACTTTATCGCAGTTGTCAAATTAAAATTATTGTTATTATTTTTATTATTACTACTATCACCATTCAACTTTATCTGAAGCTTAATAACTCCTTCTTGTGTCGTCTATCCTTAGCTCTCTCCTCTGCTTGCAATTGCAAAGATTTAAATCCAAATCTTTTATTTTACTTTGTTCCCTCAAGATATCTAACTTTAAATCACCTGCTTTTTCAACTAATTCCCGACTAACATTGTCACGTTTTTATCGCTACTAGGGATTTCTTCACCATGACTAACTTCCAAAATAGATTCTTTATTAGCTTTAACAGCCTTAACTACCTCCCATAACTAAGGACCCTTCCTGATCTCAGTGGAGAGATTTAAACTAAAGAAGTCTGCAAAGAACCACAAATCATCCCTTTTTAAATCATACAGCTTTCTTTCCCAATCCTCATCGCCTAAGAAATGAATTGCCGCCCCCTCAACGTTTTTCTTTGGTGAATTCATGTTACCTACTTTTGGGGGTGGGACCTAATAGGAATTACCTCCTTTTTATCACCGTATTACCCCTCAAGTGCTTAACCGCTATATTGCTGGTAATTTATCCTGGTAAAAAGGGCGCTAAATTTTAAGGACTCTGTTGTCCTGATAAGATAATTTATCAAAAACCTTGTTTTTCCACTTTAAAGTTTGGATAACATTTCCAGGCACTTTCTGGGCCTTCCAACAAAAATTGCCCTTACTACGACAGCTTGCAAGCTAAAGAGTAAGATTTACCAGCAATATAGACAAAATACACTTTATTGAGGTGGGTAATTAAAAACTGGAATGTAAATGTCTAGATTTATTACAATAAATTATTTGCACATGTCCTCTGAGGGCACGAAGAAATTTACCTACAACTCCCATTCAAACTCACGAGGGCACGAAGAAATTCACCTACAACTCCCATTCAAACTCACAGTTAACCTTCATGTAAATGATAGTTAGAGGGACAGTGCTGAGGAGAAGGGAGAAAAAAAAAAAAAAAAAACAACTTCCGCACTAAATCAGTAATAAGTGGGGGACGAAAGAGAGAGCAAAAACCATAACCCAACTCAACACAATATTTACAGTAATATGCCATAACATAGATACGTTCCGCACACCAGACAAAAACAAGACAATAATCTCTGCACTGAAGCAGGTTATCAACCGAATTATAGTTTCGATGGCACTTTGACGTATTGGTCGTCCCGG
>JANJGK010000010.1:56026344-56038844 GCA_039081455.1 Macrobrachium rosenbergii | reverse complement strand
ACAACTTGAATATTTGTACCTACAGAAAAAAACAAAGTCCTTCATGTTGTTGTCTCTGTCGTATCACCTATTTTACTGAGCTCCTGTTCGTTCGTTTGTGTGCTGCGCAGTCTCAAATTGTCATGGGGAAACCACACCTTCCGAATGACATCACGAAAAAAAACTCCATCCAAAAAGTAACATCATTAGACAATACCAATCGTAAATAAGCACGTTTCAATTTTCTCTGAAACAAAAGAAAGCACAGTGTTTTCAGCTAATGACAAATATTTTATGTTACCAATTCGTTAATTTTTTCGGCAAATACTCGTACACCTATTTTCTCCAATTAAGCGTTACTTGCACTAGCGCCATGAGTGAATTAGCAGGACCGTCTACAAGCTCCGATTTTGTTCCCCAGGAAAGTTTCCCCGCAGTGTGTGAAAATTGTTACGTGAATTATAGAGATTTCACAAACCATTATTGTGGGGATATGGAAAGGCTCGTAACATTTGCCCAAAATCGCGGTTTAATCAAGAGTGACCACATTTGCCCGACATGTAAGGAAAAGTGCCGTCTTGACTTGAACAAAAAAGCCTTTCGGTGCGAAGTGTGCAGGGAAGATAGTACCCTTAAGGGGGGGGGGGGTTCGCAGCCACCCCCCCCCCCCTGCTAGGCCTAGGTAGGGGTACAGCGCCCTAGGTTAGGTTAGGTGGTTGTTTGGTTAGGTAATGCCCTGGAAATCACTTTTCTCCAGCTCCACCCCCTACCCACCCAAAAACCCCGGTTCCCACTGGGGTCCCGTAAGAGTGTTAGATGGGAAAAAGGGTGTAATTGCTTGATGCCACCAATATTAATGATCAGTTTCAGCATAATCAATAAAAAATACATCGGAAAAATATATATTCTTCTGCAAACAAGAGACGGAGCTCTCCTTTAGATTTACCATACGGCATACACAGAGCGCCCGAAAAAAGAAAAAAAGTAAGAAAAGTTTCTAAACACAATTAAGTGGATCTTACGCTTTTCTTCGGCGCTGGGAGGCCCCGTAACGATCCCAGGATGTTAGCAGGTTGAAGGCGAGGGCAGAGGAAAGGTATAGCAACACCACACAGGACACTTAGCAGGGCACAAGAGTAATGCTTGGCATAAGGGTGGGGGTGCCACCTACGACCAGAGTCAATAAGTGAAGATGCCAACACAACACATGGCTCATAGGGTGGCAAAGTAGTTTGCACCACCAATAGGCGTCTCAAAACAAGCAGAAGGGGTGCCAAGGAAGTGTCACAGACATAAATCTTGAATATCTACCTTCACAAGAAAAAAGGTGCTAAACATCCTCTAAAGCGGGACCGATGTACACTCTAACTGGAGGCAACAACCAAAGACTCCACGTCACTCGCGGGTGGAGTCGGCAGCGGGCGGCAAATGCCCAGACCATTGTAAGAGTCCGACGCTGTCTCTTCCAAACATGTGTGTGTTCGTGTGTTCGTCAATCGTCATCATCGGAGTGGACATGACAAAACAGGAGCGTCTCGTTTTCTTTCTCTACAGGAACGCGATTTCAACCATACAATATTTCCGTCTGTTTCTCCCTAAGCATTGTTGTCTTAATGTATGTACAATCACCACTACTTGCATTGCCATGCAAGCATTCTAATTATGTACTCATAATGTTCCAACGAATCTTCTGTATCAAACTGTGTGTGTGTTTCTGTTTGTGAAGACGCCAAATGTCTCTCCATTTCACATATATTATGCTACTGCATTGTATCCATTAATGTCTCGAATCCCATGCAATTGGCCATGTGTAGAATTTCCTGGCTTTTCCGTTGATGTATATTTCATATGTTAATTATCTCTCTTGATATCGCCATCTGTTTGTCTACCGACAAACACAGATGTCCGAGCCTGTACCTCTGTTACCTGTCTGTGTGTAGACACTACCTTACCGCTTGCACGCGTCAATAACATCTTCGAAGATTCTGTACATTTATAGCAGTAAGGAACTACCAATAAACCAGTAAACACCCAGCCAGTATGTCACTCAATTCTCAGTCTTTACACCATCACCAACGAGCATGAAAATAAAAACATTCTTACATGGGTGATGTATCTAATAACTCAAAACAACCGTTGAGGGGAGGTGAAAATACCCAAGTCCAGCCTTCAAGAGTCAAATGACAAACGAAAACAAAATTTTTAAAACTGGACACAACTAATAATAAATGTACTTAATTTAAATAAATGGGTATGCAAGAAATGAATTTACGTTAGTTCGTTGTACCTCCCCACCAACAAAAAGAAAATAATTTATTTTTTTTTAAAGTTAGTATTTCAGATAAAAAAAAAAGTAATTTTGTTACTCTACAGAATTATATCAATAAAGGGAAATAAACAAAAAAATATCCATAACAAAAAGGCAAAGAAATAAAATAAAATGACATAAAACTAGTGTTTACACCTTCTCGAATGAACGAGACAATACATCTGGAATTATATTAGCCCTCCCTGGTACATGCTCTTTTTGTAAGTCAAATTCCTGTAATGAAAGACTCCACCTTAAAATCCTCATAATTTTGTCTTTAAACCGCTGGATAAACACCAATGGATTATGATCAGTATAAACAATGATAGGATAAGGAGTAGAACTCAAATAAATAGTAAAGTGATTAATAGCCTTTACTAAACACAGAGCTTCTTTCTCAATCGTAGAGTATTTCTTCTCCGCCGGTGTCAATTTCCTCGAGAAGTAAGCTACAGGGAGAAGGTTGGCGTCGTGATCTTCTTGCAGGAGTACAGCTCCGAGTCCAGTATCACTTGCGTCTGTACCTAACCTGAAAGGAATGTCAAAGTTTGGAGAACGTAATAGGGGATAACTAATTAAGGTGGCTTTCAGCTTTTCGACAGCCGCCTGACACTCGTCAGACCAAATAAATTTTAGTTCCTTCTTCAATAAATTCGTCAGAGGAACGGCAACGTCCGAAAAATTCCGAATAAATCGGCGATAGTAGCCGACCATTCCAATAAACCGTCTTATTTCTCTCCTATTACGAGGGACCGGGAAGTTAGACACAGCATCTAGGTTTGCCTTTTTGGGAGCAATATTGCCCAGGCCCACTTCGTGCCCGAGGTAAACAACTTTTGCCTGAGCAAAATCGCTCTTACTTAAATTTACTACCAGACCAGCCTCTCGTAATACTTTAAATAATGCCTCTAATCTTTGAAGGTGTGTTTCCCAGTCATCACTAAATATCACCAAGTCATCTATGTAGACGACACATCCTTCTAAGTCTTGGGTTATGAAATTCATCAGCCTTTGGAAGGTGGCGGCCGCATTCTTCATGCCAAAGGGCATAACCTTACTTTCATAGAGGCCGTCCCCTGTTGCAAAGGCTGAAATCTGCCTGGCCCGAGGTGAAAGACCGATCTGCCAATACCCTTTCAGTAAATCTAATTTCGTAATAAATTTGGCAGACCCTACACAGTCAATACAGTCTTCTACCCTGGGCAACGGAAAGGAGTCAGTTTTAGTAACAGCATTTACCTTCCTGTAGTCAAAGCAAAGGCGATGTTGACCACCCTCTTTTTTGACCAACACAACAGGAGAACTCCATGGACTACAGCTGGGTACAATTAAGTCATTTTCCAACATGTACTTTACCTCTTCTTTCACAATGTCCCTTTTTGTGGGACTGAGCCTGTAAGGACATTGCTTAATTGGTTTAGCCTCTCCGATATCGACGTCGTGTTCAAGGACCGTAGTCCTACCTGGTGTGTCCTTGAACAAATCCTTATATTTATTAATCAACTTAATTAGTGAGGAGGATTTTTCCTCGTTCAGGTGCTGAAATTTAAAAGGTAAATTATTTAAAAATTTCTCCATTACTAGACAAAGTATCATGATTAGCAGACAACTTATCACTAACTACAGTATCTACATCTACATTAATTAAAGAAACAGGATCCGTATCTACAACTTCTACATCATCTAAATTTTTACTTATAAAGGGTTTTAACATATTAATATGACATATTCTTGTTTTGCGCCTTTTACCAGGAGTTTCAGTAACGTAATTAACATCATTACACTTTTTAAGTATTTTCCAAGGTCCCAAAAACTGTGCCCTTAGCGGATTACCTGGAATGAGCAGCAGCACCAAAACTCGATCCCCAGGATTGAAAGACCATTTTTGAGTACCAGTGTCATAATTGGTTTTCATGACTACCTGATTTTTACATAAATTCTCCTTTGCAAAATCCCAAGCTTTTCGCAATTTCTCCTGGAGACCAGACAAATAATCCAAAATGTTGACTTCAGGAGTCTCTCCTTCCCAGTGTTCTTTCAAAACCTCCAAAGGACCATGCACACTATGGCCGAAAACAAGCTCAAAAGGAGAGAAACCCAAAGCCTCGGTTGGTACCGAACGAATAACAAATAAAGTGAATGGGACTTCCTTATCCCACTCCTTCCCTGTTTCAAAACAGAACTTTTTCAATATGGATTTCGAGGTCTGATGAAATCGCTCCACCTGGCCTTGACTCTGCGGGTGATAAGGGGAAGAAGTCACGTGACAAATACCTAATTCACTCATTTTCTTCTTAAAGAAACGACTTGTAAAATTAGTTCCACAATCAGACTGCAATTTCTTTAGTATGGCAAACTTTGTGAAGAAACCAATCATAGCCTACAAGACCTTTTCACCACGGATACTTCTCAGAGGGACAGCCTCTGGAAAGCGGGTCACCCTATCAATTATAGTCAACAAACATTCATTTCCCCGGCGCGTCCGCGGGAGAGAGCCCACTACATCTATGACCACCTCCCTAAAAGACTCCCCAACTGACGGGATCGGGATGAGGGGGGGTGGCTTTCGGTGTCTTTTGATTAGGTTTCCCAACAAATTGACAAACCTTACATGAAAGTACAAATCGCTTTATGTCGGAACGCATTCGGGGCCAAAAGAAATATGAAGCTATTTTCTGAAAAGTTTTTCGTACCCCAAAGTGTCACGCAAGATTACTTTCATGACCTAAGGACATAATCTTATACCTATAATTCTCAGGAATTACTAATTGTCGGATAACCTCTACCTGGTCAGCAGGTGCATTCGATGACCTGCTAACCCTATAGAGTAGGCCATCTAATTTACAAAATACAGGTTTACATAAATCATCATAATTATTACTAATTTCAACACCTCCAAATTCTTTGTTTTGGGCTTCTTTAAGTGACCGAAGATTCCATTTCACATCCTGTAAATCAATAATATCATCATTAAGGTTAGTCTTACAGTCAGTCCTTTGTCCTTTAATTATATCCGCGTTAAGTTCTACCTCGACAAGGTCAATCTCTTTTGCCCGAGACCTCGTCACAACCGAGATAGGCTTGAAAAAATCTGAAATACACTCGTGGTCGTCCCTCACATCTACCACAGTCAAAATAGGGAAAATATCAGTTTCATTCTCAATAGACAAATCACTGGCAAATATCATATCGATACCAGGGACAGGTAGAACATCTACAACTGCCAGCGTAACCTCACTATCAACATATTTGGTTTCTACATAAAATTTCTCTAGTGGGTAAGAGTTTACCGTATTCGGAAATCCACCTAGAATAACAAAGTCATCATTCTTAAATGCAAAATCAGTGGGTACCGACTCTGTAATATTAACGGCTGAGCAGCCCCAGTATCTCTTAAAACCTTTATTTTATGCCCATTCCTTTTTGTACTTTTGGTGAAAATTTTTCCGTCTGTGATATACCTTTCAAATTTCAGTCACTTAGAATCCTGCTCAACTGGTTTTTCTGTCGCAACAACATTGACAGGCTCCTGTTTTCTATCAAAATATTTTCCTCTAGCGAAACATTTTGCTTCGACATAACCTTGTCGGTTACACCAGAAACAAACTATACCTGACTCTGGAGCCTTCCTACTACTACCATTTCCAATTCTAACACTACGTTGGCCACTAAAACTACCATTCTTATTACTACTGTTATCCACTACTATTATTATTATCAGATCCGGGGTTGTCACATTCAGTACGTCTGTTGTTCTTTCTGAAAACCACTCTCCATCCATTATTTTGGGGAGAGAACTGTTTATTATTATTGTTATTATTATTACCCACACTCCGGATACTCTCCTGCTTATGAGCACTCGTCAGCAGCTATAGCTATTTCTTGGAGTGAGTCAAACTTCAACTCTTCTAAATGTATTTTCAAATCCCTAGTTACCATTTGTTAAAATTCTTCTACCAAGATTATCTCCTTAAATTTGTCAAAATTGTCAATTTCCTTCGATTTGAGCCATTCCTCAAAGAACTGTTCCTTGTGCCTAGCAAACTCTACAAATGTCATATTTGTCTCTTTCTTGAAATTCCTGAATTTCTGTCGATAGGCTTCCGGCACTAAATCATAAGCCCTGAGGATAATTGCCTTAACCGTGTCATAATCACTAGATAAGTCCTCACTTAAGGTATTGTACGCTCTCTGAGCCATACCTTTAAGGCGACACTGAACCATAGTGGTCCACATGTCTTTAGGCCAATTCAGCTTACACGCTATACTCTCAAAGGAAATTAAAAACTCCGGTTCATCCTCTTCGTTAAAAACAGGAACTAATTTTAGAGCAGACATTAAATTAAACCCATCACCAACACTATGCTTATTATTATCACTCTTATTATTCTTAAGCATTTGCAATTTTATTTCATGTTCTTCGGCTTGAAGTTGCAAAGCCTTGAACTACAATTATTCTCTTTACCTACTTCCGTGCTATTATTATTGACGTGTTTTTTTTTTCCCATGTTTTCATAGTTAGTCTTAGCAACCTTCAAAACTTCCATCAACAACTGACCCTTCCTAATTTCTGTAGGTAAACCTAAGTTAAAGAATTCAGCTAACCACCATAATTCATCCCTTTTCAAATCAAATATATTTTCCTCCCAATTAGGTTTCTCAAAGAATTCAGCCACCGCTAAATCTTCCTGACCTTCAAAGAGAGACATGACTAACTAATAATGGCAGAGGGGAAAAAAAAGAGAAAAAAAAAATAGACACACACGACTTAAACGAATAGCAAAACTAACTCCCCCTTCGTCATGCTCCTTCCTTTTGAGACAAACCGAAGAATGTTTTACTCTGACAGCAGGATCCTGTCACGGTCACCAAAATATGTAAGGAATCACAGATCTCATGGGTTCTTGGTACGTTCAGGTTCTTTCTTCTTGATTATTAGCTCGCACCAGTATGATACTCGGTAGGCCACTGTCAGATAATAAACAATTCAGGGCAAAAATCCCAAAAAGAAGGAGGTCAAGAACACACTAGGCGAATTAACAAACACGTTTATTACAATTACCATATCTTAAACTACAAAGAAACTCCCCTTGAAAACTGGAACGATGGAGGAAAAAACACACTGACAAAACATTACTCAAATGCAACCACCATTTACCTAGCTAACTTTTACTCAAGATAAAGGGACAGGAATAAGTAGAAGGTAGAAAAAACAATTGCACTTGGGCGTAAATTACGCTAACTTACGATAGAAGGAGGAACAGAATAGAAAATATCCTTAAGCCTAATTAAATTATTAACGAAATACATTTACAAAAAAACATACTTTAAACTTATTCTAAACTAAACTGAAGATATATATATACACGAATACACTGTTGATTGATAAATCATCCTTTCACAAATATAAGCAGCTGAGCACTACAGTGGAGTGTCGTCCTTGAATCCAGTCTACACTTAATACGGCATACACGGAGCATCCAAAAAGAAAAAGGTAAGAAAAGTTTCTAAACACAATTAAGTGGATCTTATGCTTTTCTTCGGCGCTGGGAGGCCCCGTAACGATCCCAGAATGTTAGCAGGCTGAAGGCAAGGGCAGACGAAAGGTGTAGAAACACCACACAGGACACTCGGCAGGGCACAAGGAGTAATGATTGGCATAAGGGTGGTGTTGCCACCTGCAACCAGAGTCAATAAGTGAAGATGCCAACACAGCACACAGCTCATAGGGTGGCAAAGTAGTTTTCACCACCAATAGGCGTCTCAAAACAAGCAGAAGGGGTGCCAAGGAAGTGTTACAGACGTAAATCTTGAAAATCTGCCTTCAGAAGAAAAAAGGTGCTAAACATCCTCTAGAGCGGACCGATGTACACTCTAACTGGAAGCAACAACCAAAGACTCCACGTCACTTGCGGGTGGAGTCGGCAGCGGGCGGCAAACGGCCAGATCATCACCAACAAGCATGAAAATAAAAACATTCTTATATGGGTGATGTATCTATTAACACAAAACAACCGTTGAGGGGAGGTGAAAATACCCAAGTCCAGCCTTCAAGAGTCAAATGACAAACAAAACAAAATTTTTAAAACTGGACACAACTAATAATAAATGTACTTAATTTAAATAAATGGGTATGCAAGAAATGAATTTAGTTACTTCATTAATATATATATATATATATATATGTGTGTGTGTGTGTGTGTGTATGTACATGTATATTATATATATATATATATATATATAGATATATATATATATATATATAATGGAATCGAGTCTATAATTCAATAAACTAAATATCGTAATATACGCGCGAGGGCATAGAGAAAATCTTTCATAAAAAACAGAGAGAGCAAAACAGAAAAGGGGCGACAATTGAACTAACTGATCCTAGATGCCGGGTTTGACAGTTCGTCACCCATTCGAATCGAAGTTGTTCATCACATACAGCACTGGGCTAATTGAGATCATGACCTCACCCAGTGACCTCTCGCAAACCGTAACATTAACTCGTAACAACCGTTGAACGAATGATATAGATAATTAAATGTGAAACATTGATGGAAAAGGGAAGCCCATCTGGACGAAACTTGGGGAAATTATATCAGATTTCGGCATCGAATGAATACCCATATATACGAAGACTCTGGAAGAAGAGTTAGTTAGAAAACGGCATCAGGGCAGGGAGTGGGTGAGATGTGTGGAGAGGTGACAGTGAAAGCTCGAAGTGACTTGTGAACTTATATGAAATTTCTGAATGCTCATAGTAAAAGTGAAATTCTCAAGAATTTTACAATGCGCCCATTAAGATAAAGACTTGGTCACTACTACCCACTGAAAGGTGGAAAAGTTATATAGTTTAAAGACTAAATAAATGTATTTAATGGGAAACAATTTTCATTTAACCAAAATATATAAAAGGAAAACTTTGAGAATCGGGAAGATAGCCGACATCTAAGCACGATAAGTGAAGCTGAAACATAGTTATTTATCGAGCAACTTGTTTTTACGAAAGTGAAAGCTAGCAGTACAACAGACAGTTTATAAGGAGTGAATATCTTCCTCACTACACACACACACACACACACACACACATATATATATATATATATATATGACTTTTTATCACATCACCATGATTCATATACAATTAGTAAGCTACAAACGTCCTTTAATATCCAATTCGCTCTACCTCGGAAATAATATATTTTCATATATGTTACCGAAGGGGAATTTTTTAGTTGATAAGAAGTTCGTCGTCCAGTGGGCTCGAACCAGCGAAGGACAAGAACTCAGGACTACAGTGGACGCATTTAACAGATGCGGCCAGCAAGTGAGGTAACATATAAAAAAGTATATTATTTCAGAGGTAGAGCTAATTGGATATTAAAGGACGTTTGTAGCTTACTGATTGTATATGAATCACGGTGATGTGATAAAAAGTCATAATATGGCTGCGTGCGACAAACGCACTACACGGTTAGCATGGCAGAGGTGGGTGGATATCGTCTCTAAATACAAACACCTGAGTTCGAGGGGCGATTTGTATATGGGAGACGATATCCACTTATACCTCACTTGTTGGCCGTGTGGGTTAAATGCGTCCACTGTAGTCCTGAGTTCTTCTCCTTCGCTGGTTCGAGCCCACTGGACAACGAACTTATTATCAACTAAAAAATTCCCCTTCGGTAACATATATGAAAATATATTATTTCCAAGGTAAAGCGAATTGGATACTAAAGGACGTTTGTAACCTTACTGATTGTATATGGGAGACGATATCCACTTATATCTCACTTGCTGGCTGCATGGGTTAAACGCATCCAATGTAGTCCTCAGTTCTTGTCCTTCGCTGGTTCGAGCCCACTGGACAACGAACTTATTATCAACTAAAAAATCCCCCTTCGGTAACATATATGAAAATATATTATTTCCGAGGTAGAGCGAATTGGATATTAAAGGACATTTGTAGCTTACTGATTGTATATGAATCACGGTGATGTGATAAAAAGTCATAATATGGCTGCATCGACAAACGCACTACAAGGTTAGCATGGCAGAGGTGGGTGGATATCGTCTCTAAATACAAACACCTGAGTTCGACGGGCTATTTGTATATGGGAGACGATATCCACTTATACCTCACTTGTTGGCCGTGAGGGTTAAATGCGTCCACTGCAGTCCTGAGTTCTTCTCCTTCGCTGGTTCGAGCCCACTGGACAACGAACTTATTATCAACTAAAAAATTCCCCTTCGGTAACATATATGAAAATATATTATTTCCAAGGTAGAGCGAATTGGATACTAAAGGACGTTTGTAGCTTACTGATTGTATATGGGAGACGATATCCACTTATACGTCACTTGCTGGCCGCGTGGGTTAAATGCGTCCACTGTAGTCCTGAGCTCTTGTCCTTCGCTGGGTTCGAGCCCACTGGACAATGAACATATTATCAACTAAAAAATTCCCCTTCGGTAACATATATGAAAATATAGTATTTCCAAGGTAGAGCGAATTGGATATTAAAGGACGTTTTGTAGCTTACTGATTGTATATGAATCACGGTGATGTGATAAAAAGTCATAATATGGTTGCGTGCTACAAACGCACTACACGGTTAGCATGGCAGAGGTGGGTGGATATCGTCTCTATATACAAACACCTGAGTTCGACGGGCGATTTGTATATGGGAGACGATATCCACTTATACCTCACTTGCTGGCCGCGTGGGGTTAAATGCGTCCACTGTAGTCCTGAGTTCTTGTCCTTCGCTGGTTAGAGTTCACTGGACGACGAACTTATTATCAACTAAAAAATTCCCCTTCGGTAACATATATGCAAATATATTATTTCCGAGGTAGAGCGAATTGGATATTAAAGGACGTTTGTAGCTTACTGAATATATATATATATATATATATATGTATATATATATATATATATATATACATATATATATACATATATATATATATATATATATACATATATATATATATATATATAATTATATATATATATATGTATATATATATATATATATATATAATTATATATATATATATATATACATATATATATATATATATATACATATATATATATATACATATATATATATATATATATATAAAACAATATATGTATATATATATATACATATATATATACATATATTAGTGTTTGTCCTAATAGGACAAACACTGAAAGATAGTGACTTAACAACCTTAGAATCTATAATGATAAAATTAACAGTTCCATCTTTGAACACCCAAACATCATCCACTCAGCTGTTTATTGCTTGCTGGTCCTATTTGCCTTATTGTTACCTTGTTTTCTCCCTTTTATCTATTTGTGTTTTAATTTGTACTTTCCTCTCCTTCTTTCAATCGTCTTGTTTTAGCTCCCGTCTGGGTAGGTCTTTCTTTTAGTGTCATGGTGCCTCTGATATTTTTAAAAGAATTAGCATTTTAAATGAGACAATACTGTAGTGTTTTTAATCAGTTGTTGTAATAAATGTTTTTATGATTAATTATTGAGTCAGCTCGCTGTTTTTCAGCCTTGAAAATGCAACAATGTAGTTGTGAAACGTCGGCATTAGGAATAAACTATCAGCTGTATTGAGTGCCTTTCCCTGGACGCCTACGAGTTATGATTTCGAGAGCTGCAGCTCTGATGTTGGAGTATACATATATATATATATATATATACATATATATATATATATATATATATACATATATATATATATATATATATATATTATTATTACATATTTTTCTGGATATGGCAAAATGAAATGGTTATTGACTGTGAACTGGGCTTTGAGGGCCACTTGCCCAGAACCATATATACGATAAAATGCAACACCCAAGATGTCTTAGCTTAGTGTTACTTCTAAAACAAAGGGAAGGTCGCCATGAAAGCCTTAGTTACAATAAGTTACTTTATTTCACAGAGTTCAAGCAGGGGAAATACATCATGACTGGTATGCAATCCAGCAAGACAAGTGTAACACTAAAATTAGGACTAATCACAATTACCTGGCTTCCAGAAAGAAGGGAAATATTTACATATTAGTTACTCAAACAGGATCCCTTGTCCCGTGAAAACAAAGTCCCTATCTTGCTAACAGTTGTAGAAGCAGGCAGCTTGCTTGTAGCAAAGTTGAATTAATTGTCTTCTAAGGTAACTTCTCACAGGTAAGTCAGT
>JANJGK010000010.1:55990651-56026244 GCA_039081455.1 Macrobrachium rosenbergii | reverse complement strand
CGATTTCCAGTTTGATCAATATGAAGGCTGTCACAACACTTACATGGGATTTGATATACCCATCCTTTAGTATTGTCGAGAGGGTTCTTTATAAGTGTTTGTTTCAATGCCTTATTGTTCTTAAGTGCTTCAATGTCCTTATGCAGATAGATAGAATTTTAAATTATTGCTATATGGTAATACGAGAGGATTTTTGTGTTGTAAATTTCCTTGCTATTATCACAAAAATTTCTTGTGTGCCACTCTTAATACATTGCCTAGTATAGAATCAGGATTTTTTCATTTCTTGCCGTTTCCTAATTGTGTCTGTTCCATTATCAATGTATTCAGCTCTATATAAACGCAATGCAGTTAAAAATATGCATGCTGCAAATGACTTTTTACTTTTTTTTTTGGCCCAGAATGAAAATGCACATGAGCAGAAATATTGGAAGGTTTTCTGTAAACATCGTATTAAAACCCATTACTGCTTCTGTGTATTAGGCAATCTAAAAATATTAGGATACCCGTTATTTTCCATTTCCATTGTGAATTTTAGTGATGGGACCATTTCATTTCATTTACCAAAGAAAGGATTTCCATTTTCTCCAACATACCTAAACCATATTACAGTGTGTGGAACGAATTTGTTTAATATTCTTTTGGCTAAATCTCCCATATACAAATTGATTAAAACTGGAGATAAAGAGAACGATTATACCCTGTGTTTCATTTTCCCAGTATTTCATCTGCATATATAAATCACGTGTTAATTCAATTTAAATCAAATATCTCTCTCTCTCTCTCTCTCTCTCTCTCTCTCTCTCTCTCTCTCTCTCTCTCTCTCTCTCTCTCTCTCTCTCTCTCTCTCTCTCTCTCTCTCTATATATATATATATATATATATATATATATATATATATATATATATATATATATATATATATATATATATATATATATATATATCTATGTGTGTGTGTATGTATATATATATATATATATATATATATATATATATATATATATATATATATATATATATATATATATATATATATATATATATATGTGTGTATATATATATATATATATATATATATATATATATATATATATATATATATATATATATATATATATATATATATATATATATATATATATATATATATATATATATAACATATAAAGTTAGACACCCACATACTGCTACATTAATCTTGGGTCTTTGTGTAAATCTGATTTCCTTAGTAAGAGCCTGATTACCATTCATCATATTACATAAGCAGCTATATCTGTCGGCTATTTTAATTAAGCAGAAACAATAATTGAAGTCAGAGAACATGGACGCTATTGATTCCAATACACACGAACTCTTCATTAATTATGGCACCAGAGAGGATCTTCCTCTAATACTACATAATTGAATTCAACATTTAAGGTAATTTCCTATAAGATTAAATGCAGTAATTACGATAATGATAGCCTACATTAAAACATGTTTTTGGCTTTCGAAGTAACATCTTCGGTTAACATACCGTGAGATTCCTCCTGTGAAAAAGTGCAGAAGAATTGTACACGTTATTTCCGTGGGTCGCGTCCTGCTGAAAGCAGATCAAAGACATATCTCAACGGGAATGCATACTAACCTAAACTTTTTCTTAATCTGTTCTAGGGTACCATGCCCTGACGTGGCCGGGGACATAGCAGAGCGACTTTCATGGAACTATTCTGCCGTTTAACCCAATCGGGGGCGCTGTGGTGTCCAGGTGAGCTGGAAGAGTTTCATTCTGTAGAACAGCAGCCGCCGGGCTTCCCTGGAAAACACAAGAATAGAGGCCCTCCTCACCCCTACGCAGGATTAGGGATTCTAGGCTCCTTTCAGAACCACAGAAGGAGTACCTATAATAATCATTTTGATTTGGTTTATTATTAAAAGAATGAAAAGGCAGACAGCTTGGCTTATATTTCCTGAGATTCCTTGAAAACCTTGAATCCAATCCTCCAACTTACTAGGAACCGATGCTGAGACTGGAATAACCTCCAAGTCCCTGTAAACAAAGAGATGCAAAATGTCCTTCGAGTGAATTGTTGAATGGAGCCATTGCCTTCAAGGAATTGGAGAAAGGAAGAAGGTCAGGTATCTTTTTTGGTCCTAGAATAACTCAAATGTAATAATAGAGGCAATTCTCCTGGGAATCCGGAGGGAGGAATGACTATAGTCATCTTCAGACGAGATAGGAGCATAAACACGGAAAATACAGGGAAAACTGGATAAATTTAACTTTATAAAGATTCATTATAAAAATTAATTAGATTCACATTCATTGTTTTGTTTTTATTAAATAATTTATTCATCTTTTCTCCTCTCACTTTTGCTTCACTTTTTTTTTTCATGTCTAATTATAAAAACATCAGTACTGTTTGCTGACATGATGTGGAAAAGCTTTGTCATTTTTTGGGGGGAGGGGGCCCCTCACCAGAGTTATGACTGTGCTTAAAAAGACGTAATTTTCAAAGAGTAGGACAATTTTGTACAACGGCTGTTCTTTTACTATAGAGAAAAATGCTTCGTGGTATTTCATACAATAATTTTCCAGGTTTTACATTGCATTGGTTTCATTTAAACCACATCAGTGTTTCTCGTAGAATATAGGCATAGGCAAGGCGACTCACTTTTCATTTATATATATATATATATATATATATATATATATATATATATATATATATATATATATATATATATATATATATATATATATAAACACACACGCATTCATACATACATACATACATACATACATTCATACATACATACATACATACATACATACATACATTCATATATATATATATATATATATATATATATATATATATATATATATATATATATATATATATATATATATATATATATATATATATATATATATATATATATATATATATATATATATATATATATATATATAAAGTATATCTTAGTTTAACCAGACCACTGAGCTGATTAACAGCTCTCCTAGGGCTGGCCCGTAGGATTAGATTTATTTTTGCGTGGCTAAGAACCAATTGGTTACCTAGCAACGGGACCTACAGCTTATTGTGGAATCCGAACCACATTATAGCGAGAAATTAATTTCTATCACCAGAAACAAACTCCTCTTGTTCTTCACTGGCCGGTCGGATATATATATATATATATATATATATATATATATATATATATATATATATATATATATATATATATATATATATATATATATATATATATATATACTGTATATATATAGGTGTGTGTGTACTGTAATATATATATATATATATATATATATATATATATATATATATATATATATATATATATATATATATATATATATATATATATATATATATATATATATATATATATATATATATATATATATATATATATATATATATATATATATATATATATATATATATATATATATATTGTCACGATGTGTTCCAAGTACCTGGTTATTACACAACTAATCATAAAATTCAAAAATTTACCTCACTTCAGCCAGATACCTGACCTCTCATAACAATCAAAAATTACAACTGATACGCTAAAGGTAACAGTGATCCCTTAAAATTATGTGAAAACTCAAACTAAGTTTATCAAAAACAAGTGTGATATATAAACAATTAAACTAGAAATATACTAGAACAAAAGGGAAACACTCCATCAAACAACTTTGTTTCCCCTGGTCATAATTCATTTCAGCAAAACTAAAGGAACAAAACATGTTTATCACTTTGCCTTATGCACACAATTAATCCTATTCACTGGTGGCCAATAAATGAAACACTGATTTTAAAATATCTTTATACAAAAATTTATAACTAGAATTTACACTCTGAAAAAATTTACTGTTACTTGAAAACAACAGAAAATTTAACTAATTCTTGAATTAAATTATTAAACAAAACTACACCACAAAAACTTTATCGAAAAATTAAATTAATCAAGCAAAATTTTAACTATTAAGAATTATTCAAGATTTTAAAAGAAAATCTTAGTAAATGAAAATTAAATCAAGAATGCAATGTTAAATTACTAAAAAATACTTAAATTGCTAAGTAAATAAATGTTAAATCACCAATGTATAAAATGTGGAAAATCATAAGACTGCAAACACAAGAACACACAAAAATACACAAAAAAATTACCAAAACATTTTCACTGAGGCAAAAATTTCTCAATATTCCTTATTATAACATGGTAATAATAAGTAAAATTCAGTTTGCCTTACACAAGCTTGTGAAAACTTTTGCAAAATCACCTGAAATGCAGGAGCTTGAGATTCACAAAACACTTTTTTGTTAGATGTTGTTACACACTTTTCCTATACTCAGATCTCAAAAGGTAAGTTTAATACCAGTGACCACACAAATATTTTACGTTAATAATTTCTCTCTTTTGAAAAGAAAGAGAGAGAGAGAGAGAGAGAGAGAGAGAGAGAGAGAGAGAGAGAGAGAGAGAGAGACGTAACTACATGAACAGTCTCTGAAATCAGAATGATCAAACTTTTGGAATCCCGTTAGAAATGAAACAATCAGATGACTTCATTATTAAGGGATTTTGGGAACAAGATACAAAATAAAGTTCTAGAAAAGGGAAGATGACGTCACTGCCTCAGCAAAACATTTTGAACGTAATCTGGACAATAAATGATCAGAACAATGCAATCTTAAACATGATGCAATTGCCATGTGCTTCAGTGCAATACTTGTTTGCATTTCTCAAAAAGGTACACATTTTTTCCAGAAAATCGTATGGGATGCAATCAGAACAATTTATGTAACATTGCAAAATCATTTGTCATTTGCTTGTATGAGGCAGAATCTTACTGTTATCCCAACTTGTCAACACGTAACCCAAAACAGAGCACTTGCTTATCTTAACTGATGAGCACTGAAGCGAAACAAGCCTTCGCTATCACACACACATGTTGCTGATATACTACATTACTATTAAAATGTATTATTAATTCTAAATTATGCTGTTAAGTTATCTAAATCATTGACTCTTTTGAGATCTAACACTACACTACATAAGATATTTAAACAATTATTATCATTACTCATAACAAATGATAAATAGAAGAGTAAATATACCAAAATCACGGAATGATATGCATTTTATGAGTCAACATCATGAAGATATATATACTGTAAAGGCTCCAAGAAGAGTTCCACTGGTGGACAGATCTGCTGAGCAATTGTTGACCATTTAAATGTTTAATTTTACCATGTTGAATACAGTAGAATGACTTATCCTCATGTCTAAAAAGATTACCAGTATATGTATGTATATATATATATATATATATATATATATATATATATATATATATATATATATATATATATATATATATATATATATATATATATATATATATATATATATATATATATACGACTATTGGTCCTTATGCCTTTTATGAAACTGAAACATTTTTAAACTTAACAACCAAATAAATTTGTAGAGTTGGGTGATAATTTTGAAGGCTGAGAGTTCAATCCCATCGTTTCCCCTTTCTGATATCCCCAGAGAAAACAACTGAGTAATTATCGGAGCTCACCCCTTCGACAATCCTTTTCCTGTTTCTCCTTTCTCGAAGATCCTTTTGTTTCCAGAATCATACGCTGGGTAAGATTGCCGAAGGGCATCCCATTTGTAGGGGAAGATTTGGTGACTGACCAGAGTGAGTAAGTAGCAGCAGAACCATGGTCTAGACAAAACCTATCTTCCCAAGAAATCCTTCGAAGGTCTTAGCCAGGGCAGACCACCTCTCACCTGTGACAGTTCACCAAGCACCCACTGATTTAACCTGGCCAACTCTGCTAAAAGAAGGAAGAGCCCCACTCTTGCTTTTACTAGAGCATACACAAATTGCATCAGGTACATCTGGAAAATGAGAGAAATCCCCCCTTTTTTGCTCTCAACCTGTTTTTCACCTTTCCTTATTCCCTCCCTTGGTAAACTGCAAGTTCAGTGTAAAATCTTTGTCAAGTGTTTCCTTGAATTCAGTTGGTTATTGAAGCAAATATTCCCCTCAGCAGTCATAGAAGTAAATTAATTACCTCCTCGAATCTTGCTCTTTATCTGTGTCCATATGATGGGGATATTGAGGTAAATTTATACTCATCAGACATCTCTCTGCCTTCAGAAGTTGAAGTCCAGTGTTATTTGGTTAATGCAAGTTCTTCCTGACCTGAGTGTGCATTAAGTCAGCACCGTTGCCAATCATTATTTAATGAGTTATCTGGGAACAGATTCCCACTTTATCTGAGTGTTCCGTCATTACAGTTATTCTGTTCAACTGAGTGATGCTGTGTATTCCTTTTGCTGTTGAATTTATTCTGTATATTGTAAATAAACTAATTATAATTTACTCAGGCTGTCATTCTGGTAACCTTCACTCCCTTTTCCCCCCTTCTTGTTTATGATTCTGCAGCCCCATTAACAAGGCCTTATAAAACTCCCATAAGTTAGTGGTCATGGGGCTCACAGACGTAACATTGGCTAACCTTGCCTGGATCATCATATTGTATTGGTGGTTTTTTAAACGAACCTTAGAATTCAATATTCTCATGGCAACTTGGATCAGGAGACGAACTAGCTGTGAAATTTATTTCTTTGTCGAATAGTGTGTTTATGTGTGTAATTCTAGAACTAGGAACCTGTAAAATTCCCATCAGGAATTAACTCCCTCATAGTAAAGAAATTGTCGCTGGTGAAGACTGCGTGACAATGTTCTTGTGTTAGGGTCAACAAATTCCACTGAAGGTTTTGTGAAGCTCAGAGCACATTTAAGCTATAGTGATTGTTAGAGTCAAAATTTGCTAGGAGAAATGGCACTTTCTGAGCCGAGCCAATAGCTTATTCCACGACATACAACTCAGACTGTTACCTATGCTAGGCCCCACACCAACATAGGGATTCAACCTTCACCATGCCCTTTTTGCATGGAAAGTCCAAATACCGAGTGTTAAAAGTTCCTAGTCTCTTAGAGAGAGTTATTGTATGGTTTTTACAATGTGTAATTAACTTTTAAATCTATTTGTGCACCATTCACTCAGGAAATATTTGTGCATTTCATTCTGTCTCTCGAAAATAGAGAGGAGTTTTGTATTTTCGTACGTGCACCTTTATTACCAGTGCAGGGTACCAAGTCTGACTTCCAGCCAACTCCATTTGACCAGCTAAATATACCCACCACCTTGCTAACTGCTAAAACATTAGCCTCCATTTTGTGGTCTGCTTATCAACTGTCCCTTTAGCAAGAGACATGTATTCAATTGCATCGAGTGTTGCGCATATCACTTGTTATAACTTCAAGGGAAATCTTTCTTTTAAACTCTTTCCACTGTTAACATCCAAGAGAAATACTAGTAGTTTTTATTAGACTTCAGCTGTTTTCTTTAACTGATAGTAAGTAGCATTCTCTTTACTGCATAGAAAGCAGTTCTGTAATTACTAAATCCTACTCGAGAACATGAAGAGGTTCTTAATTAATTCCCATGCCATGCTTTCGCTATTGCTGTTCCAGACAAACTTTTCGTCTTTATGTAATTTCTTGGGAAGCATGTTTTATTAATTTTGCTATAATAATTGCACAAATGCAAGCACGCCTATACTGTCATAAATATTGCATTATGCCTCAGCCTTGGGTGAGCAAATTCTAATTACTGCTTCGTTTTTTTCATTATATATATATATATATATATATATATATATATATATATATATATATATATATATATATATATATATATATATATATATATATATATATATATATATACATATCACAATCGCGAAATTCATTAACAACCAGATACTTCCTCCACCTAAAACCTGCACATAAGTGTCACTCCATTATCGTGTTATCACACACCTCTTGCACCTGTGTGTTAAAGCTGTAGCATGTCATACTATTTGTGCTTATTTAATCTAAATCTTGCAAGTACGTGCCCAAATCATTTGTGTGTTATTAAACACAGCATATTCTCGTGCCCATTGTTGAACTGAATGTTCCTTTAATTATTTACCTTGTTATTTACGCGCAACCAACCTCTGTATGTTGGCTAGCCTATTGATCGTCTCATGTCCATTGAGGAGTACAAAACCTTCATGGAGGCAGGGAAAATATGTGGTTAAAAGGGGAACAACTGTCACAATGGGTCCAAAAAATAAGGCCATGATCCTAGTAAACACATTGTCAGAAAGGGACAGGACACCCTAAATTCCTTGGAAAATGGTGACAAGGGAAACCTTGAAGCAGTCAGGAAGGCCATAGCAACAGTGTATGAGATTATGCTTGAACTCTGGAGACAAAGATGTACGGGTCTTCCGAAGGAGGTTGGTCAAACCTTGTCCAACTGGTCCTACAAAAAACCAAACCTTGCAGCGGTGGATAGACGCCTTGGAGTGCAAGGAGTTTGAGGACTTACTGAATTGACTCCAACTTGAGGACTTACTCAGTTACACCCTCAGCGCCTTGGCTCTACATATTAATAAGAAACAGCCAAGACTATTCACTGACTGCTGCCCCCTGGCTGATGCCCACGAAGAGTACCACCCATCCTCCGGTACCTATCATAGGCGCATAGTTCCATCGGGACCCACTCTCTCGTCAGTCGTACCCAGAAATGGACTATCTCCATCGCCGCCTGTCTGTACATATTGTAAGAAAATAGGGCATTTGGAAGCCTGGTGCAAAGCTAAAGGGGGAGCCAGATCAAAACTCCCAGCCTACCCATACTGTAACTGCTCCTTGTAGTGATTATAGTCAGGTTTATTTCCACACTTGCAAGCAATACAGGCACTCCACGAATTTCAGGGATTGCCTTGGAAAGAAATCTGCCGTCGCCATTGCTCTGGCAGCCACTTATCCATCCTCTTTGGGACCCCCAGCTGTGGAGCCTATTTTTGTTGCACTTCCTTGAGGTCATTACTGCGCTCAGCAAGTCTCTGCATTTGAGGACACTGGTACTCAAATCTCCCTTATAAGGGAAGACAAGGTACCCAATGGGGCCACCATTGAATACAACAAGCCCGTAACTATTGAAGGCATCAATGATTGGAGGCTGACACTCCCGACTGTCTAACTTAGGGTCACTAGGCCCTACAAAAGTAGGATTTGCATGCTTGGAGAAGCCAAAAATATTCCTTGAGGCTATGACCTCCTCCTAGGGCAAGATCCCCCTTTCCAGTCCCTCTCCAGGCCTTCCATGGGTCCTGTCCCCTTCGAGTCTCCATCAGGTGCTGATGTACATTCCAGCCCTGACATCAAGCTACAGCCAGTGCCTATGCCTGGCCAGTGTAGTGCTCCGCCAAGTAAAGTTGTTGAGCCCACACCAAAGTCAGATGCTGGTTCTTTGCAACATGTACCCAAATGGATGTCCGGCACTCTTGGCCCCAATGCCACTTACATCTCCTCTTCAAATCCTGTGCATGAGCCTGCCTTAATGTCAGTGCCAGACCACACTCTAAGTCTCCCTACTACCAGTGCCCGGCCGAGAGCTAGCCTGAAGTTCAGTAGGGTCTTTTCAGGATTCCCTTGACTGCAGTGGAAGCTTGTACCCAGTGCGGTCTCGCAACCTGTGCCTGAGTTGGTCTTTGCAACCTGCGAGCCTCTTGCACCTACAGCCAC
The DNA here is from genome assembly GCA_039081455.1 of Macrobrachium rosenbergii. Lineage (NCBI taxonomy): Eukaryota > Metazoa > Arthropoda > Malacostraca > Decapoda > Palaemonidae > Macrobrachium > Macrobrachium rosenbergii. The sequence continues at coordinate 56,016,559 of JANJGK010000010.1, read as the reverse complement.
CTCTTCTTCTTCACCACCGTCCCCAGAAGACAAGACTCTGGTGGATGACCCTCTTCGAGAAGTCCTATTTAAGCTGGTCACTGATGTGGGGGACATGAAACAAAAGCTAGTTGAACTAGTTGGCACCACCACTGTCCAGGTTGTCGCAGCAGCCAAGGCAGTAGCCAGCTCAGTGCCTGTTTCACTAGTTGAAGTAACACCCAGTCACTCCAGGTCTAGGTCCTGATGGACTTCTCAGCCTCCTCTGGAACTGCATGCCCAGGTTCCAGCTAGGGGACTTCAGCCTAAAGTTCGAAGGAAATCAAGGAAAAAGAGGAGTAGGGAGCGTAGAAAGTCCAGGTGGTTAACAGAGCCACCGAGCTCTCATGGCATGCGCTTCCTATATGTATAACAGTGCCTTATTTTAATAGAGCAATCCTGGTACCTTACCTAGAGAAGGATACCTAGTTTGTCTCCTACCTTAATTAGTAGTGTTTGTATATCGTGAAATTTTAATTGTGATAAACCATTTTGAATTAACCTTAAAATTATTTTTACCATTATTATTAAATTTTTGGGCAGCTCAACTGCCCCCCCCCCCCCCCCGCCACTTATATTTAACCTGCTTTAAGTTAAAAAATTATCATTTATCTTAGGGATAAATAATAGCTAGCTAACATCTGCATGTTAGCAAGCTTATCATTTTGATGGTACTGCATTAGCTAAGTTCTGTGTGGCATTCAGTTAGTTTATTAATGAACTTACTAGATTTAGTCACCCCCACAGACAATACATTTCCTAAATGACTGTAGGCATCTTCCTCTTGGCCTTAGATAGGGCTGATTCTTAGTTAATCTTACCTTGTCTTAAGTTATCTTCAAACTAAATGAAAGTGCCAGACTTGGGGAAGTTAGGTTCAGTTTCACCTGGCAGCAGCTCTCTCGCACAGACCTTCCAACCCTGAGTGGCCTGGAAGGCCTGTTTAAAGGGGGGAGCTGTCATGAATATTAGGCCTTATGCCTGAAAACAAACTGAAACATTCTTAAATATAAAAATTAAATAAATTTGTAGAGCTGGGCAGTCATTTTGAGGTCTGGGAGTCCAAGCCCAATGTCTCCCACTTTGTGATATCCCCCAGAGAAAAAACTTGGGTGATTATCAGAGCTCACCCATTCAACACTCCTTTTTCTGTTCCCCTTTTCTTGCAGATCCCTTTCTTTCCAGAATCGTACGATGAGGAAGATCATTGAAGGTCATCCCGTTTGTAGGGGAAGACTTGATGACTGACCAAAACGAATTGGTAGAAGCAGAACCATGGTCTAGACAAAACCTATCTTTCCAAGAAATCCCTCCAAGGGCTTAGCCGTGGTGGACCCCCTCTCAACTGTGACGGCTGACCAAGCACCCACTGATTTAGCCTGCCCAACTCTGCTAATGGAAGGAAGAACCCCACTCATGCTTCTACTAGAACATACACAAATTGCATCAGGTATGTCTGAAAATTGAGAGGAATCCCTCTATATTCTTTATCATTGCTCTCGACCTGTTTTTCAACTTTCATTATTCCTTCCCTTGGTAAACTGCAAGTGCAGCGTAAAATCTTTGTCAAGTGTTACCCTGAATTCATTTAATTAATGAAGTAATTATTCCCCTTGGTAGTAATCGAATTAAATTAATTACCTCCTCGAATCTTGCTCTTTATCTATGCCCATACGATAGGCATACTGAGGTAAATTTATATTCATAAGATATCTCTCTGTCTTTCAGGAGTGTAAGTCCAATGTTATTTGATTAATGCTTAAGGGACTGGGTAAATATATATTAAACACAACCCAGACCAGGAAAACTTTAATTTTGGCCGATTTAAGAAAAAAACACTTCAATGGAAAGAGGAAAATATGCAAATGCACTTGGTGTAAGAAAAAGAAATCCTAAAACATTTTCTGTACCCTGTACTGGGTGTTGAAAGTGAATATTAACAACCCTGTGTGGGGCCTCTTTTCCAAGACTCGTAGAAATAAGTTAATTTTACAAAGTTGTACATGTTTTCTCTAACAATTTATTTTATTTTCTTTTGTAAAATTACAATTACAGCTCAAACAATATCATAACAGATAAGAACTGAAATCAGAAAAATATTTACGAGATTTACTGAGATGAGATGCAGTACCTTTTTGTAAGGTACACATTTTTTTCTAATATTTCTTTGCACTTTTCTTTGTAAAATTACAATTATAGCTGACATACTATCATAAAAGATGAGAACTAAAACCAACAACAATCCTTGGGTATATTTATGAGCAAATAAATAAGACGTCATGGGCTAGAGAGGGGCAAAACATTCGTCCACCAAGTCTCAAGGCACACTGATCTCCCTCTGTCCTGTGCGGAGCTACTGCCATAAGTCATTTATGGACAATTGAAGTGATATGAACAACTGTTCTGCTAAATCATCCAAATCATGTGGCACATAGTATTAATACTCGTTTGATTTAGCCCGTCCATTGCTCAAAACCTGTTATAGATCCTCAAATGATTATGCCCATCTATTAAGGGTTAATGCGAGTTCGTCCTGACCTAAGAGTGCATTACCAATCATCATTCATTAAGTTATCTGGAGACAGATTCCCCCCTTAGCCGAGTGTTCCCTCATTTCATTTGGTCTATTGAATTGAGTGCTGCTGTGTATTTCTGTTGCTGTTGAATTTATTCTGTAAATTGTAAATAAACTAATTGTTATTTACTCAAGCTATCACTCTGGCGACCTTCACTCCCTTTTTCCCCCTTCTTGTTTATGATTCTGATACCCCATTAGCATGGTTATCTAAAACTCCCATATATATATATATATATATATATATATATATATATATATATATATATATATATATATATATATATATATATATATATATATATATATATATATATATATATATATATAATGTAAGGGTATAACTAGAAATTCTGAATAAAGGGACAAAGAGAGAGAAACCTTTTATTGATAGACATCGATAGATGGAGATAGAGAGAGAATTTCAAAACATCTGTGTTTTGGCTATGCCGTCACCACAAGGCCAGAACTCAGAAACAGAGAGGTTTGGAAACTAGCTAGAACAGCAAAACCATGTCGTGATTAGAAAAGCAAAACACAGGTAAGTGTTATGATAGTGTCGTGGTTAAAAAGCCATTATGACTACTCTTAATCGAGTTCGTAATCACGAGGAATTCGTAACAAAAAACGCATGGTGGCCTTAGTGGCATAAATAGCCACCGGAAATTATAAGTTCCGGTGACATCAAAACACCCCCTTTTTGAAGGCGGTGCTTTTTCCAGAGATCCACCCAAATGGGCTGTCTTTAGATTAGCCTAACCAATTAAGCATCTACGGATCCGGACCAAAACCAAGATTCTGCCTTCAGAGGGGCGGGACAAAAACTTCCAAAAATCTTTATCTAGTCCAGTTCTGAAGAGGGAAAGCAGAATAGAAAAGAATAGAATAGAAGTAAGGAAAGCCGAGAAGCAGTAGAGAGCAGAGCAGAGAAGGAGCAGCTAAGGCACAAAGAAGAAGGCGTGAGATTGCAAGCTTCAACTGTTGTGGGTTGATAAAGAAGACAGGCTTACTTGGACACTCCCTATACTTGTACAACTTATCACCTTGTACTTTAGTTGTAAAGTTATTTCTTTGGTACTAATGAAAAAAGAAAAATCAATTGTGTTTTCTTAAGACCTCCTGGGAAAGAAAAAAACTACGCTACTACATAACAAAGTTAGAAAGATCAACAATCTAATAGCATATATAAACAGAAGAATAATAAATAAAGAGGACATTACATACACACACACACACACACACACACACACACACACACACATATATATATATATATATATATATATATATATATATATATATATATATATATATATATATATATATATATATATATATATATATATATATATATATATATATATATATATATATATATATATATATATATATATATATATATATATATATATATATATATATATATATATATATATATATATATATATATATATATATATATATATATATATATATATATATATATATATATATATATATATATATATATATATATATATATATATATATATATATATATATATATATATATATATATATATATATATATATATATATATATATATATATATATATATATATATATATATATATATATATATATATATTTATATATACATACATACATACATACATACACAAATATATATATATATATATATATATATATATATATATATATATATATATATATATATATATATATATATATATATATATATATATATATATATGAATATAAGAAGGCCCATAAAACACTATTTAAGCGTTGAAACCATATATTTCGGGCACTTGCTTCTGTGCCCCTGTTCACTGGTAGAATATGGACAGAGAAATGTTACAAGGGTATATATACAAAACATAAACTTGTGGCCTTAAGGCTCTGATGGTATGACGGTGACCATTTCCTAAGAAGGAGGAGAGAAACATCGACGCCTTAATCCTCAGACCCCTCCTGAAGAAGATGACCCAAGAAACGCGACCTCCAGATCCATCGCCAGACGGGAGCTAATGAGGCCTAAAACCACTAGGGAATTGGTCTCTCTCCTCCTTCTTCGGAAACGGTCACCGTCATACCATCGGAGCCTTAAGGCCACACCTTTATGTTTTGTATATATACCCTTGTAACATTTCTCCGTCCATATTCTACCAGTGAACAGGGGCACAGAAGCAAGTGCCCGAAATATATGGTTTCAACGTTTAAATAGTGTTTTATGGGCCTTCTTATATTCATATTACACTGTAGTATTACAGGAAAAGACATTCATATATATATATATATATATATATATATATATATATATATATATATATATATATATATATATATATATATATATATGTATGTATATTTATTTATTTATTTATTTATATAGTTACGACTGCGAGTCCCGTAGTCATTAATTTACGGGAGTTTTAATAGCACATTTTAATTCAAATTCATACATTTTATGTAGAAAATTTATAAATGCATCCTAATATATTAAGTGACTCGAAAATGCCCAGACTTAAGTAAACAGATTTCACCCTAGAATCTAGAGCACCTGCACCTCTATGCTGTCCCTGAGCTTTAACAGCCCAAATAAAAGAAAGAAAAAAAATATATATCGTCACTGTACATTTCGCTCCTAGCGTCAGCCGAGAACATCTTTACTTCGAAAGTAGGCATTAGTGAAGACAGTGCTTGGTACTGGAAACTCTTGGTTCATCAGGTTTATAATTGGTTAACTTTAAGTAAGTGAAAAAATTTGCCATCCGACCCGAATGTGAATAATAATGCTCTTCCAAGCGAGTAGCACGCACGGGTACTTGGGTGCATATAATTAATTGGTATCAACACACTTTTCCACATATACAGTTCCGCCCGAGAGGAATCCACATCGTCCCATAGAAACCCAACACTACACTTTTAATTTGGCATTACGAATCTTTTTGATGAAGCAATTTAAAGAATCTGGATTCGTTTTTCGTTTAGAATTGCACTGAAGAATATCTGCAAAGATCAATTACAAAGATGATGGTGTCATATTCCTCTCACTTTGGAATTCCAGTTTAAAAACATGGTAATTGGTACGTTAAATAAAAAAAAAAACTTTTCATATTATAATTTCTTATTAAATACTTTTGTTTAGCGAGACAAAACTTTGGAAATAAAATGCTAACTTTAAAGAACCAAACTAAACTTGATAGGTGACGAGCCATTTTTTGTGATAAAAACATAGTGAGTGCGCTGGTTTAAAAAAAAAAAAAAAATACAACTGAAAAAATAGTTCATCTTTTCATTCAACGTATCCTGCAAGTGAAATACTTAATATTAAACTCGACACGAATATATACATAGGGATGTATTTTCTTTAGGATTGCTAAATATTCTGACGCATCACCGGTTATCGCACCAAAACGTGCCATTTGCTCGTGTGCTTCCGTTTAATCTACCTTGTCTAAAAGTTTTTCATTGCCTTTCTATGTCTGAGTTAGTAAATGTTGCGGAGAGAGAGAGAGAGAGAGAGAGGTGTCTGTAAGAAATAATCATATCTCCACTGTCTAGCTCTTTACTTGAAAGAGCTGTCCTCTCTTTCTCTGAAAAATTCTCTAAAAAAAACCTTCCTTAGAACGTAGCTACAGAAAAGGCTGCAACGATGAAGGTAATGCACTCAGTGGAATAAGGAACAGAAATGGTAATGGGTCCCGTATATGATGAACCTGGTATGTGAATGGAATCCGGGTAAAATGGACTAGAAATGGAAATGCATCAGCGTAAACTTGGAGGGCAATTTCTTACTAATGGCAATGCATCCGGTGTGAGATCTAAAAGGGATAATAATGCGTCAGGTGCTTAGATGGCCTGGGAATGCATCCTCAAGATTATGTATACACCATGAATTCCTTCAGAACGGGCGCTGAAGTAGACTTAGCTAAAGGATTAAAATTTTCTTGGTAAAAATCTCACTGTTAACATTTGGAAATCATTAAATAAAGAGACAAAAGACAGGGAAGGTTGTATGCTAAAAGCGACGGTACCTGTAAAATGTATGCTCAACTGTACCTCCGGGTTTGTGTATTTGCATTTTCAGAGCCCTTCCAACATATAGGGTCAACGGTGGGTTTTGGAGCGTTGAATAGCCATGTCAAAGATGTCGCCCTCAATCCCTTGCTATTTGGGGATACCTTCTTAAATGTAAATAAGACAATAACAAAGGAATGGAGGTTCTCATGGGAGAATCTTGTTAGTAATAACCTGAAAATTTTTGAAATTAGTCACCCATCTCCTCCATGGATGTACGGTAAGATGTCACGGAAATGGAAGACTTCTTTTTAGTTTAAGGACTGGTCATCCATTTTAGATCCATGCTTCAGATAGCTGGGCAACTCCAGCCAGTTAGTGATGATTGCTTGGTCCTTTGGACTGCTTGGTTTGCTTGGGAATTTGAGAAGTCGTTTCCTCTTAGAGTGTCCCGATGAAGATGGCAATTCCCTCCTTTCCAAGTCTTGGAGACTATGTTGTTCATCATAGGGGTAATTGTTTAAATTTGTACAGTACACTGGGATTATGAGAAATGTATAATTTATAGTATTTTTTATCATATAGCTTTATGGCGTTATGGATGTAAGGTGTGAAAGCATTTACTAGTCATATATTGCTCAGATGAATATTTAATGAAAAATTTTCGAAACTTCCTTTGCTTTTAAATGGGGCTGATTATTTCCAGAGTTCACGACCATAGCTGAAAAAGACAAGTGTACAAATAATACAATTAAATTTCCAATAAAAATAATGAAAAAAAGACCCATAATGAAGTAAAATCGAATCAAGGCTCATATTGCTTATAATATCAACACTTCAAGCAATATAGAAACGCTGATCAGCGAAAACGTAGCGTCGCTTTTAAGTTATTGGTTGGCTGGCAATTAATTTTCACTGGTGTTTATAAGTCCTCGACGACACTTAAATTTATTGTTATAAGATTGCTCAGATGATAACTAACAGACATTAATTAAAAAGGTAAACTATGATCCACATCAATGAAAATTAGAGTGAATAAGCCAAGATTTATGTAATTCTAATAGATTATGGCATCACTAAACAACATTTTGCCATAAGCAAGTTTTATTTTTATGAAGAGCGACCCCTGGAAATCGAATCAAGACGAGAGGTTAACAAAAGAGGAAAAAGAGCACAGGCATGAAGACTTCATTTCCTCTTGATTAAGAGTCTCTCCCATTTCCCTCTCCTCTTCTTGCACTCCCCTAAAAGACTCGAAATTCCCAAGCGATTCTGTATCGTCAGAATGAATTAGGCGACCTGCACCAGGTCGGTAGGGGATGTTTCATAGGACTGGCAAAGGATGATGTTTTTTCCCCTTCTTTCACTATTGAACCCAAATTTCTATAACTTTCCAGGGGACAGTCTGGCCTTTCCTCTGTCTACCGTTCTCTACCTCCTTATATATTATATATATGTAGTGATGTAAAGAAAGATTAAATAGGGAAGCATAAGAATAGAATCTTAAAAAGAGAGAAGTGGAAAAAGATAAATTATACAGTGATCGATCGAGTAAGAATAGAGTGAGAGAGAGAGAATAAAGAGAGAGAGAAAGAGAGAAAGAATAAAGAGAGAGAGAGAGAGAGAGAGAGAGAGAGAGAGAGAGAGAGAGAGAGAGAGAGAGAGAGAGAGAGAGAGAGAGAGAGAACAACAATTAAGCCTTGGTTGTTATGCATTACGAGGCTAGAAATGTCGAGTAAGCTAAAAGCAGGAAACCGTCCTTACATGAACTCAAAACAGTGAGCGAGTATACCGAGCCCCGGGCCATAAAACCGATCATAAAATCTGGAACCTGTGCCTTCGCAACTGAGCTGACCGAGCATAACCTATAACTTCGTCAGGAGTCAACGTTCCAGCCATATCTATGATCCCGCCTTCAATAGGAGGCGTTTACATGAATTTCCAGGAAAAGGGGCTGGACAAAGAGGAATAGCTCACCATTTCTCCAATTAGACATTCTAGGGAGGAGCCAGTAACTACTCCTCCTGAGGTCATTTCCAATCAAAATTAATCTTCTAAGGAGAGATTTTTACAACACCCACAACTGTCCTTCCCACTCAAGCTGTTCGAGGGGAGGCCTTGCATATAATATCTTCCAATGAGTAACTTCAAGGGAGGAGATGGGAAGATAGCAAGAAGAAGCAGGGGTTCCAGAGAAGAACGAAGCCAGAGAAGGGTAATAGAGTCGCTAGTTACCAGTACGAGAAGACACAGTACTTCCCCCTGGCTTCCGTGGCCCCAACCTGACTCTGACTGCGGGCTATTTAACCAGATTCTGTCCGCAGGTTACTTAACCATACCCTGACCACTGGCTACTTCACCACACAGAAACTGAACTTCGACTAGCAAGAATGGTTTTCAAGAGAGTAAAACTGTAACTGTAATTGTACTTGTGCATGTAATTAACTTTCGTCATCAAAGTAGGAAGCTACCCATTTCATCTCCATTACGCCTTTCTGAGAGATATAATTACATTTAATATAAATCCCTTCTAAATAATAGACTTGTGAGCCGCCGACTTTGAGAAGAGATGCTGTGGATGAATATGTCGCCGACTTAGAAGAAAGACGCAGGTAAGAAGGGAACAATAATATGTCACACGAGTTATGAAACAAAACTGGTCCACGACATTAAATTGGTGGCAGTGCTTGAGGATCCAAAAGGAGAGACGAAACAAACAGACATTAACAGAAATATCTAGTGCAAGTACTTATGTTACGGTGAAACAGAAATCTACAAAACGAACTTAGATTTTTACGACAGCAAGCAAAACTTATATGAAGAAATAAAATCCTGCAATAAAGCATCAAACAGAAGTGAACATAAACTTTAACAGTGCACAACGAAGAAGCAAAACACATAACACAATTCACCACGAACTAACCAATAAACACAAAACAGTGAGCCAGCACATCGTTGAGCAACGACAGGCAGCGAGTGTGTTTAACAAACTACTGCCACGAGGGTAACAGATACAACGCAGAGTGTGTTTCAACAAACTCCGAAGGTGACAACAACAGAAGAACAACTTGACGACTACTAAAAAATTCCGTAATAACAACAACCTGTACATTACCGAGAAAATGAGATTTACTGTTCTCTCTCTCTAAACATGTAAAGAAGTAAAGAATTTTTAAATTCATACTAGAGTAAAGATTAATTAACCTCTCTTTATCAAAGTGAAAATTAAAGAAAATCTCTCTCTAACGAATTAAATTTTTTCTTGTAAGCGTAATTACAATTATTACTCTATGACTCTATGATAATTATTTTTTTGGTAAATAATTTAGAAAGGGAATTCTTATTTTTCTCACACAGTTGGTGATAAATATTTTGAATATTTATATGAAAATTTCTGTGCCCATTGTGATGAATATTTTTTTTCTTTTCTTGATGATATGATGCCCAATTTCACATAAGATTTTTTTGCGTGTGTATTTGAATTATTACTTTTGAAGGATTTATTTTACTGTGCACGTGAACTCAATTTAACAATTTAATTTTTTTTACTATTATATTTTGATAGTTTTTTTTTGGTAGTGTGCATAGTGTAACATTATATATATATATATATATATATATATATATATATATATATATATATATATATATATATATATATATATATATATATATATATATATATATATATATATATATATATATATATATATATATATATATATATATACTCGTATATATATATATATATATATATATATATATATATATATATATATATATATATATATATATATATATATATATATATATATATATATATATATATATATATATATATATATATATATATATATATATATATATATATATATATATATATATATATATATATATATATATATATATATATATATATATACTCGTATATATATATATATATATATATATATATATATATATATATATATATATATATATATATATATATATATATATATATATATATATATATATATATATATATATATATATATATATATCTATATATATATAATATATATATATATATATATATATATATATATATATATATATATATATATATATATATATATATATATAATGTGGTATGCTCAACTTGAATAACTTTATTGTAAAATACAAAGAGTCTTTGACGAATTACTAAACACAGTTAGCCATTCGCCGTACAATTTAAGACCATCGACACTCAGACGTAACTGAATTCCAAGACTAGTTTCCCACTCATCCTTAGTGCAAAGAAATACTAACAATAATAACTCAACTAACCAGAACCAAAATAGTGTTAATAATTCTAATAATACTAACAGTAATAATAATAGTAACAATACTAATAATAATAGCACCTTCCAATATCGCAGTATGAATCAAACAGCTGTAATAACAACAACTATGTGCTTTTGTGGGCAGGTGGATGATTCGAATCCTGACAAAAGTCGACTTGAATCTTATACAATAAATCACTGGCTCTCAGGTGCAGATAGTCACATATCTTCAGGGGAAATAACAAATGAAAGAGCTAAAATAAATGAAGCTTTGATTCTTGTAAGTTTAGAACACGGTGACGCCCACAAAACTCTGAATTCCACGAGTTTTAGCAAACTTAATAACTATGCAGAATTCAAAGAAATTTGTTTATCACTCTGGGAACCAGTAAATAAGACTGACAGTTTATATAACGTAACCAGATTTCTTAACCCGCAATATGAAACAATAGCAAATCTTTATGCAAGTGTTGAGAATGCAACAGATAAAATAACAGAAGACTTAAAGAAATCAGGCTTCACCAAAGGAGATAAGACACAGTTTGGTGATAATGACAATAATTTAGTTGATCTAAGACATGTTTGGAATTACTTGTCATTTGAAACAATATATAATGCCCTTGGAGAAGATGAAAAGAAGGCTTTCAGGAAAATAAAAACTGATCCACAGAAAGACAGCCTTCAAAAATTGAAAACCATGAGAGAATAAATACAAAAGAAAGATAAATCTCTCCAAGGAATCTGTAGGAATAACTGAAGCACAAAATGAAAGGAAAGGCAGAAATAATAACCCTACCTTTAGAATGAATAATAAGATCTATGACAATTCCAGACAAGTAGGGAATAGATCAACTACCTTTCAAGGAAAATATGCCCAAAATACTAAAAGAAAATGCAATCCAAACCAAAAAGGAAGACAGAATCAAACAAAGGGTGGTCCTCCCAAACCTTATAAACATGGTCAATACTCAAACACATACACTTCAACCCAAGTGAACTATTCCGCTCAAGGAGTGAGACCAAACACAACCTGTGAAAACTGCGGGTATACAAATCATTCCACAAACGAGTGCAGAAGGCCTAGGATCTGCACGATTTGCAAGAAGGTAGGACATTTAACCAGGAATTGCTGGTTCGGGAGTAAAGAAACGCATAAAGAAGTGGTTGAATTAGGCAGCAATCGCCCAACCTCAAATAAGTCATCAAGTCAATGACAATTTATCCCTACACATAAGGCAGCAAGAAAGTCCCTTCAAGAAGATAACATAAAAACAGAAGAATCAGCAAAATGGGGATGTGAAGTTTCGTCCGCATTTTCCTATTTGCAGAGTAAAGTAGTATTCTCCATGAGAGAAGAAGAAATAACCAGAAAGAATTTACCTATCATTAAAGTTCCAATGAATGGAAAGACGTGTACTGTACTCATGGATTCAGGTAGCACTGTAAACATAATAGATAAAACCACTTTAACCAGATATTTAGGCGTTGAAGAAACGCTAATTCAGGGTCAGAGCAGAATGATAAAAGGAGTAGCGGGTAAACAGATTGAAAGTTTAGGAAATGTGAACTTAGAAATAGACATTTCGTCACATAAATCTGTTGAAAGTTTTCTAGTTCTAGAAGACAGATTTTTTTCGCGCACAAGTATAGTTCTCATTTAAACTAATGAAGAGATGTGGAATCATCCTGGACTGCAGAGAAGGAAGGATTAGCCTGAAACAGGATAATCAAAGGAGCGTATGCTTTGCGCTTGAAGAAGAAAAGTTTCACCCAAATCTGATCAATTTGTCTGAGACGGCTTCGGCAAGCGAGAAAGATATACATAAAAGACATTACCATAAAGAGAACAATCAGGATAAAATAGAAAAAGATAGAAAAGAGGGATTCCCACAATTGCAGAGTAGAGAATCTAGAAGATGTGCGCATCAAGAAACTATACACTCCGAAGAAAGAAATGGCCCAGATACAAATAATGGTGATCACCGAGATTCTGAATATAACGAAAAACAAGGCGCCTATATTAATAAATATACAGATATAAATGCTGATCGCTATAGCAATGTAGTGATAAGTTGTAATAATGAAGGGAAATTACTAAATGAAGTATTGTTATTGAATAAAATAAATTAATTAAATATAAATAATGTAATAGCAGTAACTGAAGAAACTAGTGAATATACGAGTACAGAACATTGTTACTTTGCAGATATAGAAGATGAAGAGATATGTTGCGTAAGCACTGCTGATGACAATAAAGTACAGTTCATACTTAATAGACAAGTAACTTTGCATCCAAAGTGTTTAACAAAAATACATTTAAGGGGAAAGGGAGAGATAGAGGTTGAAGGCGTTCTGTTGTTAAATGAAGAATTGCCAGAATTTGTCAGAATGGATAATTCATTGGTCCATCTGAAGGGTAATAATTGTGAAGTTTATGCCCAAAACTACTCAGATAACAAACTAACACAGGCATTGTCTTTTGCATAAGATTGCCTATTAACAACCCTTTACTAACACTAGAAGAAAAAGCATTTTTCTCTGTAACTGGGCAAAAGTCTGAATTAAACAAGGAGATGAATAAAACAGATTTCCCAGAAAACAAGAATAAATTAATTCAGGTATTAGAAAAATACGGAGATGTAATAGCTATAGAAGGAGATAAATTAAGCAGAACAAATGTCCTACAACATAGAGTTTTGTTAGATGATGGAGCAAAACCATTCTTTATTCATAATCACAGATTACCAATAAGCCAAAGACCCATAGTTGATAATTTGATAGAAGAAATGAAGAAAGATGGTGTAGTCATTCCTTCTAAATCTCCATATAATTCTCCATTGCTACTTGTTCCAAAGAAAGATGGAAACTGGAGACTTGTGATAGATTATAGAAAGTTAAATGCCAACACCATCCCAGATAGAATGCCAATGCCAGTAATTCAAGATATGTTAGCTCCATTAGGAGGTGCAAAAATATTTTCATCTTTAGATTTGCTGAGTGGATATTGGCAAGTACCTTTAGACGAGGAGTCGAAACCATACGCAGCCTTCAGCACACATAAAGAACACTTACAATTTGAAGTCATGCCATTTGGACTCACTTCGGCTCCTTTAACTTTTGTTAGATTAATGCTACAAATTTTAGGAGATATAGAAAATGTTTCAGTTTACCTAGATGACGTTATCGTTTTTAGTAAAGATTTAGAAAGTCACCTCAAAACTTTAGAAATAGTCCTAGAAAGATTAAGAATAGCAGGACTAAAAAGCAAATTAAAGAAAAGTAAATTCTTCATGAAATCTTTGGAGTACTTAGGTCATGTAATTAGTGAAGATGGACTACGCATGCAAGCAGGCAAGATAAAGGCAATTTTTTAATATCCAGCTCCCACACATTTGAAAGCACTGAGACGATTCCTAGGAATGGTAGGTTACTATAGACCTTTTATTAAGGGTTTTGCGACGATAGCCAAGCCATTAACAGAATTAACAAAGAAGGATGTCAAATATGAATGGAATAAAGAGCAAGAGACAGCCTTCCAAACGCTAATGAGTAAAATGACAAGGAATCCTGTATTAGTCTACCCAGATTTCTCCAAAGACTTCTACTTAGCTTGTGATGCCTCAAGTACAGGGCTAGGAGCCGTATTACTACAAAAAGACAAAACTAGAATGAGGGCAGTATATTATGCCAGTAGAGTCTTAAACCCAACAGAAAGAAATTTTAGTACTACAGAAAGAGAATGGGATTAAAGAAATTTAGACACATACTTCTAGGTCATAAAGTCAATGTACTTACTGGTCACATACCCATTTGTGATTTGTTTAAAAAGAGAACTTTTACAAATAACATGAAGTTCAATAGATGGTTCATTAGTGTGTTAGAATTTGCTCCAGAATTCAGATATATCCCAGGGAAATTATTACCCTAGCAGATGCATTATCCAGATCCCAAGAAGAAACCGAGAAATGCATTACCACTAATACCATTTGTTTTAGTTGTCAAGTAGTGGACTTGGACTTAGAAAGAGTGAATTACAACAAGAAAATGATGCAGAAATCAGACAGACAGTAGGACAGTTAATGACAGATGAATCTCTAAAACTTGATTTTGAATTAATAAATGGCCTGTTGTATAAAAGGCCCACAGAAAAGAATAGTTGTTCTCGTCTATACATCCCAAAAGCACTAATCAGAGAAGTTTTAGAACTAACACACTTATATAAGCTAGCAGGACATCTAGGAATTAAAAAGATAAGCAGAATCATAACCAGAAATTATTTTTGGCCAAATTGTAGTGTAGACGCAAAGAACTTTGTACAAAATTGTGTAGTTTGCAATCAACATAAGGGTAACGTAAATCCAAAGGCTCCACTTCAAAAATATCCATCAGAATTAAATCCATTTCAGGTAATTAGCATGGACTTTTTAGGTCCATTTCCTACCACTATTAGAGGGAATAAACAAATACTAGTCTTTCTAGACTATCTAACCATATATGTAGAAATTGTACCGTTAAGAAATAGAGATGCAATTACAGTTGCAGAAGCTCTTAAATCTAGAATTATCACGAGACATTCATGTCCGCAAGTTCTTCTTTCTGATAATGCAGCTGAATTTACTAGTGAGCTTTTAAGAAAATTATGTGAATTTTACGAGATAAATAAATGTCAAATAACAGCATATAAACCAAGTTCAAATGGAGCAGTAGAAAGAACAAATCGTAAAATAAAGGATATCCTGAAAACTTTAGTTCAACCTAATACAGAAGACTGGGATTTAGCTTTGGAAGACATGCAGTTTACTTAAACAATACTGTAAATGGAACAATAGGAGAATCACCACACTACTTATTGCATGGTCATCATAAAAGATTATCTAATACTTTACTAGATGATGCAACACCACTCAGACATACTTATAATTATGATGACTATATTGCATGGAAAAGTAGACGTACTTATGAAACGATCAAACAAACAAGGACCAAACTTAACGATTTTCACAAAATTTATGCCAAGTACTATGATAAAAATACGACTAAACCAGACATTATAGTGGGTACCCAGGTATATGTTCAAAATCATATTCCAGAAGGTCCTAATGTAAAGGTTTCTCCTAAATTTCATGGTCCTTATAGAGTATTAGAAGTGTTAAAATTAAATAAGCTTAGAATTAATAATGAGTTTGATCTAAAAGAAAGGGTAGTTCATTGGAATCATGTGAAGGTAATAAAAGCAGACGCTTGGTCCACTAAAAAGTTCGAAGAAGTATTGAAGGAGAATAGGGAAGAACAAGTAAACAAAAGATATGAGTTAAGAAAAAGATAAGCTTATGTAAAGTGTTGGACTGAAAATATCATATGTATAATGCATTAATAGAAACTAAAATACCTCATGTATACAGAATATCTGATAAGGATTATTCTTACAGATACAAACATGCGGCTCATCTTAATAATCGTAATACTCCAATTCGTGTCTTCAGACGTTGTCATCCGAAAGGTGCACTACTAGAGAGAAGGGGATCTGTGAAATTAATAAAAGATTTGGGAGTCGTGAGTATAGATATTTCTTCAGTGCTTATCAATGAAATGACTTTGAAAGGCGTTCAAAAAGAACTCAAATCCATAATACAGAAGAGTGATAATAACAGTGCCCTACCATTGTTGAAAAAGTTAGATAATAACATAGGAAATATCCTAAATACATGGTCCAAAAGATCCCTCTTACCTTTTATAGGAATAGCACTAAATCAACTATTTAGAATCGCAACTGAATCTAATGTAGAAAAACAAAAGGCTAGAATTGATAAATTAGAACAATGGTCAAAGTAAGTATAGCTTAGTTTTACCAGACCACTGAGCTGATTAACAGCTCTCCTAGGGCTGGCCCGAAGGATTACACTTATTTTACGTGGCTAAGAACCAATTGGTTACTTAGCAACGGGACCTACAGCTTATTGTGGAATCCGAACCACATTATAGCGAGAAATGAATTTCTATCACCAGAAATAAATTCCTCTAACTCTTCATCAGCCGGCGGCGGGAATCGAACTCCGGCCCATCGAATGACGGTCTGAAGCTCAACCAACTCGGCCAACAAAGGGCTTAAGAACAATGGTCAGCAGCAAGAGGTACAGTGATAAATAAAGTGATAACTTCTCAAAACTTAAATGCCCAAGAGATAGAAAAGTTAAAGGTATTCATTGCCAAAGTTAGCCAGAATGTAACAAAGGAACTAAATATGATAGAAAACCAAAAGTTTTTTAACAACTTTGTACTGGAAAGTGAAATTATCTTGCAAAAACATAGAGACATGTTAAACACAGTCTTGTTAGCTTATAAGGGAATGTAAAGTCCAACACTAATCACTCCTAAGGAATTAGAAGATATTGTTAATTTTTATTTGGTAGAAGGACATTATACCCTAATGGTAAAAGATGTTCTCATGTACTATAATCTCATAACTACCAAAGTAATACATAATAAGATTATTTTAATATTACCATTTAATCAAAAAGATACAATGTACTGATGTCTATACATCCTTTCCCCATATTGATTAAAGAAAATGTAATCATTTCAAATGTCAACAACATCCATTTTGCATTAGAAGAATATGGGTTAATGATTTTATTTATTACTGATGCCCAGTTAAAGGATTGCATAATTCTAAGGGAAAAAGAACACATTTGTAACCTAGTTCACCTTTACGAAACTACTAATGCCTATCCTTGTGTTCAAGAAATCACTGACAACAAAAATCAAGAAAAAGAGTTATGTACCATTTTATCCAAACACAAATTAGTTTCAATACTAGTAGAACAGTCAATTTTTGTGTTTTCACTAGATGCTGTAACAGCCATAATCAACTGCCATAATCTAAGTACAGAAGTTAGATTCAAGAATGTCCATGCTTTTGATAAGGCTTTCAAGTTAGTTATACCAAACCAGTTGTACTATGACCTTCATATTTTCATTAAATTTAATTTTTTCAAACATATCCCATACATGAACTGTTCTAAGAATATCAAAGAGTATCACTTGTGTCATTTAGAATTAAAACAACTGAATGAGTTACCACTGGTAGACGAGTATTTCTACTGCAAAGAGGCACATCCGCTGCAGGTGCAATTGTGTTGACGTTGGAGGTTTACACAGTTGATACAGTGGGTATCTGATGCCTGCAGTTGGCATCCTGTGCATGATCTAAGTGCATTAAGACAGTGTGATCTTTGAACACTGAACCGGTGTTTTCACGTTTCCAGGGAGAAGTGATTAAGGGAGTGTGTGTATGTGTGTTGCACTCTCTAATGGTATATTATCAGATGAAGAGACAATTGCAAGGGGACTTTGTTCTGTGGCTGGGTATGATTTGCTTATTGTGCAGTGTTTAAAGACTGCCACTCGAAGGTCTGTTATTTGAACACTTATATCTTTTCCAGACATTGTGTGGAAATACCCAGTTGTGCTGCAGTGAAATTCCCGTGTCTCCATTATGCATTTTCCCATTCTGTTCTCCGTTGTGCATTTTTCCATTTTAAATACTGATTTTAATATATGATATGTTTCTTTTAACAGGAGGATGAATATTTTGGAAGTGGTGTTCTTTTACATACTATATGACATTTATCGTGGTCTAGAATAATTATGACCTTTTTACTTTGTTTGGTGACCAGGGTGTTAGTCACCAGTATTGATTGGTCTAGAATCAATAATCTGATTGTTTGTGAATCAGAATTTCCTCTAGTGATGATTTCCATTAATAGGGAGTGGGAATCACTCCAGTTCATGACCGTATCTTTTGCTGAATTACTTTCGTTAAATCTGAAAAAAAAAAAGTCTAGTTTTGTATCTGGGTGTTTAATTCCAGTAGGCCTTTGAGGATAGATTCAGTGAGTGGAGTTGATGAGGGAGAAGGAATTTCCTGACCCAGGGCTGCCCACCGCTACCAGAGAATCTTAGGAAAGTAAGATGGTTGATGTTGTTCTTAAAACAGATACAGTAAGAGATTATGACCCTATCTGACCTGGGTATAGGGTCATTAACAGTGGTTGGCAGCAGTGTTAGACATGATTAGATAGTTAAGTAGATAAATAGATAGGATATAGGTTAAGCTTCCGAAGAGACATATCTTATTAATATGGGTATTGGCATCTCAGAATAGGATTTTGGTGGCTCAGCAGTTCAGTTTAGGAAGATGTTGTGGGACACACTTGAGTCAGTCTTTCTTAAGCGCAAGTCTCTGTGTGCGTTTAATGATGCGTCACAGGGCGCAAGGTTTTAGTGTGTTTATAGGTATTTCTGGACTTTATTTCATATTGGAGAATGTTTCGGTATGTATAGTGTGCACAGTGTGTGCAATTGCGGTATCTTGACTGCTTGTGTGTGGTAAAACAAGCAAAAGTGTACAAGTGTTTCTTCTCTCTCTCTCTCTCTCTCTCTCTCTCTCTCTCTCTCTCTCTCTCTCTCTCTCTCTCTCTCTCTCTCTCTTTCTTTGATGAGAGGATTCTCCCACCTTCAAATAGAGGCGTATGTAAGTGTTATCATTTTTTTTATTGTTAATTTTAGTGTCGGATTGGATTGCTTTTTATTGCACTGCAACTAATTTTTGGGCGGTGGCTGTAGTGACGTCATTCCCTGAGTGACGTGTCAGTGATGTCATTAGTTTGGGAGGAGTTTCTAGCATTCTGCACCATCCTATATGCAGTGCATTTGAATTTTGGGCGTGCCTTATAGTTTTTTTTTTTTATATAGCAATCAGCAGTTTGCAACGGCGTTCAGGGTTTAATAAAGGGAGTATTTTATTATTGCATTATTTGATAACTGAGTAATTTATTTGACATTTGTTGAGTTACTGTGAGTAAATATTTCTTATGCAAGTGTGTATACATATCATAGATTTTTAAATTGTTTTTTTTATAGTTTCACACGTACGTGTTTTATTTTGGATGCATATGTGCTTGTATGAAAAGAGGGAAACTGTTGTTGCAAGCTTACTAGGCAATCTTTGCCTTGACGACGGGAGAGGCGGACGCATCCCTTCGGGGTTTTGCACTCAGCGTTTTTTGTGTGTGCTTGGCAGATATTGGATCAGGAGATAGGGGTGAGGTATTGCACTGAGGGGGAGGGGAACGAAGTCTTTTCCCTTCTCTCTCTCTCTCTCTCTCTCTCTCTCTCTCTCTCTCTCTCTCTCTCTCTCTCTCTCTCTGTCTGCTCGAGTCCTGTTTTCTTTACGAGAGTGAGGGTAGACTCCCATTCTCTTTACTTGTTGGGGGGGGGGGGGGGAGGGGACTGAGTGTTTTTTGCTTGCCCTTGAAGATTCGAACTTCATCATGACCTACTTGGTTGTCAGCTGTGTGCTTGGCCAGCCCGTTTCATTTCCACAGGGATTTTGGATTCAATTGTGGGTTTAATTAATTTTGAATTTAATTGTGGGTTTAGTTAACTTTGGATTTAATGGTGGGTTTAATTAGTACTTTTTTTTATTTTTGGGGATTAATTGTTAGAGTAAAGGGAATTAACATTCTGGGTTTCCTACTGTGTGGGAATTCTTTCAGGGAAAATTGTTTTTTCGTGGGTTTTTTCTGTAAGGGGTGTCCTTTCGCAGGACTTGGGAAATTTTGCATTTGTAATTAGCCCAGAATAATTTAATGGATTTGATTATGAAGAGGAAAGCTGCGAAAATGAGGTGAGGAAATAGTGATCAGAGATTCCTTAGGTCAGCCTATGGTTGTGTAGGGCGAGGAGATTCAGTCCGTGGTTTGAAGGGTTTTCTTGAAGTTCGGAATAACCAAAGGTCGATGGTTGGGTTGAGTTCTCGGGCTCCGCGGGTTTATTGTTTTAACTGTAATATGCAGGGACACATTAAGAGATTTTGCCGTGTTAAATAGTGTGGCAGTTGTAAGAGTTATGGTCATCCTTGGCGGTCTTGTCCGTCTCGAAGACAGTATAATGGCAGGCCTTCATTTCAGAATTTTGGTAGCTCAGTTAAGAAAGGTCCTCAAGCAAATTTTTCGGGGGGGTCTTGTGATCGGCGAGCATTATCTAAAGGCAAATCAGTTGCAAGGGAAGACTGGATGGGTGTTTCTTGGGATATAGGACTTCTGGGGGAAGCCTCAGGGTCAAAGCCAGTGATATAAGGGTCTGTGCATGGGATAAATTTAAGGGTTTTTATAGATACAGCACCTCTGTTAATATGATTAATTATGAGTTGTTCAGATTGATGTTTTCTGATCGTTCTTTGAGACCCGCTAAAGTGACAGTATGTGATGTTCAAGCAAATAGGTTACAGGTTTTGGGATGCATAGATATAGATTTATCTCTTAGGGTAGAACTTTTACAAAACCAATTTTGGTTATACGAAGGGGTGCTTTGGGGAATACTTTGTCACTGGATCATCCAGCATGTCGGAGATGGAAAATCTCGGTTCATACAGGGGTGTGTGGTATAACTGTGGGAGTACCTGGTATGTTTGTGCCTTATGAGAGGACGGATGTAAGTGTAGTGGTGGATGATGGCGATGGATCAGGTGTGCATGAGAATCTGCGGGTGGATGCTGCTGGTTGGTAAGAAGTGTTATAAGGGTGTTTTGTCGAATAATGTGGTTCTTGGTCATGGTATGGTTGCTATGATGAAAGTTCGAGTGAAAGGAGTGCATAAATCCAGACAGGTGTATGTGGATGAGTGTAGAAAGAAGCTGAATGGGTGTAGTGTGTACGGGTTCTGTAAACAAGGTGTCGAGTTCAGGGGATACTTGGGTGGAATTGCTAAACTGCAATGATTCGGTTCGCAATTATCAGAAGGGTACTTATGCAATTGACTTTGTTGACTGGGTCGATGAAGATAATTCAGTAGCTATTGTCAGGGATTTTTGTAGTTTTTCAGAAGCAGA
This sequence comes from Macrobrachium rosenbergii, assembly GCA_039081455.1. Classification (NCBI taxonomy): domain Eukaryota; kingdom Metazoa; phylum Arthropoda; class Malacostraca; order Decapoda; family Palaemonidae; genus Macrobrachium; species Macrobrachium rosenbergii. The sequence continues at coordinate 55,994,744 of JANJGK010000010.1, read as the reverse complement.
TTTACTGACAAGGAGGCAGGTTTTTAGGGATCATCTAGCCAATGCTGATTACAAAGAATATGCTGGAGGCGTGGAAGATGTTCTGGCCAAATTTGCGGGCATAATCGCAATCAAAGGGGATTAGTTAGGATTAACAAATGTGTTAGAACAGAAGGTTCAGTTGGAGGACAAGACTAAGCCTATTTTTGTTCCTTCATATAGGATTCCTTTTAAGATTAGAGAACAGGTAGAGCAGGAGGAAGGCATTGTTAGGCCCAGTTCCTCACCTTTTAATTTCCCATTTTTGGTAGTGCCTAAGAAGGATGGCTCAGTCCGAGTTTGTGTGGACTTTAGGAAATTGAATGAGAAAACTATTCCTGATTGCTACGCTGTGGCGTGTTTGCCAGATTTATTTGTTGAGATTACGGGCAAGAATATTTATTCTTCGATTGATCTGATGCAAGGGTTATTTGCAAGTACCGCTTGGCGAGGAAAGTCGGGAGTATATGGCTTTCTCTTTGCTGAAGGGGCATTTTGAGTTCAAGCAGATGCCGTTTGGTTTAACATTTACTAGTCTAATGAATACAGTTTTGCATGGCTTATTAGGGGAAAAAATCTTCTTATACATGGATGACATCCTAGTTGCCATGGATTCGGTAGAGGAACATTTAGAGTTTATTAGGGAGGTTTTTAGGAGGCTTAGTTTAGTGGATTTGAAGATAAAGTTTGATAAGTGTAATGTTTTGAAGAGGCAGATAGTATATTTGGATCATGTCATATCTAAAGAGGGTGTTAAAGTGAATGATGATAACGTTAGGGCGATTGTGGATTTTACTACTCCGAAGAATAAGGCACAGATTCGGTCTTTCCTGGGTATGGCTGGATTTTTCCGTAGATTTGTGAATCTCTATTCTAGCATCTCCCTTGACAGATGTCCTGAGGGATGACGTGCAGTTTGTATGGGGAGATAGACAGCAAGTAGCTTTTCAGAAGATTAAGGATGCCTTAGTGTGTCCCCCAGTGTTGAAGTTTCCTGATTTGGAACGTCCTTTCACGTTGGTAACGGACGCTAGTTATGATGGCATAGGGGCATGCCTTATGCAGACGTTTGATGGAAGACTCCATCCGATTGCATTTTACAGTAGGAAGTTTAAGACACGAGGTAGTAATGAATGGTTATGGTCGGTAGTGGACAAAGAGGCCTTTGCCATAGTGTCTAATTTAGTACATTTCAAGATGCTTTTGATGGGTAATCAAGTAGAGGTTCTTAAGGATCATAAGCCATTGTTGGGTCTTTTTTAATAAGCTGGATCTTTCCCCTAAAAGGGTTAGGTGGTATCTGATAATCAGGATTTTGATGCCAAACTTAGGTATATAGAGGGTAGACATAATGTTGTAGCAGACACCCTTAGTAGAAGTTTTTCTGATGCAGATGGTACTCATGTATGCTATGTATCTGGAGATTGCATAGACTGGGATATTAGTTTAGTCTAAGCAGGATGAGGATGAGATTTTGTCAGATGCTAAAGTGTTTCTTAGAGGGGAATTAGTTAGGAAGGGTTATAAGCTGCCTTTTGCTGGGCTTGAATTAGAGGGTAATTTGTTAGTTAGGAAGATCAGATACAGACTGAGGAATAGTGAGGATAAGGGTGATACGACACAGGTAGTTGTTCCTAGGAGTTTAGTACCTACGGTTCTGGATATTGTTCACGGTAGGTCTGGCAGTCCGCATTCGGGTATTGAGAAGACATATCTGAATATACAGGAGCAATTCTTTTGGAAGAATATGCTCACGTCAGTGGAAGACTTTGTAAGGGGTTGTTCAATTTGTAATGCATGTCAACCATCGAGGGCCGTTTCTCTTAAATTGGGTTCATTTCCTATTCTGAGTAGGCCATTCCTAAGGGTCCATATGGACCTTTTGAGCAATTTCTGTGAATCTAGTTATGGTCATAAGCATCTGTTGGTAGTTGTTGACGAATTAACTAGGTTTGTAGAGATTTTTCCGTTGAAGCATAAAACAGCGGAAGAGGTGGAAGTCGCATTCTTTAATGGATATATTTGTTGTTATGGGGTTCCTGAGGTGCTGATTACAGATAATGGGAGAGCATTTGTGAACAAGATGTTAGAATGTCTTGCAGATGTAATGGGAGTTCGGAAGGTCACTATTATTCCCTATAGACCATAAGCTAATGGGCTGTGCGAACGGGCAAATAGGAAGATTATTGAAGCTCTCAGGATGACCGTTGGTGGAAACGATGTAAATTGCGATCGATATATTCCACAGGTGCAGCATAGCATTAATTCCCTGGTTAGTGATACCATTGGAATGTCTCCCAGTGAAGCGCTGTCTGGTTACCCAGTGTGGGGCACGTTCGATTTGTTGTCTATTCCATTGTACGTCTTGCTAGGAATCTTGAAATGAAGACGCAGGATATGGTAGATAGAAGTCAGCAAAAGCCTGATAGGGTTAAAGTTGCTGTGGGAGATAGGGTTTTTGTGAAAATAAATATCGGGAATCAGTTGAACTATAAGCTAGGTCCTAAATTTGAGGATCCTTTTCAGGTTGTAGAAGTGAAAAAAAGGAATATATTAAAAATTTAAATTGTTCTAGATGAGAATACGGGTGTGTCTCGATTGACATATATATCTAAAATTAAAAAGACAGGTTAATGGGAATCTTATGAGTTAATTTCTGTGTTGTATTGTGGTTGTGATAATTTTTTTTTTTCTTTCCTCTCTCTCTCTCTCTCTCTTTTTGATGGGTTTTAAATGGGTGTGTCTAGTCGTCTTTTTTTTTTTTTTTTTTTTTAACTGGGGAGGACGTTGGTCTGTAGAGTTATACAAATCTTCAGTTGTCCGAGCTCAGTTTTTTTTTTTTTTTTTTGCTCTTGTGTGGTGCAATGCTTAGTTGAAATTAAGTGCAAAACACCATAGAGTTTTATAGATATATGGATTTTTTTTTTTTTTTTTTTTTTTTTTTCCCGTTTCGAGATCTGGTAACTTTTAAATTCTTTCTTTTGTGTTTTATGCTGAAGTCTCGCATTCACATGACATTGGGAGTCGTGGCAAGGGCTAATTTCGTAGTGAGGTTAGCCCACGTGTTATTATGTAACAATATTATGATGTGTAGTTGTCGTCTGAAGCAATATCTTTGCGTATAGAGTTTCAGAATAAAGTTCTGTTGCTTAGGTTTTTTTGGGGGTAATTTGTATATCGTACGGAATCTGTCTGATCTGTTACGGGTTTGGGCAAATCAGTTAGGGTTCAGGATAGGATTAGGAAGACTAATATAACTTCCAAATTTCGATTTTTTAGTTCTCTTCTAGAAGGAGTAAGAGAGATGTGCCACTGGTAATTGTGGTCGTTATGATCATAGGAGCGATTGTTAGTATGTCAATTGCTAATTTGCTGAGAACTGAACAGGTATCGACAGTATTTGCTAACCAGGGTAAAACTTTGATGACTTTACGAGACAGTTATGAGTAATTATGGTAAGGTTTTGAGACTTTATGGGCTTCTTTAAATGGGTTATTAGTCACAAGTTAATAGGATTGAGAAAGGTTTTAGATGTTATTGTAGCTTTGTCTTCCTGTCAAACTACCTTGTTGAATATTGAGAAAGAAGCGGAATATGTGTCATCAGAAATTCAAACTCAGGTTAAGTCATTGGTTGCTGCTTCTAAGGGAAATTTTAGGAGATATTTTACCTCTCGGATGTTTAGAATTTCCTTTAATACATTCAGTACATTGGTATGGTTCTCAGGTAATATTTACTGGGAAGAATTTGTGTGGGTGGTATCTTGAAGTTAGTATACCTGATAGGAGGTTGATTGTGGAAATTCCAGTCAGTAACTTGGAATTGTTTCATAGTTTTATCATACGACCTTTCCTTAGTGGTTTTAATGGTCCACTAATAGTATGGCATAGTGAGAAATACCTTTTGGGTTGACTGTTGACATGACCTACTTACGTTATACACAACTTCCTCGCAGCAGTGCCTTATGAATGACTTCTATGAGCCTCAACTGATATAAGTTAGATGTGGGGGCTGTCTACGTTACGCCTGCAGGTTTCTACACTTGTGCCTTCATGAGAGGATTCAGGGCTTTTTG
>JANJGK010000010.1:55984516-55990551 GCA_039081455.1 Macrobrachium rosenbergii | reverse complement strand
ATATTACTTCATTAGTCACAACCTTTCCTCAGATTTTCTTCTATGGACTTCATATCCTGTTTAATCGTCAGAGCAGCAAATAATTTGCTGAATCACTATTACATTTCCCATCAATTATTTTTTCTCTCTCTCTCTCATAACTGACTTTGGATATATTCCTTCTTATAATCTGTTTTTTTAGGTACCTGACACACACACACACGCAAGAATTTTGGTATTTTGGTTTTCATTATCAGCTTCCGAGTAATTATAAGACATCTTGTTTCAAACGAAGTACCTCTGAATCCATATATATATATATATATAATCATGAAGCTACAAATGTCGCTTAATATCGAAATTCACGCTACCTCGGTATATCTCCGTTGGAGAATTGTCGCCGAAGGGGAATTTATATAAGTGATAAATGAATTGGAATCGTGGGGACACGAACCCGCGACGAAAGCCTATTCAGCGACTCCAGTTGACGTAAACCATTGAGCCATCAAGAGAGGTATAAGTCTCTTGCCGAGATGTACTGTTTTTACCCGTCGTGAGCGGGGAAAGTGTACTAGCCTCGACAATGACCCACCTCCGCCATGACAGTTCATTGGTACGTTTGGAACACGCAGCTCTTGTTATGAAATTTTTATCACACCGTGATTTATATACAATCATGAAGCTACAAATGTCGCTTAATATCGAAATTCACGCTACCTCGGTATATCTCCGTTGGAGAATTGTCGCCGAAGGGGAATTTATATAAGTGATAAATGAATTGGAATCGTGGGGACACGAACCCGCGACGAAAGCCTATTCAGCGACTCCAGTTGACGTAAACCATTGAGCCATCAAGAGAGGTATAAGTCTCTTGCCGAGATGTCGTACTGTTTTTACCCGTCGTGAGCGGGGAAAGTGTACTAGCCTCGACAATGACCCACCTCCGCCATGACAGTTCATTGGTACGTTTGGAACACGCAGCTCTTGTTATGAAATTTTTATCACACCGTGATTTATATACAATCATGAAGCTACAAATGTCGCTTAATATCGAAATTCACGCTACCTCGGTATATCTCCGTTGGAGAATTGTCGCCGAAGGGGAATTTATATAAGTGATAAATGAATTGGAATCGTGGGGACACGAACCCGCGACGAAAGCCTATTCAGCGACTCCAGTTGACGTAAACCATTGAGCCATCAAGAGAGGTATAAGTCTCTTGCCGAGATGTCCTACTGTTTTTACCCGCTCACGACGGGTAAAAACAGTACGACATCTCGGCAAGAGACTTATACCTCTCTTGATGGCTCAATGGTTTACGTCAACTGGAGTCGCTGAATAGGCTTTCGTCGCGGGTTCGTGTCCCCACGATTCCAATTCATTTATCACTTATATAAATTCCCCTTCGGCGACAATTCTCCAACGGAGATATACCGAGGTAGCGTGAATTTCGATATTAAGCGACATTTGTAGCTTCATGATTGTATATAAATCACGGTGTGATAAAAAATTTCATAACAAGAGCTGCGTGTTCCAAACGTACCAATGAACTGTCATGGCGGAGGTGGGTCATTGTCGAGGCTAGTACACTTTCCCCGCTCACGACGGGTAAAAACAGTACGACATCTCGGCAAGAGACTTATACCTCTCTTGATGGCTCAATGGTTTACGTCAACTGGAGTCGCTGAATAGGCTTTCGTCGCGGGTTCGTGTCCCCACGATTCCAATTCATTTATCACTTATATAAATTCCCCTTCGGCGACAATTCTCCAACGGAGATATACCGAGGTAGCGTGAATTTCGATATTAAGCGACATTTGTAGCTTCATGATTGCATATAAATCACGGTGTGATAAAAATTTCATATATATATATATATATATATATATATATATATATATAGTATATATATATATATATATATATATTATATATATATATATATATATATATATTACTGACAGGACCTCATTGAAACTGGATGGTATCTAGCAGAGATAGTTATTCAACAAAAGTTACAAGCTTTCCAGGACTAACAGTCCTCAATTTATGTGTTTGGGGGGAGCGGATTAAGGCCCTTATTCCTATGATTATCCTCCATCCCCTGTGCAGCCCCGCTCTCGTGACCTTGGCCTTTCTCTGCCCGTGGTTCTTTCCAGGTGTGATATTTCCATGTGGTTTCTCGAGTTTTTGCATTTCTTTTCTATCGTAGAGTATACAGTTTTTCTTGACAGGCTATCTTCAAATCCGTTTCCAGTGTTGCCTGCCATTACAATGTTTGTGCATGTTATGAAGGTATTCTCCACAATCAGTCTGGCTGTTTTTGTTTGTGTTCCTGTACTAAAAATTCATATTTTCCCTGTCTATTTCGTGGTCTTTTTCCTAATAGTGCTTGGCAACTGCTGACGCTTGATTATATATATATATATATATATATATATATATATATATATATATATATATATATATATATATATATATATATATATATAATATATATATATATATATGCCATTACTATGGCCTTCCTGACTGCCTCAAGGTTTCCCTTGCCACCATTTTCCAAGGAACTTAGGGCATCCTACAGTTTCAGTGGGATTGTACTCAGAGAAGAGGGTTTCCACATAGTCCAACCACGCCTCTGGCTCTGCGTTGTTCCAGCAGGGCACGGGGTGGCTGATATTTGAAATAATGGAAGGAGCGGAGACTGGGGATAGATGTTCGGCTTGGTCTTGGTCCAGTGCCATGGCACTGGCCTGTTTGGATCTTTCGAGCTCTTCCCCTTCTCCTTCAAGGCTAGTTGATACTGTTGCTCCTTCTCTTGTGCTAAAGCTAGTTGATACTGCCGCTCCTTTTCCTTCTCCTGTTCTTCATGTTGATGCTCATTTTCCGTCTCTTGGGCCAAGGCTAGTTCATGCTGTTGCTCGTTCTCCTTCTCCTTTTCTTCATGCTGTTGCTGCCTACTTTTCCTTCTCTTCTTGTCTCAGCCATTCCAGCTTCAATTCATGCTCTCTTTCTTCTTCACTGGCTTTCTTAGCAGCAGCTACTTGCTCCTGAACCCATTGGGTCAGCTATTCTCCCTTTAATGCCATACTTCTCCCTACCTCCATAAAAGTTTTGTACTCTTCGGCAGACATGTTGCTGATGCTTAAAGTGGCGTCTGACTTCACCAGAAATATTCAAAATTTTAGGATGACCACACAAGAAAAAGTGTGGACAATGAAATGGCACTCTGAACTGGTCAGAGCGTATGCAAAATAAGGAAGTGGGCTGGTCTAGGCTGCACTTGTAAAATGGAGAGCACCTCTGAGGTGACTTTAAATGGTAGTGAACCTTGACAGGCTAGCCTGGGATGGAAATGTCCCTTAGGATGGGGACTCTTGGAATGGGAGTGCTCCTGACTGAGGATGGCACTGGCACTAATGTGCAATGTGGTTCCAAAGAACTGGTGGATTGTTCAATGAACAATGGATATCATACACACAGATGGTACTGGCTAGAGTGCACTGGGTTACGAAGAATGGAGATATGACGTACTATGAGATTTACACACAGGTGTGGGTGAGTTCCAAAGAACTGAATAATTTGAGGCCTTTAAGTGCAATCAATGGGTTTGCAAAGGTACCAAATGTGCAGATTTGTTCACAAGGAATGGTGGACTGTTACGAAGAACAGTAGGCTTGTTCACAAAAAACAGGTAATAAGTAAATGGCACGTAGTGGACGATGGCACATATGCAGGCTGTGCATTGCAACACAGGAAATGCTTAACACACACATGGACAGAGCCGGCTAAGAGCAGAGGTGTTGTTCAATAGGAACAGATAAAAATAATTAAATTGACATTCAGTGCAACGAATGGCACGAGATTAGGCTGTGTTAATAATACACAAAAAAAAAAAAAGAATTAGCACTCCGGTGCAGAGATTAGGTTAATTAAGTACAGGCTGCTAATGAGTTTGCAAATTGCAGAATGGTAATCTATATATAGGATGTAATCTCAGAGAATTTAATGCTTGTACTTAAAATAAGTTTGTTTGCTCTAAGCAAAAATAGTATTTGCCTAGCAAAGGCTGGGATGCATAATGCAAGATTGTTTTTGTATAGAGAGCTTGCACTGGGTAAATGATATAGCAAAAATAATAAAACATACTTCCCCACACTTAACTAAGGAGACATAACATATTATTGCTTAAGGGAGGGAAGTTATATCAAAATTAAAAAGTTTATCTGGATAGGAATAATGGGAACATAGTGTAGAATTAATTAAAAGACAACTCGTGATCTTGAGTAGGATAAAAAATTAAATAATTTCCTTCCTGCTTCATGGCATAAGAAAACCCACTACGCTTTGAGTAAAAGAAAATAACTAAAGGCCTAATAAAAGCTTCTGACATTTCTTTTGCAATTAGTAGTTAAAAAAAAGCTAATAGAGATTTCCTTTGCAATGACAGTGGTTAAAAGTTTTAAAAGACGTGATATTAGACAACACTTAATTTTTACTTAACTATATATCTTGCGTGGAAATGACAGTTGGCAGACAGAACTCAGGACTACAGTGGAGTTCTTGTCCTTCGCTGGTTCGAGCCCACAGGATGACGAACTTATTATCAACTAAAAAATTCCCCTTCGGTAACATATATGAAAATATATTATTTCCGAGGTAAAGAGAATTGGATATTAAAGGACGTTTGTAGCTTACTGATTGCATAGGAATCACGGTGATGTGATAAAAAGTCATAATATGGCTGCGTGCGACAAGCGCACTACACGGTTAGCATGGAAGAGGTGGGTGGATATCGTCTCTAAATACAAACACATGAGTTCGACGGACGACTTGTATATGGGAGACGATATCCACTTATACCTCACTTGCTGGCTGCTTGGGTTAAATGCGTCCACTGTAGTCCTGAGTTCTTGTCCTTCGCTGGTTCGAGCCCACAGGACGACGAACTTATTATCAACTAAAAAATTCCCCTTCGGTAACATATATGAAAATATATTATTTCCGAGGTAGAGCGAATTGGATATTAAAGGACGTTTGTAGCTTACTGATTGTATATGAATCACAGTGATGTGATAAAAAGTCATAATATGGCTGCGTGCGACAAACACACTACACGGTTAGCATGGCAGAGGTGGGTGGATATTGTCTCTAAATACAAACACCTGAGTTCGACGGGCAATTTGTATATGGGAGACGATATCCACTTATACCTCACTTGCTGGCCGCGTGGGTTAAATGCGTCCACTGCAGTCCTGAGTTCTTGTCCTTCGCTGGTTCGAGCCCACGGGATGACGAACTTATTATGAACTAAAAAATTCCCCTTTGGTAACATATATGAAAATATATTATTTCCGAGGTAGAGCGAATTGGATATTAAAGGACGTTTGTAGCTTACTGATTGTATATGAATCACGGTGATGTGATAAAGAGTCATAATATGGCTGCGCGCGACAAACGTACTACACTGTTAGCATGGCAGAGGTGGGTGGATATTGTCTCTAAATACAAACACCTGAGTTCGACGGGGGATTTGTATATGGGAGACGATATCCACTTATACATCACTTGCTGGCCGCGTGGGTTAAATGCGTCCACTGTAGTCCTGAGTTCTTGTCCTTCGTTGGTTTGAGCCCACAGGACGACGAACTTATTATCAACTAAAAAATTCCCCTTCGGTAACATATATGAAAATATATTATTTCCGAGGTAGAGCGAACTGGATATTAAAGGACGTTTGTAGCTTACTGATTGTATATGAATCGCGGTGATGTGATAAAAAGTCATAATATGGCTGCGTGTGACAAACGCACTACACGGTTAGCATGGCAGAGGTGGGTGGGTATCGTCTCTAAATACAAACACCTGAGTTCGACGGGCGATTTGTATATGGGAGATGATATCCACTTATACCTCACTTGCTGGCCGCGTAGGTTAAATGCGTTCACTGTAGTCCTGAGTTCTTGTCCTTCGCTGGTTCGAGCCCTAGGAACGACGAACTTATTATGAACTAAAAAATTCCCCTTCGGTAACATATATGAAAATATATTAT
>JANJGK010000010.1:55959516-55979516 GCA_039081455.1 Macrobrachium rosenbergii | reverse complement strand
ATTTCATACATATTGCTATATACATTTACAAGTTACTATAATTTTCGACAAAATCTAAGTATTCCTACCTTTTATAATAATCATGTTGTTATTTTTTAGATCCTTAGTAATCAAAGAAAAGTGTCAAAGAAAACTCGTGATATCTTTCTTCTGGGACATCAAGATGATATCAAAGGTTCAAAATTACCATCAAAAGGGAGATATTCTAGCATACTGCCTTTATCTTCACACGGAGAAAGGCATGGCAATTAAGGAAGCTTCAACTTCAGTGTTTGAGAAAATTGCGGAGTTTTGGAATCGCTCCCGCATTCCAATGGGACATTAGAATAAAATGATAGAAAAAATGTAAGCATTCTACCGTAATGATCAGCTTCTTAAGAAAGGCCGTACTCGACGATCAGCACCACAAATAGTAAAAATAACTATGTGGTCACTCTCCCATCAAAAAATCTATCCCTAACACCATCAGTATAAACCATAAACCAGAGTGATATTTTGTTTAGTTCCCAGGTCTGGGTACCAAAACTCTTATTGTCATGATGTGTTCCATGTACCTGGTTATTACACAACTAATCACAGGGTTCAAAAATTTACCTCTCTTCAGCCAGATACCTGAACTCTCACAACAATAAAAATTACGACTGAGAACTCTAAAGGCAACAGTGAGCCCTTAAAAAGCTTATTAATCACTTGAAAAAATCAAACTAAGTTTATCAAAAGAAGTGTGAGGTATCAACAATTAAACAAGAAATATACTAGAGCAACAACTTTAACTGTTTCCCTGTCTAAATTCACTTCAGGAAAACTAAAGGAACAAAACATGTTTATCACTTTGCCCTTATGCACACAATTAATCCTATTCACTGGTGGTCAATAAATGAAACGCTGTTTAAAAAAAATTCAAATACAAAAATTTATTTCTAAATTCAAAATTTATAATTAGAATTCACAGTCAGAAAAATTTACTATTACTTGAAAGCAACACAAAATTTAATTAATTCTTGAGTTGAATTATTAAATAAAACTAAATCACAAAACTTTAATTTATCAAGAAATTAAATTAATCAAGCAAAATTTAAACTATCAAGAATTACTGAAGATTAGAAAAGAAAATCTTTATAAATGAAAATTAAATCATGTATGCAATGTTAAATTATCAAGAAATATTTAAAATGCTAAGTAAATAAATGTTAAATCACCAATATATACAATGTGAAAAATCAAGAGATTACAAACACAAGAACACACAAAAATACACAAAAGAGTTATCAATAATAATTTCACTAAGGCAAAATTTCTCAATATACCTTATTGTACCTTGGTAATAATAAGTAAAATTCACTTTACCTTTCACAAGCTTGTGAAAGCTTTCTCAAAATCACTTGAAACGCAGCTGCTTTAGATTCACAAAACACACTTTTTTGTATGGCGCCATTACCAAATATATACACTTTTCCTACATTCAGATCTCAAAAGCTAAGTTTGATATCAATGACCACAAATATTTTACGTTAAAATTCCTTTTTTTTTTTTTTTTTTTTTGAAGAGAGAGAGAGAGAGAGAGGGAACGAACACTAACAGCCTTTGAAATCAGAACGAACAAACTTTAGAATTTCAGTAGGAAATGTAACAATCAGATGATGTCATTAAGACATTTTGGGAACTAGATACAAGAGAAAATTCTAGAAGAGGAAGATGACTAGATCAATCGAGACGTGCTTTTACCCTCAAAAAAGGCATATGTGACTCAAACAAAAAAATCATATAGGACACGATTAGATGAATATGTGACCAGAGCTATGCAATCTTAAACATGATGCAATTGCCACATACTTCAGTGCAACACTTGTTCATATTTCTCAAAAGGGACATGTCTTTACCAGAAAACTGTATGGACTGCAATCAGAACAATATATTTAACATTGCAAAATCATTTGTCTTCTTCTCGTATGGGAAAAAGCCTTTACAGAAATCTTGGCACGACTTGATTGCTATTCCCGACCTGTCAACACGTGAATCAAACAAAGCTCTCTCTTATCTTAACTGAAGACAGATGGCACATCTGGTCTAAAACTCGATTTTCTCTCTACCGCTACCACGCTGTTATCAAGAAAGATATTAATTCTAAATTAAGCTGTTAAGTTATCTAAATCACTAACTCTTTTGAGACCTGACATTACATTACATATGATATTTCAACCATTATTATTATTACACATAACACATGATAAATAGAAGAATAAATATATAAAAACTATAGGATGATATACATATTACTAGGCAACATCATGAAAAAATATATATATATATATGTATATGTGTGTATATATATATATATATATATATATATATATATATATATATATATATATATATATATATATATATATATATATATATATATATATATATATATATATATATATATATATATATATATATATATATATATATATATATATATATATACATATACATATAAGGGCCTGAGCTGAAGCTCGAAGTATACATCACGAAGGAAGCAGTAGGGAAAGGCATCCTCATCATCTACAGTTTATTTTCAATGCCGACGTTTCGCGACGAATTCCAAGTCGCATTTTCAAGGCTATAAAATATAATATAATTTGCGAACATCAATAACAAATTAATGCAATGACAACAGCTCTTTCTGTAGTAAAAATATTTAAAAACAAAACACATTCCAATAAGTAAAAGGAGTTCACTAAAATCTTAAAACAACCTACCTATATGAAGGAAAGAACAAGACTAATATAAATAAGTAACAACAGAGTGAGGAAAACCAGTTGTCCAAACTAGGCTATAAACAATTTCACTGAGGACGATTGAGTATTTAACGACTGTACCGTCGTTAAATACTCAATCGTCCTCAGTGAAATTGTTTATAGCCTAGTTTGGACAACTGGTTTTCCTCACTCTGTTACAGTCGTTAAATACTCAATCGTCCTCAGTGAAATTGTTTATAGCCTAGTTTGGACAACTGGTTTTCCTCACTCTGTTTTTACTTATATATATATATATATATATATATATATATATATATATATATATATATATATATATATATATATATATATATATATATATATATATATATATATATACATATATATATATATATATACATATATATATATACATATATATATATATATATATATATATATATATATATATATATATATATATATATATATATATATATATATATATATATATATATATATATATATATATATATATATATATATATATATATATATATATATATATATATATACATATATATATATACATATATATATATATATATATATATATATATATATATATATATATATATATATATATATATATATATATATATATATATATATATATATATATATATATATATATATATATATATATATATATATATATATATATATATATATATATATATATATATATATATATATATATATATATATATATATATATATATATGAAAATAAGAAGGCCCATAAAACACTATTTAAACGTTGAAACCATATATTTCGGGCACTTGTTTCTGTGCCCCTGTTCACTGGTAGAATATGGACAGGTGGAAAGTTACAATGGTATATATACAAAAACATGAAGGTGTGGCCTTAGGCCTCCGATGTTAAGGAGGTGGCGTTTCTTAAGAAGGAGGAGATTGACCAAATTCCCTAGTGGTTTTTGGCCTCATTAGCTCCCGTTTGGCGATGGATCTGGCGGTCGCGTTTCTTGGGTCATCTTCTTCAAAAGGGGTCCGAGGATTAAGGTGTCAATGGCGTCCGATTTCCAATGTCCTCCTGACAGGTTCATATTGTTGGTTTGATTGATGATAGCAGATTCCAGCATCTTTCTTTTGTATGGACAGCTACTCTTGAAAACCAACTCCGCCCCACTCCAGTTAATGACATGCCCTGTATTTCTAATATGTAGGAAAATTCCCGAACTCTCCGAAGCGTAACGTACTGATCTTTTGTGCTCTGTTATTCTTTGCGAGAGCGATCTACCTGTCTCGCCTACATAAATGTCATGACAATTACTACACGGTATCTTGTAAACTCTGGCTTCTTCCCTTTTGTTATTTAAGTATACGTTAACGAGCGAACTCCTGATGGATTTGGGATAATGGAAAATGAAAGGATTATTAGAACTGAGTTGCTCGGTGGCCTTTTGGATGTTTTCATCGTATGGAAGCTTTATTTTGTTGTTGAAATCTATTTGTCTGTTGTGAGTGGGACCTCTGTAGTAAAGCAAATAAAATATACTACAGAGATTTCTACAAATGTCAAAGGGATACTTAATTGATTCTGGGAGGCAACGGATGAAAGCAGGGAATTCCTTACGTTATCAAGAAGTTTATTGTATTTATTGCACATCTGACTCAGTATTAGCACAACTTCGTAGACAAACGATGGAAAATCTGTGGCTTAGGGCCTTCTTCACGTGAGGGGAAATTATGTAAATTCAAGGGTTCTTTTAACTAATTATATTTACATAACAAACACAGACCAGAAGAATGATGAATTGCTGGGCAGGCCTGCTAAATGAATGAATCCTACACAGAATAAATATTCTACATCAAAGATGTCTTCATAATAGGATACATCACAGTGGGGGCAGAAGGGGGACTGCACATGGCTAGAGCCAAGGGATTCCACAGTCAAGGCCTATCTGCAATATATATGAAAGATGGTTACTTGCTAGAATAATATGCTGAAAGGGGACTGAGGGATACAAATTACTGGAGGTGATTGCACAATGGAAAATAAATGAAAAATCAGACAGAGAAATAACAGGAATCGTGACTGACTATGGAACCTTATTCCAGTACATTACCTTCATCAAGATGACGGTGTCCTCGTCGATAGGGTGCTGGCGATGGAGGAGGGAATTAAAGGAAATGCCACTACAAAGGTATAACGGTATACCTAGGGGTCGAACGCATGGGAAGTTTGTGGGTCAGGCAAGGTTAAGGATATCTGTCCTGGGTGGTGTTCAGAGCGCTTCTCTCTCTCGATTTCCGTTACATCGTCTATAAATAACTTTTGGAGATTATGCGGTGGCGTCTTGCTAGGTGGCACAGAGGTCAATCTTTGTCATATTTTCTATATAGGCCCCATGGCATCAGTTAACCCTTGTGGAAGGTTCAGAATAGGGTGGGGCGCCAACTTTCTCCTTTTTGTTGCCTCCCTTGCCTTGCTTGACGCCAGGAAGGTACGATGGTCACCTGGAACAAGGCCTCAGGCAGTCATTTTCAACAGAGAGAAAGATCAGGATTAACCATTTTTGGTAATGAAGGAGAGAGTTAATGAAGGGGCGAGTGGAAACCCTAAATTCTAGTAATTAAAACAATTGAAATAAATTTTATTTCTTTCTCTGTTATGTTACAGATGTAAAAATGGACACAGGTGGCTTGGAGAGAGGCTCCATTCATTGCACCTCCCCAACCAAGTTAGCATTCACACCTTAGATCCGATGAGAAAGATTACCAGCAAGCCAACTCACTTAAAGACTTTACTTTACTTCTCTCTCATTTCCCTTTGGTGCATTATAATTTAACTTAAATTTCTGCCTAGGTACTAATTTCAAGAGGCAAAACAACATTGTGACATTTATGTTAATGCAGAATAAATACTTTGCTGCTAGAAATGACAAAGTCTTATCATTAAATTCCTATTACGTTAAGGCAGCGTTAATCAGAATATTCTCACAATGTAATGGTATAGTTAAAACAATGAATTAATACTAGGTTAACTCTAGAGATACGTCATGCACTCTTAACCTTTTCCGATCAGACCTACTTGCTGGGGCCGAGACAGCCAGCTACAACCAGTATCATCACCATAGCTGTGATCATTTTTATTCATCCACGAAAAACTATTAAATCTCCATTAGTTTTTGTTTTCGGTACATAAATCATAGATAATTTTAAAGGATAAAAACTGCCCTATCACATTTCATTAATTTCAAGACAGTAATAAACTGTATATTTGTTACAAGTGATAAAAATACAGAGGAAGTTTGCCAAAGAGACAAGAATTTTCCACGATGCTTTTCAAACTATGAAAGAAATGGACACAAATTCTTTATATTTTTCGTTGCTTACAATAGTGTCTTATCAATCAGGCCCTTTAGAAAACAATTTTAAAAAATTAACACCCATATCATTATAAACAAAGGAATAATGTTCAAATCTTTTCGAACTTTGATGAAGTACTGTGAAGGGGCTTTGTTTTTGTTCGTATTTGGCCGTGTTCTTTCTGTCACTAATAAGCAAGCGTTCCCAGTACAGGAAGGATTATTAGGCGTTGCCACTTTTCTCTTTCGTGGAGTAGTCGACGTTGATATAAATTTCATATTCGTAAACCGTGTGAGTAACATGTAATTTCTAATATCCAGTTTCTGGTTTGCATTTTGAAATTTGCAAAAAATGCACTGATAACTGCAAATTTGATTATCTTTCTATAGTAGTGGTTTGATGTGGCATACGGACATTCCAATACAGATTACCAATCGAGGTCAGGTCCCACACCAAATTGTCCGAATGCGATATAGTAAGTTTCTGTTTATGAATTTTGGCCAACAATGTATCTGTTCATTGTTTACCCCACTTTTCATTTAGTATTTGATTTCATATAAAATTCATTCTTAGGAATTGTCTATCAAGGAAATTTTATACCAGTATAGAACTGCCATTAATAATTATTACGACCATTGAATAAATAATAATTACTATAATGGTTACTATTTTTAATTCCTTGCTGTTTTTTTAGATGGCTAAATATATCATAAAAATAATTGAATGCGCTCAGTTTTTGGGTAAAAGCTGGAGTCCTTTCTGCTGAACGGTATCCCAGATTCATTTGATCAATACAGTCATCTGTGGAGCGTCACTATATTGTGATCGAAAATAATGAGTTGGCTGAAGAGGACCGTTGCGCAAACGGTCGAAAGCTCCCGTGTTTTTATCCCCTTTTTTGTATATTTTTGTATCTTAAAATATACAATTTAAAAATTATATTATTGTGGCTTTTTTACTCAATACAGTCATCACCAATACATACAAAGTGAAATGACTGAGGCTACTTTTGTAGCCAATCTTCTAACCGGTAAACCACCTGGTCAGTTTTCCACATGACATTGAGAAGAAAAAGGATTACATCTAATCCGGGTGGGGCAGCGTATTTACAGGCTTATAAGGCTTATAACCACTGTTGGTAAACAACTAACTGCGATGCACATGTATTGTTTATTTACTGGGAGTTATATCAGTCGAAATTCATCATTATATTACATGGTCCTTAAATATTGAATCCTTACTTTCCCCACTGTCAGCATTCCACTATGATTTCCAAAGAAATAATGGTTAGTAAAAGATATATATATGTATATATATATATATATATATATATATATATATATATATATATATATATATATATATATATATATATACATATATATATATCCATAAAAGCACTTTGAAATACCGTCGCGTATACTAAACACATAATAATTATAAAGTATAAAACGGGAAAGTGAACTGAAGAGTTCAGTACGACAGAGATTATAACAAACTACCCTTTCCGAATTGGTTAGCTCTCTCTCTCTCTCTCTCTCTCTCTCTCTCTCTCTCTCTCTCTCTCTCTCTCTCTCTCTCTCCGAGTTTGTAACGTTGTGGCATATTTGTTTTTGTTGCTTTTATCTATTTGTCTATATAACGCATACTTTTTCTCTTGACATTACAAATGAGAGGGAAAAGGTATTAGGTCATTCCTAAATATGCTATAAGAATATTTATTTATATAACACAAAATCTCAGACAAAAAGACTTGTGCTTCCGTAAGAAAACAAATAATGTGATGACAGGTAACGCTAAGAACGGAACAACAAAAGAAAGACCCCATGACGACACCACACCTGGACAACGCACTCGCGGAATAAGTCACAGGTCAAGAATGTTACGAAGGGAGGGCGAGGAAGGCCACCCGTGACTTTGAGGATAATGATAAAGGATTTACATACTTCATCGCTTGGATGTGCTAAGAAAGGGCGCAGTATAGCATCCTTATACCTAGTTCGTTCATTATTTACTACTAATAAACATTTCGTGCGTAATTCATATGTACTTAAAATTAAAATCAAACTACCTATATATATGTGTATATAATAAACATAACTATATACGTACATATATATATATATATATATATATATATATATATATATATATATATATATATATATATATATATATATATATATATATATATATATATATATATGTGTGTGTGTGTGTGTGTGTGTGTGTGTGTGTGTGTGAATCATAGATAATTATATATATAATTATCTATAATATACCTATATATATATATATATATATATATATATATATATATATATATATATATATATATATATATATATATATATATATATATATATATATATATATATATACACATATATAGTTATGTTTATTACATACACATATATATAGGTAGTTTGATTTTAATTTTAAGTACATATGAATTATGCACGAAATGTTTATTAGTAGTAAATAATGAACGTACTAGGTATAAGTCTTTTTGTCTGTGATTTTGTGTTATATAGATAAATATTTTTATAGCATATTTAGGAATGACCTAATACCTTTTCCCTCTCATTTGTAATGTCAAGAGAAAAAATATGCGTTATATAGACAAATAGATAAAAGCAACAAAAATAAATATGCCACAACGCTACAAACTCGGAGAGAGAGAGAGAGAGAGAGAGAGAGAGGAGAGAGAGAGAGAGAGAGAGAGAGAGAGAGAGAGAGCCAACCAATTCGGAAAGGGTAGTTTGTTGTAATCTCTGTCGTACTGAACTCTTCGGTTCACTTTCCCGTTTTAAACTTTATTATTATTATATGTTCATTATACGTGACGTTATTTCAAAGTACTTTTTTGGATTTATCCCAAGAAATGACGATTCTTTATTTTCTGGGACAGGTAATAAATCCCTCCTATAAATCATACCTATTTTTTTTTTTTTTACAATATTGACCATAATATATATCGAAGATGGAGTTTAATTCTTTGTAGCCAAAGGCCAGAATTATACGCAACTATGATCTCGAGACACTGAATTTACTCGTAACTTGAAAAAAAACAACATGATGAGAAGTATAACTTGAAAAAGCATCATGATGAGGATTCATTACTAATGTGGTCGTTACTTACTGTTTATAAAATTGGAGGATGAAAAAAGAGAGGTATTTTGTAAATATAGGTCAAAGTAGCGACCAACGTACATACATGCAAACAATGCACGTGTGTAGGTGGCTAAGGGTGTTTTTTATAAAGTGAGGTGACATAGTAAGTGAGAGTTAAAAGAATACTATATATGCAAATTTTATTTTCATATATAATAATAACAGAAAATTTTCTTTGTAATGAATATTTGCAAATTCAGGTCTTGTTGTTTTAGTGCCTTATTTTTAGTATTCAGACTTATTCTGTAGCCATTTTATGTCAGTGATAGAACTGCCTAGGAAGTAGCAAAATATCTTACTCGGCCACACGTGGGTAAGAAAGAGAGAACACCATAAATAGGCTGCAGGGGGTCGCATGGGTTCTTGACCGCTCCCAGCTTACCCGTATCCTGAGGGTATGTCCTCCAGGGCATTAGCTCAATTCTATGGGCTTCAGATTATAGATGGCATACTGTTTGGAGAAAGGTCATAAGGTAAAAGCAAGTTAGATTACCAAAAGATTATTCTCCAAAAGGGACTGCAGTCAGGAAAAATAAAACCCACGATATAAACAAAACATGAAAGTGTTATTGAAAAAGTAAACAAATACTCAGAGAAACCAGAAAATTAAAACTATCAGGTTCCATACTTATCACTGACTAATCTATTCATGAATGATTTGATTTTAAAAAGTCGTAATGTTTGATTTGATAGCCTTTTTGTATGTGATTATGATACGATTTCATGTTAGACGAAATTCTTCTCAAATTTGTTCATAATTCAGTTTTGTGAAGTTTAATTTTTTTTTATTTCTTTGTACCAAAATATGTAAATTTTTATTTTATACTGATTTTTTCTGGTACCACCAGAGGGGGTTAATTTGAAAGATTAACTGTTGTTTTTATACAATTTTATTTTATACAACTTTCATTACATAAAAATCCTATGCGATTTTTTTGCATTGTAATACATCAATCATATTTCACCTTGTAGTCAATTTTTGAATGATATGCTTTGAAACATTCATTTGGGTGTAATCCAGGTTGAAGAGTGCATGTTTCACAATAGTAAGCGGTCTCTTTTCTGCCGCCGGGGCCTCTGCGATTGCTACAAACAGCACATTCTCGACAACGATTGTTAGGAATCTTGTTGATCATATGTGTTTTGCCGTTGAGTCTCTCGGGTACGCAATTTTCGTTCACACGAACACTTTTTCGGAAATTCTTATTGCGAATTCTTCCTACTAACTGTTCACAAAGTGACTTCCTGTAATTAGCGTGGCTGAGTACTTTCTTATTCTCCTCCTTCATGTGAATTTTATAAAGAATATAGCTATTGACGACCGCCACTTCAAGAACAAAAAAGTATAACTTCCTCCACCATTTCAGTGATTTCTGTAAAAACGCATATGATGAGCAATGATGATCGGCGCGATCAATTCCACCCATATTGGCCACATATTCACATATCATTTCTGGTTTGGTGATTTCTTCTGCAATATTATTTTTCTTCTTCCGTTGAACTTGCTTTGTTTTGGCTGAATAAAAAGTAGAGCACATGGTTACATACCGTTTGTCACGCCAGCTAAGAATATGATATTTGTTGCTCTTGTAGAATGAAAGATGATTTCCTGGTTGAAGCTTCACTTTACCTGTCCTTATCTCTGTGGGAAGGCCTTTGCGCTTTACCAGAATCGTGCCTGCCAAATGAACTTTACGTTTTAGAAGTTCCTTTGCAAGTTCCATGCTAGTATACAGCCTGTCCGTAAAAACGTGGTACCCGCTTTCCTTTGTTTCTTTCCTTACAGCGTCAATCAACTCCAAAATAATGCGGGTATTGAATTTGTGTTTCGGATTTCCGAGTTGGTCAGTCGTCTCTTTCCCATAGTAAGGGATGAGTGATAGTATGTAACCAGTCTTCGAACAGGCAATATCATAGACGGGAATTCCCCATTTTTTTGGTTTTCCAGGTGCATACATCTTGAACGCCACACGTCCTTTGAATAAAACCATGGATTCATCCGCCGAAAGGGTTGCACCTGGACGGCAGAATTGTAAAAAACGTTTGGTAACGTAATCGAGTACGTTTTTTACTTTAGAACTCCTAGTCACTCTATTTATGTTATCAGAAGATGAAGACACATGAAAGGCCCAGAATATTTGATGAAAACGCTTTCTTGTAAATATACACTTTGCAAATAATGGCGAATTTACCAGTCGTGCGCTGAATACATCTACGGTAGTGATTTTACGTAACATCGCAATGGACATTAGCACTCCATGGAAAGCCATCATTTCTTCTGCCGTAACATCTTTCCAGTCATTCCAAATAGAATATTTTCGAAGTGGGCGACATGCATTGATCTTTGCCATGGCATATTTATTTGTTTCGTTAGCGAGTGACTGAAAAAGTTCTAATGTAAAAAACAAGAAAAAAAATCAAGGGGAGAATTTAGTGTTTTTTCTGGTTTCACAAACTGCTGCTTACCGGTGAAACTGAAGTTTGGAAGATCATGAATTTCTTCATTGTAGATTTCCCACTCATCATCGTCACTATCATCTGTCATTTCGACCGAATTGCCCTCTCTTGCGTTATCATTCTCGTCATCACTATCAATACCACTCGGCTCTGGATCGTACAGAATTTCTTCTTCAAAGGACGCATTCTCTTCATCTGCCTGATCGGAATCGGACGAGTTGTCGCTGACATCGTCGGGCAGCACCTCGTTACAAGACGCCTCTTCATTTTCCGTATCTCCATCCCATGATATTATAGAATCACCTTCCGATGGACATTCAAAGAGATATTCAAGAATTTCTTCATCATTGCGAAAACGTTTCGCTGAAGCCATGAGTTCGTGAGTAGCCTAAGTTTACAAAAGACCAAATTACACGGGCAAACATCAAACAGCGGAGCGCGAGAAACGGCAGACGTAGCTTACTGAACGAAGCCTCCCGGTCGACTATGGCGGTTTATTGTACTTGGGTTCTTTATATGCGTTTCGAAAGAGAAATCAGGAGATTTACCTGAGGATTATCAAGTATAAATATGGGCAATTCTCCTGAGAGACATTGTAGATCGTAAATCTCAGATTTTATCTCTGTATGACATTCCC
This sequence comes from Macrobrachium rosenbergii, assembly GCA_039081455.1. Lineage (NCBI taxonomy): Eukaryota > Metazoa > Arthropoda > Malacostraca > Decapoda > Palaemonidae > Macrobrachium > Macrobrachium rosenbergii. The sequence continues at coordinate 55,967,133 of JANJGK010000010.1, read as the reverse complement.
AAGCTTTAGGATTAAATAAAGATTATTGATAACTTGGTTGGCCGAGCTATACTCGGACATTGTAGTGGAACGCTTGTTTCCCTTTGGCCGAGTATAGGTCGGCCACTGGTCGGAAAGGGTTAATGATAATCAATTATGAATTTGGCGCACATGCAGTTAGTCTGCCTTGAAGAGGCATTAAAATAAGGTAAACGTAGCCTTAGTTAGGTGTTTCCATGATACTTGGGCAACAGCTCAGTGCCATTTGGGCACTATAAACACATGGTCACGAGTCTGAGACTCGAAATTTATTACAGAGATTCACAAAGAGAATAGGTGACAGATTCAGAACAATCAATGATTGTTAATAAAAGATGATGATTAAATATGCAACTTCTCCGGTAGGATAATTTGCCAGCATATACAGTAATGGCACTGTGCCAAGTTGGCACTCATATAATAATAACTAAGGGCGATGGCATATTGTATCTTTAATGCATCATGCTACCATAGGCATGAAAGGGAGGTCATAGGACTTATACAGTTGGCATATCTGTCAATGGCACTCTGCATTGACGGAGGGGACTAAAGTAAAATGGGGCCTTGATAAGGCAAAAAAAATAAATGTGAGTAAAAATCAAAGTAAGGCAGGGAAGTGTTAAAGGAAAAGAATATGGGATAGAGTTACAAGGAAAATAGATAGGTGAAGGACCCTGACATCCTCTTCTGGATAGAGGTGCCAAACTCTTCATAGGGAAAGGGAGGGCACTGTGCCATTTTGGCATGGGTGCCAGAAGAGCTCGGGAGCTCTCTTTAAGCTACCTGGAATTATCCACGCCCATGGTATTTCCTCCACAGACCTCTCTTACTTTGCCGGTTTGTCTTGGTCGGGGAATCGGTGGAACCGAGCCCGGGGAGGGTATTGAGTGCCACCTGTGTCGGCTTCTTTGACAGCTGATGCAGGGGCCTTCTTTGCAACCTCTACCATGATCCGTCGCAGTTCCTTGAGTTCATCAGCCAATTGAGAAATGGCAGAATCCTTACTCATTGTTGTGTCTGCAGTGGACTGAGACAGGGAGGAAGTGGTCGTGGGGGGCGTGAGAGGCTCGCAGGTAAGAATGACCAGCTCAGGCACAGGTTGCGAGGCTGCACCTTTGGGTGAGCTTCTCTGGAATGGAGATCGGGGATGTGCTCTGGTGCTGGTACTAAGGCAGGCCAGGCAAAAACAATTGATTTGGAAATTGCTTGTCATTCAGGACTGACAAAGCATGGCACTGCTCAGTGCACTCAAGTGACCCTGGCAGAGATTGTGAATCAAGAATAGGATCTCCTGCAGGGGAATCTATTTGGGGTCCTGGCACTGGCACTGGGGCAGGGCCAGGCACCAGAATGGGATCGGGAATCGATCTTGGTTGAGGGGGGCTACTGCACATTGCACTCAGGTGGCATTGGCAATGGAACGAATGCAGGCAGTTGAGGCTTACTCGTGCCTAATGAGTGATTTGGGGGATTTGGACCCCTGGCTTGCTGTAACTTAGATGAGAACTGGAAGTCCTGTCCCAGGGGGAGGTCATAACCTCCAGGAATGTACCTGGCTACTGCGAGGTCGTAGATTTCAGATCTATGAGGTCTAGTGATCCTCAGCTTGGCAGTAGGAAGCATCATCTTAAATTGATTGATACCCTAAATCGTGACGAGTTCACGTCTATTAATGGTAGCTCCACGGGGAACCTTGTCTTCCCTTATGAGGACATTTGTGCACCAGAATCACAAAATGCCTTGATCTGGCTGGTGGGGCACCTACCTTGGGGAGGTGCCACAAAAATGGGACCCTGGGCTGGAGGATCTAGTTGTTGGGTCAGTGACTGCAAAGGCAAGGGCAGGCATACTTGATTTATTATTATTAGGGCATTTTGCCCATTGGGAGGCGTGCCAGGAGACTTTGCAAGCGGGGCAGTGAGTCTGGCTATATCTTTACCTGGCACTGTCCCATTGGAGGGAGCAGGCCCTTTACCCTTTATCCACAACCCAGGTGTGGCTCGTTGGGGTGCTGTCCTGTTTGAGAACGTAGAGGGGGCTTCTGGCTGATTCTCATACAATACCCACACACAGGTTTCCTATGGGGGTGCCCATTCTTGTGAGGTTGCTGGGAGTTGGTAGAGGCAGGCGAGGAGGGATATAATGTTTGTCCATAGGAACTAAGATGGTGATGATGTGTATCCCATATGTCAGCCCAAAGGCAGCATTCGACCACTGTCTTAGGCGCCTTATCGCATAGATGAGTGGCGAGAACTGGTGGGGCATAAAATAACAAGTCCTTGAGCTGGAAGAGTTTGAGGACATCCTCCACACTAGTGGCTTTGAGAGATTCTAGCCATCATTTTAGGGTCTGGGTCTTTTTGAAGATCCACTCAGATCAGGTTTGGCCTGATTCCTTAGGCATATTTCTCCACCTTTTCCTCCAATGGTCGGGAGTTATTTCAAAATCCTTTATAATGGCTTGGCGGACAAGGTCAAGATTTCCTTGATCCTCAGGGGGGAGAGCACTGAAGGCAATGGCACCTTTCCCTTCAAGGTGTCGTCCCAGGATCAGAGACACTTCTTTGGTAGAGGGCTGATAGGTCATCAGGACCTTTTCAATATGGTCGAGCTGGTCTTCAGGCTCGGCTTCGTCCCATTTTCTTATGAGGGTGCCTACACTGCTGAGAGTTGAGTGAGGAGAGGGCGTTGGTGTGTTGCGCCTATCGCGAGCTGCCATTGCAAGCTGATGAGCTCTTTCTTTCTCCCTCACCTGTCTTTCTGCCTCTTCTCATTTCTCCTGGGCTATTCTTTCTTTCTCCTTCTCCTGCCTTTCTTTCTCCTTCTCCTGTCTTTCTGCCTCTTCTCATTTCTCCTTGGCTTTTCTTTCTTTTTCCTTCTCCTGCCTTTCTTTCTCCTTCTCCTGTCATTCTGCCTCTTCTCGTTTCTCCGTGGCTTTTCTTTCTTTCTCCTTCTCCTGTCTTTCTGCCTCTCTTTCCCCTTGGCATCGTCTACTCTCTCTTGGACCCAGTTCCTCAGGGCTTGCCCTGACAGTCCCATGTCCTTTCCAGCGGACATGTAGAACTTGAAGTCCTCATTTTGCTGGGCTCTGGATGTCGTAGACATCTTGAGATAATGCTTATATGGGCGTGACCGGTTAGAAAATCAATATGTCTGAAAAGACTCAAGGCTGTTCGAGTGAACAGGTTCAGTATGTCTGACGAGACTCAATATTGTTCGAAATGAACAGATTCAGGGTGCCTGAATAAACTCAAGTTGTCTGAAAGACTCAATTGTTCAGAGTGAACGAATATTAACTTCTGAATAAGACAAATTTCAGGGTGTCTGAAGTGACTCAGTTAAAAATTAATATGTCTGAATAAGACAAATTTCAGGGTGTCTGAAACACCCAATTGTTCAGAATGAACGAAAATTAATGTCTGAATAAGACAAATTTCATGGTGTCTGAAAAGACTTAAAAATTAATATGTCTGAATAAGAAAAATCTCAAGGTATCTGAAACGCTCAATTGTTCAGAATGAACGAAAAGTCGTATGTCTGAATAAGACAAAATTCAGGGTGTCTGAAAAGACTTAGTAAAATTTAATATGTCTGAGTAAGACAAATTTCAAATTGTCTGAAAAGACTCGGTTGAAAATTTATATGTCTGAATAAAACAGATTTCAAGTTGTCTGAAAAGACTCAGTTAAAAATTAATATGTCTTAATAGACTTAGTGGTTCTTAATGAACGAAAATTTTGCCCAAGCTAATGTAAGCCTTTTTGTATGTTTTATTTTGCAGAGAGACACTGCAGAACTAATAAAAAAGAAAAGGCTTATGGGTTATACACTTATGGTGTGTAAAGGAAATTTTCCTTGCACTGTTAAGTAACTGTAAAAGTGGCGTAATGAAAACAGTACATCGATCCTATCAAATACTAAAATCTCCAATGCCCGAGGGTAATACAAAAATGCTTAATCTTATAACATTCACTGGGCAGTGTGGAATGCCGGGTTATACATGGGGAAGGAAAGAACTTGTTATTTTCCATTATCAAAACAAACCTTAGCTCGCACGTTACTAATAATAGTATTCCAATGTTTACTTCTGGTCTTGTGACATTTGCCGTTAATGGATGAGTCAAGCGGGTGGTGGAGGGGGGGGGGGTCTCTTGACCTCATGTCTGGATTTTTACCTGAGCCTACCCTTTTTCCCAAGCTCAGAGGCTTCTGCAGTAATGAATGAAAGAAGAAATTCTCGCTGATATATTCGTCAATAAATAATTTTACAGAAATACTACGGGCTCGCTGAGGAATATCTTACTCAGTTAAAGAATTAAAGGTTTATTACTTAAAAAAAATGCGGCGAGGTGCACAGATGCATGGATAAAAATTAGCGAGTGAAAGAAAGGGATTTATATATGAGTGCAGTGCATGTGGTTTTTATGACAATGGAATTTCTAATGGAACTCACAAATCAAAGATGGAGGACAGTTAGGGATGGACCAATGTGGCCTGGAATTGAAGATTCCGTGTCGAAATTACTATTCTCTATTCTTGAGAGTGGAAATTTAGGTTCCTAAATACTCCCTAGCTTTTCGTATCGATCAAGAGAGAGAGAGAGAGAGAGAGAGAGAGAGAGAGAGAGAGAGAGAGAGAGAGAGAGAGAGAGAGAGAGAGATAAATTTAGCAATGCGTAAATAGCTGGAGTCAAAGCCTTGGTGGTCGCCTACAATGTACCCACCTGGAATAGGGGCTCTATTCCTTTTATTTAACTCTTCGACTGAGTTACTCCCTAGCTTCCTATTCTTAAAACATGTGAGGGAAAATTATGTAAAGTCAGGGGTTTTCTTAACTAATCATATTTACATAACAAACACAGATCAGATGAATGACGAATTACTGGACAGGTAATAATAAGGGCCTGCGAAATGAATGAATCTTACAGAAAATAAATATTCTTCCCTGATGATGTCTTCATAACAGGAAATATCACAGTGGGGGTAGAAGGGGGACTGCACATGGATAGAGCTGAGGGATTCCACAGTCGAGGCCTATCTGCAATATATATGCAAGACGGTTACTTGCGAGAATAATAAGACTCTCAAATGGGACTGAGGAATTGCACAGACAGTGCCAAATAACTCAGTTCACCACTAAATGCATAATTGTGTTAACAATGAATGCTCCAACACAAATTACTGAAAGTGATCGCACAATGGAAAATAAATGAAAAATCAGATAGAGAAATAACAGGAATCGTGACTTACTAAGAAGCCCTATTCCGGTACATTGCCTTCGTCAAGATAACAGTGTCCTCACTGATAGGGCACTGGCGATGGAAGAGGAAATTAAAGGAAATGCCACTACAAAGGTATAATAGTTTGAACCTCGGGGTCGAACACGTGGGAAGTTTGTGGGTCAGGCAAGGTTAAGGACATCTGTCCTGGGTGGTGTTCGGAGCGCTTCTCCCTCTCGATTTCCATTGCATCGTCTATAAATAATCTTCGGAGATTATGTGGTGGCGTTTGGCTAGGTGGCACAAAGGTCAATCTTTGTCAAGTTTTCTGTATAGGCCGTATGGCATCAGTTAACCCTCGTGGAGGGTTCAAAATAGGGTAGGGCGCCAACTTTCTCCTTTTTGGCTCTTCTCTTGCCTTGCTTGATGCCGAGAAGGTACAACGGTCACCTGGAACAAGACCTCAGGCAGTCATTTTGAACAAAGAGAAGGGCCAGGTTTAACCATTTTTGGGAATGAAGGAGAGAGTTTACGAAGGGGCGAGTGGAAACCCACAGTTCTAGTAATTAAAACAATTGAGATGAATCTTATTTCTTTCTCCGCTACATTACAGATGTAAAAATGGGCACAGGTGGCTTGGAGTGAGGCTTCATCGTTGTAATATATATATATATATATATATATATATATATATATATATATATATATATATATATATATATATATATATATATATATATATATATATATATATATATATATATATATATATATATATATATATATATATATATATATATATATATATATATATATATATATATACATATATATATATATATATATACATATATATATATATATATATATATATATATATATATATATATATATATATATATATATATATATATATATATATATATATATATATATATATATATATATATATATATATATATATATATATATATATATATATATATATATATATATATATATATATATATATATATATATATATATATATATATATATATATATATATATATATATATATATATATATATATATATATATATATATATATATATATATATATATATATATATATATATTTATATATACATATTTATATATATATATATATATATATATATATATATATATATATATATATATATATATATATATATATATATATATATATATATATATATGTATATATATATATATATATATATATATATATATATATATATATATATATATATATATATATATATATATATATATATATATATATATATATATATATATATATATATATATATATATATATATATATACGTAATCAGTCTCGGGAAGGGTGTTAATTATAATAGAGTACTACCTTGACCTTGCAGAACCATGTACCGTGACTTGTTTTAAACAGCAGAACACGTGAGATGGGCAGTTATACATGTATTACTGGAGAAAAAGGTCGCCACGGAAAGGTTACTAGTGCAAGTATTTACATTATTTTACAGTTATAGCACGCAGAATAAGAAATTACCATTACAAAACTTGCTAGATTAAAATCATAATAAAATGAACAGCAAAAATACTAATGCTCTACTTTCAGAAATAGAATATACAACATTTACAATTTACAAGTGCATTTGGAGAGCCGTTAGCTTGGGGAGTTAACAAAGAAGCACAGGAAGTTGGTTGCAGGCTTGATAGCTTGCAATGGTGATTCGATTGCCTCTTTTGGTAGAGTTTACTAAGGCAAGATGTTGGTGGAGGAGGCAAGGAGAATGAGATAACACGTATTGTGGAAGATTCTGTGCAAGTGCACATTGCAACAGTAGCAGGTAAGGGGCTTGTCTTCATTAACAGTGGATGGAGGCTTGTCGCCAAGGTCGCTTGTAACCTAAGTTCCAGTTCCTGGCATGTGTGCCACAGCAAAGACAAAGGGCCTATTTGGGCGTGGAGTGGCAAGACATATGTTTCGAAGAGGAGCTGGGCCAAGACTTAGGAGTGCCCGGCGCGGAAGAAGCTGCTTCTCCTGGAGATATAGCCTCGGGGCTGATGCTACCATCTTCAAAAACAAGGTCTCCAACGGCTTTCTGCAACATCTGAGATACCAGCAGACAAAAAGGACAGCAGGAGGTTTCTCAAGGCAGGTCTTATGGTAAGGGGGCATAGCTACCACTGAATCTGTGAATTCCCTGTGGATAACTCTAATCTAGCTACCTGGTTTGACCTTTTGCAAAGCTACTCTCAAAAGTTCCCTTTGACGCTGACTCTGGTCGTCCCTGGGTTCCCCCTCCTCTGCGGATGGAAGTTTGACCCCTATTTTGGCTAAGCATAGAGATGATGGCGACGAATATTTATAA
>JANJGK010000010.1:55944516-55957016 GCA_039081455.1 Macrobrachium rosenbergii | reverse complement strand
TCAATGGGACAAATACAATAGTTGTACGTTACTTTAAAATTTTTTGTACAAAGGAAAACTATATATTCGCTAGTTTCTGTCAGTCAAATTGTCAGTTCAAACTACCGGCACATACACACTACATGGAGATAATGTCATATTCCTTTGTGTTAGTTAGTTGTATATTGCTGATCTAATATTTTCAAGCATATGTTTTTTATACGTGGGATTTTTGTAGCCCTTCTTTGTTAGGGTATTTCTGCATCATCAATGATTTCAGAAGAATGGAGAAAATCTTGCTGCAACAACAACAAACAAAAATCTTAAAGTGCTACGTATTTTATTTGCAAGTAATAGGGTATCCTATGGTTTGGCAATAAAAGAGATAGAGGATAGGTGACTTTTGTAAAAGCTGCTGGAAAATGCTAGCCTTACATGAAGTATTTCTGTCGTATCATAGTATAATATATTTTCTTCAGTATATCACTCAGCATTTAAGTAGAAGTTATGAAATGGACAGCAATCGCCTGCTCTATCAGGAAATACCGAATCCATTATTATTATCATTAAGATTATTGTTGTTATTATTATTTTTTTTTCTTAAAATTTTATTACTATTTCAAATAATAGATTTTTTCCCATTTTTACATTTCTCATGGTCTTGCCAAAAATTATAAGGTTATTCCCAAGATAATAGAAAAAATTTCAAAAGTAATGTAAAAAATTGCAAGGTTCTGCCAAAAATCACGAGGGAACACCAAAAACTGCAATGTAATACCAAAGATTGCAAGGTTACCTAAGCCACGAGGGAATACCAAAAGTTGCAAGGCCATAAGAAAAATTTCTAGGGAATACCAAAAACTTGCAGGATCATGCAAAAAATTGTAATGTACTACCATTAAATTAGAATGTAATGACAAAAAATTGCAATATAATAATAAGAATTGCAAGGTCATACCAAAAATTGCTAGGAAATACCAAAAACTTGCAGGATCATGCAAAAAATTGCATTGCACTACCAGAAATTAGAATGTAATACCAAAAATTGCAATATAAAAATAAAAATTGTAAGGTCATACCAAAAATTGCGAGGGAATACCAGAAATTGCAATGTAATTCCAAAAAGTTACAAAGTCAGACAAAAAATATTCGATGTATGCCAAAAGTCACAAGGTGATTCCAATAATGCAAGGTATTATCAAAACTAGCTGTCATACTCAAACTTACAAGATGATAAAAACAAGTAAAAAATACGCCAAAGTTTCTTTGGCGCAATCGAGTTTTCTGTACAGCATATAATGCTGTATGAAACTCTCAGCCACGACCGGGCAGCGCTCAGTTACTCCCAGATGCGGTCAAATGAAGATGCGTCGGCGGCTGGCACCATTAGCGGTGCCAGACGAACGATCCATGGCTAACCTTAATCTTAAATAAAATAAAAACTACTGAGGCTAGAGGGCTGTAATTTGGTATATTTGATGATTGGAGGGTGGATGATCAACATACCAGTTTGCAGCCCTCTAGCTTCAGTAGTTTTTAAGATCTGAGGGCGGACAGGAATAGTGTGGACGGACAGACACAGCCATCACAATAGTTCTCTTTTATAAAAAACTAAAAATGCAAGGTCATACAAAAATGCATAGAGTGGATGATCAAAGGATCCCTCTATTTTCCTATGGGATTTGTTTCTCTGGCTTTGCTTCTGAATAAAAGCTGGACAAATAAGAAGTTTAGTTTTGGTCTAAGAAAGCTTGAGAAAAAGTTCTCATTTCTTTTACCGTGAACAAGACACTCGAAAAGAATGCCTTTCCAAGCACTGAATCAGTATGACGGAAACTCCTAATTGGAATGCAATAATTTTGAAAAACAACCAGAGAAAAATTGTATAATCAAGAATAATTGGGGCTTTTGGAAGGGTGGAAAAGGAAGCCGTACTGATGAAAAGAGACCACTGAACCTGACAGAGGAGGAAAAACCGGAGACCAAGTCCTCAAAGGTAACATTCAGATTGCCTTTTAAAAGTTTATTGTTTTATGATACACGTATTGATGCTCAAGAACAATCATATTATATTCCTGCATTCACCGTAAAATACTTGAGGTTCGAAGCCTCTCTTTGAATTCCGCTCGTTATTCCCACAAAAATTTCCACGAAGCGTCCATCCAATCCATTTTTCAAAAAAAGATCTTGTAACTTTAGAAAGGAGTTAAACGAGAACTTTTCTACAGTTCCTAATTGTTAGAGCCATTAAGACCCATCAGAAGATTTATGAAAAGTTTAGAATGATCTTTTCTTTTATAATCTTTACTTTTTTTTATTACAACAGATTGCTATTCGCTTAAAGATTAAACAATCGTGGTTAATGATAAAGCGCATTTGTTGACAAACAGGAGAAAATAATGCTAAAGATAAACAGAAATTTCCCAAATGATAAAATTTCCAAGAGGAAAATCCCATGGTTCAGCAATAAGAAAGATGGTCGCCGATTAGCACAAAAGATACGATTGGATCAAAACTGTTTTTAGGCAGTTTTCATCCAAAACGTGAGAGACAGACAAGAGACACGGGGTTCTAATTAGCCAATAAAGCTAATGAGAGCCATTTCTCCATCAAACCTGATTAAAAGGTCAGGATACCCACGAACCCCCAATGTTAATGAGGTGAATATATTATCATGGCTGTTCGATTATCACATCGCTGAAGCAAACTTTCTTTGAATCGTCTGCAGGAATGTCGTCATATGGACTTTTTTGGGTTAAGCGTTCGTCAGAAGCTCAGTTTTGAGCAGGTTCGAAAATATATTTCGTTAGGTAGATATGTATCCAGTCGAAGAATGGGATGTTAGCATAGATCTATCATGTCATGTCTAAGAACCATATACATTTTAAGAAGTTTGTATATTATATGAACAGCAGTTACCCTTAGTATCAAAAAAGAAGAGAGAGAGAGAGAGAGAGAGAGAGAGAGAGAGAGAGAGAGAGAGAGATTAATTAGACACACCAGGGAATATTCATTAAGTTCATTAAGTTACACAGGAGACTTTAAAGGATCTTTACTCATTAAATAGGATTCCAGTGAGAAAACGTTAATCTTCCGGCCTTACCTACTTCAGTACTCGTGAATAACTACTGTAATACTACGGCATAAATGAACTGTGGGATTTAATCATAAAAACCAAGTCGTAATGGTATGATATCAGAATAACATATTATTTTTGTGACAATGTCATTTTCAAAGCAAAGAAAAATGAAACGTATAATGTAGCAAACTCTCCTCATCTGATATATATTTTTTTTAGCTTTTTTAGTAGTTCTGTAAAATACTGGTTAATCTTGCAGTCAGCGATGCATGGCCACAAACTCTCTCTAATTCCCTGGCACTGCGAGAACTAAGGTATGCCTTGAAATTTATGTGTTTCTTTCAAGATAATATTTCCAAAACCTTCATAAAGATTGGACTGGTTCTTCTGGAACTTAAAGAGAAGAGCTGTGCATAGAACATGACTATCTAAAGACGAAAAATGGTCCCTGCTCCTCTTACTAAAAGACTCGATAAACTTCGACATTTTCGAAATTAGTCTTCCTTCTCTTAGTTAAAAAGAGAGAGAAATGAAGGTTAGATGAAGCACGAGAACCGAGGCATTTACTTTAATGGGAAAGAGTTTCAGCAGAACTCAACATTTTATCAACCACTTGAGAGCATTCTGTGAAATACCAGAGGGTCGTTTTCCTTGGCCTCAACCTGATGATGAAACCTTTCTAAGTAGAATTCGCCAAGCATATAACAATTATTTCATCACTGCTGTTTCCTGTTGTATCATACACGAGTAACGCCATGTTAATCATAATGAAAATAACCTTAATTTATGTCATTATTATTATTATTATTATTATTATTATTATTATTATTATTATTATTATTATTATTATTATTATTATTATTATTAATATCCAATATAAGCAAGTGTTTATACGAAACAATTTTAAAAAGGTCATATCATTTATAGAGAAGTGACCTTTTTACTCACAAATATTGAGCCGCAGGTGTACCTTATTACTATCGAATTCACTATACTTTGAGAATAACCAACTCCATAAGGCAGCTTTGAGACTAAGGAAATCGATTCGAATCATTTGACTCGAGTCATTTTGACTGATCCCATTGTCAAAGAAACAAGTAATGCCGAATGTAAGGCACTAATGCCGCAGTATATGCCAGAACCTGATGATCATCACTGGAGAGAAATAGCAATTGTCGGCTGAAATGCCTACCTGGTGCAGGCTTACTACCTGTTGTACTAAAGGCTATTGCTGATGCCGAGTGCTGTTTTACTCTGTTGTAGGGGCATATGGCCGAAAGAGTGAAACTGTAGTTTTCAATTACTCATATATGGGTAAGTCATTTCATTCTGGACATTTAGGTATTCCACAACCTTGCGAAGTAGGAAATACTGCAATAAAAGTACCATTCTGTGTCACAGGAGATGAAGCATTTCAATTGAAGCCCAATCTAATGAAACCTCACCATCGTAAGAACCTAGATTACTCCGAACAGGTATCCAACTCTAGGATGTGCACAGCCAGGCGAACAGTGAAATGTGCTTTTGGATGTTAGCTATTTTCGTGTTCTTATAACAACAATGAAAACAAACGTTAAGGTATTTGGAGCACCAGTGAAAAGGATTTGTGTGATTCACAATTTCTTTAAACATGAAAACAATTTCAACTCTCTCCTTCCCCAAGAATCGCTCTCGTACTAATTGATCAGGACGTCTGGTAGCATGATGTTCTATCTGGCAGTCATCTACATCTGTGAACAAAGGAAACCATGAGGATATTTGTTTCTAAACAGCAGATGAATAAACAATAGAACCATCAGGCATCGAAACAGTCAGATCAAATGCTGAGGATAGTTTGGAGGAAGGGTGAGGGTCTGCATATTGCAATAGAGATTACCATATAACCAATATCACAGTCAGGGGAGTGTTGAAAATACAAGATATCGATGGATTTTCTTGGGTCATAGGCTAAATAAGAGTTGGTAAAATGCAGATCAAATATTAATTTCATATTAGTTATTATTACCGGTTTCATTCTAAAATGAATTCCTTTGGTTTTGGCGGAGATATGATCTCCCCTAAGAGTTCCCTTTGTAGGATTTAATCCACGCAATTCCACTTTATTGTTCCGCATTTGTCAAAGTAGATGACTACTAAATCTTTTCGGCTATTAGTTCTTTCTCCGACAGGAACAGAACTTGATGACTGAGGTTTTATTTCGCCCTTCATACGCGTCGATGACCAAAATCGTTACATTTCCAGTTTCTAGTAACAAATCTGTCAGCTGATCTTCCTTCGGAAAAAAGAGCCTCATTCTGGCAAAGTTTCGTGACATCAGGATTGAATTTAAAATGGAAAATATAGTTAGGTTTCCTCCCTTTCAAGTAATTGAAAAAGAATTTAATTCAATGTAGTGGCTCTAACGAGCATTTGAGTGCTTCCATTTAGTGTGCTCATAATATTCTGATTCATTCCCTCCCACTTTCGGAAGAGGAGGAGGCGCCTGAAATCTGAGGTATAAGAACATCTTTTTGATGTCATTTATAATTACCTTTTTCTTTTCTTTCATGTAATTTACGGTCTCCTTTTCCATTCTTTGGTGTCATTTATGATCTTCTTTGTCCGTTCAAAGTGCAGGAAATGAGAGGGAATTCGGCATAAGGGAATTACATTTACTGGGGAAATTCAGACCACAGGAACCTCAATGAAATCAGGGCAACGCGGGGAAGGAAGTCAGAGCAAATGGAGGGCGAAAGGAGAAGAGAGGGAAGAGAGGTCAGCTGAGTGCTTAACAATTTGAATGCGCAGTTGGAATTGAATATTCATACTGAATATTCATGAGATCTCTGATCTTCACTCTCTTTGGAGTCAATGTGCCACACTTTCCAAAGCTGTGGATTCACCAATATATCCTGTATATATCTGGGACATTAACAGCTTTTCCTTGCACAAAGAGAGAACAATATCAAAATCCTCTTTCCTCTTCGACCAGAAAATGGTTTTTTCATCGTAACTGAATATGTTGAAGTATCATGAAATACCCAAATGAAGTTTCAAAATCTGATTATTTAGAATCAAGGTTCCTTTTTTTCCCCTGTAAACCGCAAAGTCATTTGAAAGAGAATGGAATTCCACTTTCATGACCTACTCTTTGCTAGAACCAGTCTGGCTATAAAGCCCAAACTGAACATGAATTTTAAATAGTAGGCTACTGAGGGTAGAAACGAAGTACATTTCAGTGCCATCTCTCGTTGGGCCTTGTGATCTCATGCATATTCAGACCCTCTAAAAAACGTTTCATTTGACCATTTCATGACTATATAAAATACTGCATTATTAGTAGAGTACCAATACAAAGCACTGATTTGACAGTCTGTGTTATTTCAAGTTATGTATTATAGAATTAATGTTCATTACCATGCCATATAGAAATAGTCAAAAGCCATCATCATTTTCTGTCATGAGAGAAATATTTTCACTTATTTGCATCTCTTTTAATGTGAAGTGCCCGTGATGTATCTATTGGCTGTTTTTCACTAAGGAACACATTAACATCTCTTGATTGCATCTCAAGTGAAATCTAAAGTGAGGAAGATATATATATATATATATATATATATACACACACACACACATCAGATGTTTTGAAATTAGAGCTCCCCCTCCACAGAACAAATGGAAAGTTATGAAGTTTTCTGCTATAGCCTATCTCCAAGTACATTATTTTAAGTTTCTATTAAGCTATTTTTCATTTTACATTTCTTGTATTTACAGACTGAGTGACGGAGTTAGATACAGCCATGGCTAACGACTCGGAGGAAATCAGATGGATTGACCGAATCCAGGCTATAATCTTTAGAGAGGCCAGGGATGCTGGTGCGTCCTTCATTTCACATTCCTGGATAGCTAAATACATTAAAAGAGATGAATCCTTTGTTAAAAGAAACTGGAACAAAAATCCATATGACTGCTATCTCGAAATGAGTGAGAATCTTAGAAGGCCTGGAGTCCTTTCTCAGGAGTCAAAAGACATCATAGCTGAGGCTGTGGGTAGACCAAGAAAGTCTTTACATAAATTGGCGCTTGAACTAGAAACAAAAAGGAGAAAGATGAGAAGTATATCGTGAGCTGAAAAAATCTGTTATCAAGCCGTTTCATGTTATCAGCAAGCCCAAAATCACTCAGCAACAGAGAGAAGACCGTGCATGGTTTTGTGGTTCATTTCCTAAAGATTGGGATGAAGTTGACTTTCTCCATGTTCCCGCATCAGATGAATTCTTCATTTACACAGTCAGGAAGCCAAATCATAAAAATGACATCATGTAGGCTGCAAAGTTGGATGATATCAGCGATGACATGCGCTATCGCCAAGTTGTGAAATTTTCTGAATATTTGGGAATTTTTCTCTGTTTCACAGCCGGACAGTTACTGTAGATCATCAAAGAAAAAGGACAGTCATAGAATGGTGAATACTTCAGAGAAACTGTGCTTACTGGTGGAGCATTTCCTTTCCTCAAAGATCCTGAAAATATGTTATCTGTTGAAGAAGCCACATTTTTGCATGATAAGGCACCATGTTTCAAGGCTCTTCATACACAGGAGCTGCTTCGAAACAGTGGTATCGATTTCATCTCGTCAAGTGAATTTCCAGGTAGCTCCCCGACCTTAATGTGTGTGAAAACATCGGTAGTATCTCAAAGGATCGTATTGAAGCACACACAATGAACTATGATGGTATACCAAGCCTCAATGACCTGCGAAGAGAGGTGACCGAAGTGCTCAGGGAAATGGAGTTTGAGTCTCAGCTTTTTTGCGATTTGCTGAAATCATACCCCTCAAGAATGCAGGCTGTGGTACAGGCAGATGGAGGCCACACAAAATATTAAATACTCAGAGAGAAACTTAAATAAATACCTGTTCTGAATTACTTTTGTTTTTGTCCATATCAATTGTAGTTTATGCTGTAAAGGGGGTGTGCTCTAATTTCGAAACACCCTCTATATATATATATATATATATATGTATATATATATATATATATATATATGTATATATATATATATATATATATATAACTCCTTAATACAGCGAAGACTGCAAGTCAGCAGTGCTCTTTACTTTACTTTGAAAATAGCTTTGTTTTCGTCATTGGTTTCGTCGATTGTTGCCTACGAATTCATATTTTTTTCAGTTACTATCTTACTTCTCATTAGCCGACGAATTTCAACTGCAGCCTTCTTTATAGTGGTTAACAGAATGAATTCTTCTCATGATATATGCTGTGGATATTTAGTCAGCATAAAATCCACACACACACAAACTATGGTACATGCTCTAAGTTTTCTATTCTGCTTTGGCGTCACAATGTCACATTATCAAAATCTTATTTTGTCTTCTCTAAGATACTGCAGAAGAATCTTCCTTAGCATACCAAAGTTCAGTTGAAGCAATGAAGCTTTTTATGTTATCACAAATTTTTGTTTTCCCTTTCCTACTTTCTCAGCTGCTGGTTAATAATGTATATATTCATTAATCTGCCGTTTTTACGTATGCCTTGTATTTCATTTTAGTGTACCCACATTCTTTGTTGTTATTGTGGAAGCATCTGTTAAGAATGGCCATCTTGGATTGTTTGATAAATTTGCACCTCATGAATAATTATAGTAATGTTAAGATTTTCCTCGGTTATATCTCGTTTGGTTTCAATGCTTACAGAGATTAGCGTATCCATAGAAGTGAAGAAATACAAAAGTTATAAGATATTTGAGACTTGACACTGAAATACATGCAAAGCCTAGGCAGTGTATTACATATAATATTAATAACAATTCTAGGTTGTTATTCTACTGAAGGAAAACAATGTTCTCAATCCGTTCTGCGGAATGATATGGATCAGGTCCAGTAGGACTTGCCAGCGGCATTCTTAGATTCCCAAGAGTTTCCCAGCACAAAACCTTATAATTATTTGACATTACCGGGGAAAGAAATTCGTGTCTAATGTCACTTGTACGTCTTACGTGCACTATTATGTTTTTAGTAATTTTACTGCTTCTGAAGAAGAGCTTTTTTATTTATTTAATGGTCTCTGTGCAGTAAATTACTCCACGAAACTCTTCCTATATTGGAATTGAAATGGGGAGCTTTTATAAGATCCATGACGCTTTTTGCGCTTGGTGGACGTTCTTCAGTTCTTCTCACATTTTGATAGATATCAATGCCAAGATTTTTTTTATCTCCCAGTGTCAATGAACATTTTGGACATACCTCTAATCGGAGATTCCCAGTGAGTATCATTTTTAAGGAAATATTTGCCACAGGACTGAAGTACCGTCAAAGTAAAAGGAGAAACGTTAAGTAAAGCATAAGAAATGGAGTCCTACGAAGCATTTGTTTAGAGAAAGCGTATTTTGATCACGACCAAGCTGCCAGGGTTTCAACAGATTTGCCTAAATCAAGAGGAAAAAAAATTTCTCTGTTGCCTCAACAGTATCAAGTTACTGTTGTTACGCGTACAAATAGCAATAGCAAACCATCCACATGAACTGAGCTAAACATATCTTAATCATTAGCATCTCCAGTCATATAATAATTTAAGCAGGGTATGAACTATAGCATCAAATAATCTTTCCCGTGTTAAATGCTCAGTTCTGAATCCCTTTCGTCGATTATGTCTGGAAAGTCAGTTTTTGACGCAAATGATCATTTTAACATGATATATAGAACTATCAAGCCATCTGATTTTTCGAGATTCCAGTATCACGCATTCAATCATTTCGGTTTGGAACGCCATTTTCTACCTATTTAATATGTTCAGTAGAAAATTGTTATCCTTTTAGTTCAAGATATTTTCATTGTTAAATATGAATTTATAAACCTAAACGACCCTTTCATCATGCAATATTACATTGTCATATCATATAATTATTTCAGAGGAGAGATATGGTTTATTGGTCCCGCGCACGGCGCCTGATCTCAAATGTCAATAACCTCCGTGCGACAGCCAGTCCAAGCAGAGAAGAGCAGGAGTTGTATTGGACTTTGAGTCCGCAATAGCATAACCCAATATACTTAGCTGGCTTAGAATCAACGAGTACGACAACGTCAGCTCTCCTGGTTATTTTGTATTTACATATTAGTATCTCCGTAATCACACATGTTATTCATGTATTTATATGACATTCATGCACAGGCAATACATAGGTATTCATTTGAATACACACACACACAGTTTATCTGTCACTTAGCGACAACATTTGGATATATTCCTGTACTTTTTCTAATCTTCAAAGGCTGAGGTTCTGAGGGAGAAGTCTAAAATTATTGCTATGTTACTCCGATTATCTTTAGCTTTGCTGACAGCTGTTCCAGCATTAGCTTTAATGGCTTTGTCGGGGCCATTTTACAGAAAAACCTCAATTTTAGAATAATGATACTGCAGCTAAATTATAAAAAAAAAAAAGACATAAATTGTGATTCATAATAGAGTGAGGTAACTTTCCATGAAGTTTTGCACGATTAGCTCCTTTGGCTCCAGTGAGAGCTCTAATGGCTTGGAGCAGAGTTATTTCCTGTTAGAGAAGAGAACATGGTCAGGGGATTCAAATACACACACACACACACACACACACACATATATATATATATATATATACACACACACACACACACATATATATATATATATATATACACACACACACACACACACACACATATATATATATATATATATAAACACACACACTAGCTAACCAACCCTGTGCTACCTGGGAAATCTGTGAATGACAATCAATAAACTCTCTCTCACTCTCTCCAACTTCCCTCACTCTTTCCCACTTTCTCCTCCCTAACAATGCCTTTACTCTCTCTCTCACTTCCTCTCCTTCTCACTCTCTCTCCAACTCTCCCTCACTCTTTCCCTCTTTCTCCTCCCTAACATCCCCTCTACTCTCTCTCTCACTTCCTCTCTCACTCTTTCCCTTTCCTGCTAAGATAGTTGCTTCAGTTACATTGCCCAGAATTTTTGACATTTTATATTTCACCAATTCTCACCTCCCATTCCTATTGGGGCTGAACACTGAACTTGAACTTAAAGGGAGTCGGGACTGTCACTACTCATCTCAGTGACCTCAAAAATTATGGATTAGACACTATCTGTCATTCTTGACAGTCTATTTTTCACCCCTTCTCACCCCACTTCCTGTCGGGGCTGAACCTGGACTTAAATGGCATCTGGAGTGTCACCATTCACCTCAGTGACATTGAAAACTATGGATTAGGCACATATATCTGTTGTTTTTGGTTATTTTTACATGTCACCCCCTTCCCACCCCATATGGTGCCAGTGATGTCTTACCCCCGACAGTATTCTTTTCCAGATAGTAAGTCATATGAATACTGAAATGAGGTATGATGAACCGTAGAGTTTATTTAGTTACTATTACTAAGTCTACAGGCAGAATCAGCCACATTTCAGGGAAACCCTTCCCACCCCCTGTGAGGTTAAGACATCACTACACCAAAGGGGGTGGGGGTGGGAAGGGCTTCCTTGAAATGGGGCTGGTTCTTCCCGTAGACTTTGTAACTAAATAAACTCTATGTATACCGAGTTTGGTTGAAATTGCTCAATGCATTTCAGTTATTCTGGAACATACACACGCACACACACACATACATCCATTTATATATATATACTATATATTATTATAAATATTCATAATAGCTGTTCGACCTCCCTTCCTTGATTTAATTGAAATATAAAAAAAAAGCTCTCTCTTTGTTAAGGTAAGAGGGCATACTAGGTAGGGAAGCAAGTAAGCAGGAGTTGTTGTGCCCAAAGCCCAACCGTCAAAAGGGGTAGGAATTTTAGTTTAGAGCCATGTCAGACTGGATAGGTTTTGCTAGGACCACCCTTAGCTAGATTGTACCTTAAGCTCACTTTTCTATGACCTTTGTACTGGTGAGTTTTTTGTCACTCTACAGATGATAACTACACCCACACTAAGTTGGCTTGGTGGGGGGAGCCGAGAACACTGGTGACCCAACCTCCCACATGCTTCAAAGGTCAGACACAGCGTAGCTCCTGAGCAACCCAGAAGTGTTTCAGGCAGCCCACTTGACCTTTGTCTCAGTCTCGAATTCAGGAGAAGAATTGCCATCCCAATGGACCAAGGACTTCTGATGCAATTGATCACTGCATTATCTATTCCAGCGGTAAGTCTGAAGGTGACAATTACTCCCAGTTCTCTTTCCCTTCATCTTAAACTTTCATTTTCGTGTTTCAAGTTTCCCTCTCTTAACCTGTCACTGACTAAGCAAATCCTAGCAAAACCATATCCCATTTATGAAGTCAAACATATTAAGTACAATTATTGTTGCCTAGCAGATTTGCATAAATTATCCTCTGGTGTTAAAGTAATATTCTTGATCAAAGATTCATCCCTTGCAGTTAATTAATGACAAG
>JANJGK010000010.1:55909580-55944416 GCA_039081455.1 Macrobrachium rosenbergii | reverse complement strand
ACAATGCATGATTAAGTAATATATCAGTCTGAGTCCAGAGTGGGTTGGAAGGAGGTTAGTTGGAAAAGGGTTAGTAGTACAAAAGCCTAAGTGGTTAATGGTTAATGCTATGGGCTCAGAGGCCACACAGGCTACCCTCTCTGGGCAGGTGCCAGGATAGCTCTGAGATGGAAGCGGCACTGTGCCAACGGGCATGAGCGCCAAGAGAGCTTATGGCTCTGACTCACTAAGTGAATTTCTTCCGCCCCTTCTTCTTCGGGGGCCTCCAGGGTCTGGCTAGGCCATTCCTAGGGAGCGATGAGGATACTGACTCTGAAGAATGGCCAGGAGTGCCGTCAGGAGCAGGATCAGGGGCAGCCTCAGGGGCTACAGGCTGGCCTCCTACTTCAGCTGCTGCAACAACTGTCATGGGAAGAGAACCAGCATTTGCGTCCTGGCCGAACAGTTCCTGGTCGACCAGAAAAGAGGTAATGTCCAGGCCTGCCAGAGGGTTGTCGTCAGCAGGTGGAAGAGTGTGGGAAGAAGAAACATCAGGGGTCGGAGGTTCGCACTGTGCGATGATCACAGTTGTGAGATTTGGTGGATCTCCTGTAGGAGGATCCGAGGCATGTTCGGGGTCCGGCACTGGCACTAACTCAGGGCCAGGCTCGGGTAGTACGCTTGGCAGGGAGCATCCCACCAAGATAGGTGGAGCTTGGCACTGATCAGGGCTTGCAAGTGGTACTGGCAGCGAATTGGTGTCAGACAAAGCTGAAGGGGGACCCGGGGGATCGAGACCCCTTGGTGTCCCTGGCATGATTTGAGAAAGCGATTCCTGTCTTGATGAGAGGGCTGGGCCTCTCGGTTCGGGGAGGTTGCCTCTGCGGCTAGCCTACTGGGGCACTTCGACCATCTCTCAGAATGGCCCCTTACGTTGCAGGTCCTGCAGCGGTAATTTGTGCGATCCCTTTGCAATGAGGGAGTAATTCCTTGGTGGCCGTCCAGTGGCAAGACCAGCGGACTAGGCCTAGCAGGTGAATGCGATGGATTAGTATCGGCTGATGGTGGCACAGCTGTCACAAAGGCTGTGTCCCTATCTGAAGGGACCCAGCAGTGGTTTTTTCGATGAATTTCGCTCACAAAATGGAAAATGAGTTAAGCACTTTGAAAAATACTACCATGAATGGCAAAGCACCACAAGAAGTTTCGTTGCCAAATTCCGATTGGAAATGAGTTTTTTAGAGGTGGGCGTGGCGGGAGGACATTTAAATGGCCGCCCTTTAACTCGTCAATAAACAGCGCAAGAAATTTTCTCGCTGTTTTTCCGAATTTATCATTTATTTTCTCATTATTTTCTTTTCTGAATAAGAAACTACCTGGCAACACAATCATATTCACCCTTCATCGAACACCGGCAACTCAGTCTTGCCTCAACTATGCATCTTTCCTGCGCACGTGTTCAAATTGGATAAAAAACTTGTATATTTATTTTTCTATGGTTATTGTTGTTATATTTGCATTATTTTACCTTAAATCAGCGTGTTCTTAGTGATGCTTTCTTCACGATTGTGTCTATTGTGACTCAGTGAACATACTGCATTTTGGAAAGAAGTAAAAATTATAAAACCATCGAGGCAAACGAGTCAAAACACTAGCGATAATCTCACGACCACCACTCTCTTTCAATTTACAAGTATGGTGCATGTGTGTGCGTGTGTGTCTTTGTTTACTTCTTCTTTGTGTCATTCGTATTCTTATTCTTATATATATAAATATTATATATATATATATATATATATATATATATATATATATATATATATATATATATATATATATATATATATATATATATATATATATATATATATATATATATATATATATATATATATATATATATATATATATATATATATATATATATATATATATGTATATATATGTACACACACACACACACACACACACACACACATATATATATATATATATATATATATATATATATATATATATATATATATATATATATATATATATATATATATATATATATATATATATATATATATATATATATATATATATATATATATATATATATATATATATATATATATATATATATATATATATATATATATAT
Source organism: Macrobrachium rosenbergii (assembly GCA_039081455.1). Classification (NCBI taxonomy): domain Eukaryota; kingdom Metazoa; phylum Arthropoda; class Malacostraca; order Decapoda; family Palaemonidae; genus Macrobrachium; species Macrobrachium rosenbergii. The sequence continues at coordinate 55,942,288 of JANJGK010000010.1, read as the reverse complement.
ATATATATATATATATACATATACATATATATATATATATATATATATATATATATATATATATATATATATATATATATATATATATATATATATATATATATATATATATATATATATATATATATATATATATATATATATATATATATATATATATATATATATTTATATATATATATATATATATATATATATTTATATATATATATATATATATATACATATATATATATATATATATATATATATATATATATATATATATATATATATATATATATATATATATATATATATATATATATATATATATATATATATATATATATATATATATATATATATATGTATATATATATATATATATATATATATATATATATATATATATATATATATATATATATATATATATATATATATATATATATATATATATGTGTGTGTGTGTGTGTGTGTGTGTGTGTACACACACATATATATATATATATATATATATATATATATATATATATATATATATATATATATATATATATATATATATATATATATAAATGCAGCCTACACACACACACACTGATATTTTGCTGTGATATTTACTGTGGAAACACGTGTTATCAGTGATTTGTTATTCACAATTATTTATTTTGTTTCAGTGGGCATAATTCATCATGGGGAGTTTCAGTAAAATAAAATTACTACCTCAAACAAAATAAAAAAAGTCAGACAGTTTCGCCACCGCCACGAACCTGAACCTTCTACCTCCCATACACATCCTCCTCCCCCTCCCCCTCCTCCTCCTCCTCCTCCCCCTCCCCCTCCTCCTCCTCCAGTGATCGAAAGTAGTGCTCAGAAAAGAAAGAGGCTAACTTCCCAAATAAAACTCGAACCAACCTTGGAAATAAAGAAGTGCCTGATCACAGATGAAACTGTTATAAGGGAAATGGTGAACAATATGAGGTGTTCTCAGTGTGATTCTGAAAATATAAGTGTTCAGTTTACCCATCACCAAGTAGATACATTTATAAAAGTAATATGTGAGTGTAAACATGTCATTATAGATACTAGAAAAAGGGCAGATCCCCCTGCAGCCAATATTTATCCATTGACATTGGTTTACTGCAGCATGCTGCTTGGGATAGGGTATGTTGGACTTCTCAAATTTTATGAAACTTGGTACTTTTACTAAAGAAACTTATCGTCAGTATGCCAAGTATGTGACTAAAGAAGCCGTGCAGCTTTCTTAGAAACATTTAGAAAGAAGTAGAGAGGCAGTATCTTTGCATTACCAGGAGGAGTTAGGTGTGGTGCCAGACGAGAATGGGGTGATTGATGTTCAGGTGAGCTATGATGGATCTTGGCATAGGAGGGGGCACAGATCAAATCTAGGTGTGGCGGCAGTGATCGACATTGAAACAGGATTGATATTAGATTTTGAGACATTGAGTAAGATATGTTCATTCTGTCAAAAGAAAGCAGCAGCTTTGAAAGCAAAGAAAATAAGTGAAGAAGACTATCAACGTTGGGAAAAGGACCACGCCCCCTTTTGTGATATAAATCATCGGGGGTCCTCAGGGGCTATGGAAACAGCAGCTGCTTTACATATGTGGGGCAGGCAGATCTGAAGCTCACAAAATGAGGTACAGAACATTTATATCGGACGGGGACAGTGCTGCTTTTGCAGCTGTCCGTGATATGAATAATGGCACTGGACCATATGGCGAGGCACACCAAGTACAAAAAGCCGGGTGCATAAACCATGTGGGAAGACGATTTCGTGATGCACTTGAAAACCTGTGCAAGGAGTCTGTAGTAGAGAAAACCAAAACTGGCAAAAGAAGAAAAATGTCATCTTATAAAGGAAAAGGCAAACTTACATAGGAAGTTATAGACAGGCTCCAGTTTTATTTCCAGCACTCCTTGAAAAGAAAACTTGGCACCAGTGCCACAGAGATGAGAGATGCAATTCTCTCTAGTTATTATCACTGTTCTTCGAGTGATGGAAATCCAAAGCATCATTTATGTCCCCAGGGTAGAGACAGCTATTGCTTTTATAATTCAGGCACTGCTAAAGGCGCACCTTATCAGATGGAAGCATTGCTGAAAATTTACCAGATGACATGATGATGCGCTGCCTGAAAGGCTTTACTCAAAACCAAAATGAACCTCTTCATGCTCGCATTTGGCGCATTTGCCCCAAGCATCGCAATGCCACAAAAAGAATGTTAGACTTTGCTATGGCAACAGCAGTATGCAACTACAATATGGGTTATGCAGCCTCCTACCTGCCTATGGAACTTGGCATTGAACCAAGCACTAATTTAGAATCATATCTGAAAAACGAGGATAAGAAAATGGACATTCCCTATAAGAAAAAGATGAGAAACAAGCGGCTGCAAGCAGATAAGTATTATGCAGTGGGAAAATTTTAGAAAAGCTGGGTTTTCTCAGCTGTAAGTTTTTCGCATTTGAACTTGCGTATCTCCGTTGATAATGAAAAAATTGACTTAATTTTTTTTTATTTTGTTTGTCAGTAAATTCTCTTCAAAATTGTCACATACTTTTTTGATAATGCATCTCTTTCAACTTCTATAATTTTTTATTTAGTGTTTAGATGAAGTACAATTTGTAATTTTTTGGGCAATTTTTTTTTTTTCTGAGAATTTCAGAATTTCCTCTGATAACTTTGTTCAAAATGATTTGTTCTTTAATGTGGTTTTTTGAAATTGCAATTAAATCAATATTTTTTTTAGTTTCATCACTTTGAAAATAAAAAAAAAAAAAGTAACTTTTTGCAACATTTGAATGTTTTTTTTCTTTTTTATTTATTTGAACTTTAAAAAAATTGCTAACATAAAAGTAGGTAATCTCATTGTTCTTTATGCCAAGTTTCAATACTGTACGCTGATATTTGATGAATTTGGCCAAAAACGAATGCTGGGGCACTGGATGTGCTGGCGGAAGCAGTCAGGCAACAGAGTGGTGTGAGGGTGGGACATCCCCAGAGGATGTCTCGACCAAGCAGGAACTCCACTCCGTGCCTAATTTGCTTGACAACGCCAAGACGATGCACCTTGTTGCTCCAAGGGTTGATCACCCTGAGCTCAACCGTGGGAACGGTCAGGGACTGTTCGTCCACCCAGGTCACGGTCCACTTGGTGTGCTCCTCTACCTTGGCACTGGCTGGCACTTGGGCCCGTTCGATCAGACTGATGTCTGAGCCAGTGTTGGCAGTAGTTGGCAGGTGCACTGGGGGGCTGGAACCATCCAGAGAAGCCACTGAGACAGACTGTGTCGAGACCTCTCAGGGTGAGTTCTCTCCAGTGGCTCAGCTAAGGAAGCGGTGGCACTAATCATGTTCATGTGCCTGGGCGTGACCACATGTTTTGGGCATGCAGGATACCCAGCAGAAGAATGTCCTGAAGCTCCACAGTCTAGGCAGGGGCCCAGATGATATGTTGATTTCCCGGCAGTGATGGTGTGCTGGGAAGATGGTGTTGAATTAGGCGGAGAGGAGAACTGACGGTTGTTGGTAGGCTGCCGAGAGTTGTTGCCCTGCTGATTGCTATCCTTATAACGGCAATCTGCTTCGGCATGGCCATACTGTTTACAGATGGGGCATGGAGGTTTGTTAGGCGGGCCGTTCCATGAGCGATTGAGGTCCGAGAGGTGTCCGGGTGGCACTATTTTGCGCTGCAAGGTGCCATGGGAAGGATTGTATGTCTCCTAGGCATCAGCTAAGCGGCAGGCTTCCTTGAGGGTGTCTGGCTGCTTATCATTAAGATACACAGCCAAAGGCCCGGGTGCACACTGGAAGAGGTCCTCCAGCATGGTCCGGCTGAACAAATCCTCAAAGGTGTCGCACCGCATAGACTCTAACCCAGCCGGTCCCAGCTTGGGTCTTGTGAGAGGCCCATTCTATCCAGGACCAGCCGACATTCTTAGCCAAACCTCTGAATCTTTGTGTCCACCTCTCAGGGGTGATTTCATACGCCTTAGCGATGGCCTCACAGACGGCAGCCATGTCCCCTCGTTGATCTCTTTCCATGGCTCGGTGAGCAGCCTTACCCTTCCCGTCTAGGTGCTTGGTAAGCAGTAAGGCCCTCTCAGCCAGGCTGACGTCATAGGTCTTGAAGAGGAATTTGATCTCTTCAAGCCATTGTTCCGGCTCATCTTCAGTCCATTTTCCCACAAGGTTATTGACCGTCGAAAGAGAGGTATTTATTGCAGATGGGGTGGGGCTAGAGGCTTGTTGTGCTGCTAAAGCTTCTGCGCTTTCCTTCTTGGCTCTCTCCAACTCGAGCTCCCGGTCTTTGAGGGCTAGTTCATGCTGTCTTTGTCTTTCTTCTCTTTCTTCTTCTTCTCTCCGCTGCTCGGCTTCTTGCTGCCTTCTCCGCTCTTCTCTTTCTGCTTCTTGCTGCCTTTGTTCTTCTTCATACTTTCTCTTCTCAGCAATCTGTTCCTTTACAAACTTTTGACGGGCCTGGCCGGAAAGACCGTCCTCCTTCCCTATATTCCTAAGATATTGGTGCTCCTCGGTTGATATGTTGCTGATGGGGAAGGGGTGCTAAGTGAGTTACTTGGGTGTTCCCGGAGTAAAAAGGTTTGTGACGATGAGGAAGTGTCCTTAGATTAGTGGCACTTCAATGAGTGGCACCTTTGAATGAGGTGGCACTGTGGATGAGTGTGCCTTGCGAAGGTCACACTAGGGGAAAGCGTTCCTGAAGGAAGTCCGAGTCCTTAGGGGTGGATACGCTAGCAAATGGAGTGCTCCTGAATGCTCTATGGTCCGCATGGGCGGATGCACTGTTAATGAGGTGTTCCTGAAGGAGTTGCGGTCCTTATGGGCAGAAACACCGGTTGTATGGCACTCTGTTTCTTCAGTACAGGTGCAATGGCTTATAAGAGGTTACTTTGGTTGGGTGGCACTGTGGTGCCGGTGTGCTCCGTGGAGCAATGCAAAATGTCAGTGCATGAATTGCCACTGAAGGTGAGGTACTCTGCCTGAGCAGAAGGTAAGTAGGGAGTAAAAAGTTAAATGAGCGACTCCAACAGAGGGGAAGAGATAGGAAAGTGAAAGGAGAAAGATAAGTGCTTCAGTGATTGGGTGCTTAGCAATGCCACAGATTAGTGGCACTGATGGGAATGGAAACTGGATGTGACACAAGTGGGTAACTAGTTATGAGAACTAGTGGGCGCTGCCTGACATGAGGACAGGTAGGCTACGAGGGAGGCACACAATGTGCAGTGGTTTTTAGCACTTGCAACAAGCATGACTGAGATAAGATATACACCCACTCCCGCACTCCAGTTGGACGACACGTCACGAGATATAATATATATGCGCTTTATAGCGTACGGTTAATGGTTTGAGCTGAAGCACTTGGAAGGAAAAAAAGCTGGTATGCTTGATTAATCCGCTAAACACAAGCGTTCAGAAATTACGCACTGTGTATAGGATAAAAATTTTAAATGGGTAATGAATTTGAAATTCCCTGATTAATTATTAATATAATTCTTTGTATCTGCCTTTGATAATTTGTGAGTTGATTCCCAAACTCGTAAGTAAATTATGTCGGTCCCGTGTTAAAATGAACTAATGCAAGAGGGAAGAGAAGGGGGAAAAAAATCTCTCTCTCTCTCTTGGTGAGTGTTAGGTAATGGCATGTATTTGTTATGAAATTTTAATCCCTTTATTTTACGCTTAAGAGAAAATTAAATTATGGTTGTGAAATTACGTTAAGTTAAGTAATTATGGAATGGCTACTGTCTCGCATGCATCAAAAGCTTAGGGTATGGTACACAAGGGTGTTTCAAATGGTTTCACAAAGTTTCTCCGAGTTTTGTGAAGCACACAAGGAGGAGGCTCGTTCCTTGAACGAACGTTGTGGAACTACTACGCACGTGAAAACAGCTGATCGTAGGCTCTTGCTTTGTCGGCGACAGAACGAAGTGGAGCTGGAAATGAAAAAAACCTCTACTTCTTGCTAAGTGCGGGTTTAAAATGTGAAATGAATTATTAATCTTTGAATATCAGCACTGTCTTTTCTTTACGTTAATATTCTTTAATATGCACTGGGAGGATCGTTAAATACCTATGCTCGGAACTGTTTTTATTTCTCCAACACTGGGACAGTTTTATGCATGCGCTATTTGAACACATTGTTTCTCGCTAGCCGTGTAAATGCCAGGTATCGCTATATGGTTTCCTGTAAGCTAATAGTTATTTCAAAATTTATCACTAACCAAGAAATGTACAATTTCTTTGCCGTAACTATTCCGAAATAAACTCCTAGCTACTGGTCCTAGCTTACACATGCAAAATTCCCTAACTAACCCATTCCTAATTCCTATATTCACTCGTCCAGCACCTCGACACTTTGTCCTACACACTAGAAATTTTGCGGGACGGACTCTTCGCGCCTACCTCTCTGTTTTCGCTAATATAAGAACCCTATGCATTTCCCTGTGTTATGAACGCTTGTTGATTAAAGAATTGCGTTTCTTTAATGAAATATCAAAATATCACTTCTCTGATTCCCTTAATATTACATACATGCACACACTCTGTTTACCAAAGTTCTCTGCTCCGATCGCTTTCCTGTGCTCTTGAATAATGAAATGATTACCATGAATTGAAATCATTGATTTTATATATTCCTGGTTTTTCTAGTCTAGCTTAATAGCGAGGCTAATTAACGCTAATAGACTAATCCTGGCAATTGGTCATCACTGTCATAAACTGGTCGGTCTTGGCTGGTGAGAAATTGAAACAAAGTTATTATTGATGCTGCAACAAAACCAAGAAAGCCCAGCTTATGAGGAAAAGGAAAAGTTATTTGAAAACTTACCTTAGATTTTCCTGGATTTACAATTGAATGAGGAAGGTCTCCATATGGGAATTAGAATTCTTTTACAAATTTACAGGGATTTATTTACAGAGACTTAGCAAGTAAACAATGAGACAACAGAACAACATAATCACTAAGGGGCAGATTCAGTTGTAGGACACATGGAACAATAAGGTAATGATTTGGCAACAAGCAAGTTGATTAATAATGGGGCCAATGTGCAATACAATCAGTCCAATGATAATAATAACATTCAGTCTTGCCCTGATTACACGAAATAGTCTCAGATAATGCAAATGATGGAACTCCAGGATGGGAGAATAATTCATATGAACATTTTCGGGCCACAACGGAATTTGGTAATGACTGCGACCAGGAATTTTCAGGATTTTGGGGTGGCAGACGAGATACTGAAGCATGGATTGCGATCGGTCCGCGTGTCTCTCCTGAAATAGACGTTCGAGGTTAGGAACGGCAGTACACACTGAAGGAAATGGAATCCTCCTTATAAATGGGGATACTCTACGCTTAAATGTTAGCCCTACGTAACCCAGCAGATAATTATAATGAAATCACATAGGCACAATCTGGGAATCGGAGCAGCGTAGGCTTTAACAATGAACACGTAATCGCACTCACACAAAGAGAAAATTAACACTGATATTGCTTAACCTAAATAACCCTTAAATTGCACTGTATACCTTTGACAACACCGTAAAAAGCAAAGTATGTAAAGATAAATTGGAAGGAGAAGATAGTAATGCAGATGATGTAGGAGGAGTATACATAATTAATTGCAACAATTGTGGAGACAAATATGTGGGTGAAACAGGTAGGGGAATAAGGACTAGAATCCAAGAACACAGGAGGGCAGTACAACTCAACTCACAGGGGAGTGTTATAGCTAGGCATTGTTGGGAAAAGGACCATCGGATGGATTTTAAAAACAGTAGGCTTATATACAAAAGCAATAACATCAGTCATAGGAGGGTAGTGGAAGGGGCACTCATCAGACAAATTAAAGTGATAGAAGGAAACAAAGGATTTACCTCAGAAGATCCCATAAGCCGATCTTTAATATTAAAAGAAGCTAAGATCGACCCTTCTGACCTGGAGGTTAGGTCTCCTGTCCAACAGGCCGATGGTGACTACTCACATACCACAAGGATTAATACCACTGACCATCAGATCAGGATATAAAACCGACAGGAGGAGATTAACAACTCTCAAGAGAATGGAAACCAGGACAGCCATCATATAAATGACAGCACAGGGAGAAGTTCCAGAAGATTGCTGGGCCTTGAACCAGCCTGACTACCTCATCTCTTGAAAAAGGGTCACAGTTAGGACCTGGAAGTGCTCGAGATCAAAGTAATATGTAAATATTTACCAGTAAACAAGTTATACACAAGAATCTTGTGGGTTTCTCTTTCCATCTTCAGAAGAAAACTGAAAGAAGTTTTTGTTTGGTTTATAAAAATATTCTTAGAAATTCCTCAAGAACATTTTTAGATATACTGCTGACACAAGAGCACAAGCAATCCCTAATAACGTGTAAAAAAATCGTTAAGCAAGGCTTAACATGAATTACCGTGTAGGATTCCAAGACAACAGCTATGTTCGATGACGTCACTTGGTACACAGCGCTGGCGCCTCTTAGAGTTCATAGAATTGCTTATGGCTAGTATGCTGATTTCGTCGCGAAATTACCCATGAAATACAAACATATTATTAGAAATGGAAGCCAAAAAAAGGCACTCTCTCTCTCTCTCTCTCTCTCTCTCTCTCTCTCTCTCTCTCTCTCTCTCTCTCTCTCTCTCTCTTTGTTATTTGCCTTAATTCAATCAAATGGATATCCATAATTACTAGAAAAATTTTCCCCCTTTTTATACCTGTTGCACTTAATTAGTGCTTTCTTTTAGGGTTTCCTGTTTTCATTCTAAACTTAATTCTTCATACCATGAAAAACTTGATTCCTTTTTCCGGAACATCAGCATTTGTACTAGCAATTTACAATAATGAATATTCCTTGGGCTAAATCCTCTAAATATTCAAGATATTTTCTAACGAGGAATGAATTTAAAAATTCTCTCTCTCTCTCTCTCTCTCTCTCTCTCTCTCTCTCTCTCTCTCTCTCTCTCTCTCTCTCTCTCTCTCTCTCTCTCTCTCTCTCTTCTTTATTGATTAGCATTTTCCTTTCTGGAGTTAATCTTAACTACCATACAAGCTTATTTCTAATCTTAACCAGTCGCGTATGGCTTTCTTGAATTAGGCATCAAATGCATTTTCGAGGTTGATACCGCCACTTCATCTACATATGTCCTCTTACTTCCTACATGTTTGGGACCCTTCAGAGAACGATAAAAGTTAATCATCTTCACCACCAACATCGTGATTCTGTAATTTCAAAGACCCTTGTAGAGAGCATATCTGTACGGCAGTCACCTACTGAACCCCGGAAAACATCGCCATGTGCCACAACACGTGTTGCTTGCAAAATTGAAAAAGATAATGGCTTCCTAACTTAGCGCTGGGCACCCATAGCGTCATTCACAGAAGAATTGAAAATGGGACCTGTGGATAACTCACCTTTTTCGAAGGCAATATTACGCAAATATTTGTCGTAAGCTAAAAGAAAATCAGCGACTGAACTTGGTGTTGGGTAAGATTTCATTTGCATCGAGAAGTTGTGATAATGAGACAGACAGACAGAGACTATTCTTTGCTGCTGAATGACTAAAATTTTTAACGACATCCCAGAAACGTAGGCAAGACCTGAAACACAACTCATTCTATAAAATATCAAGTCAACGAAATATCCCATTTTCCCGTTAATTAGTATAAATCATGAATAAACAACTTTCAGAGAAAAGCAAGGCCACAGAACAGGTCGCTCTACCTACAGTTGTCTACACTCTGAAGAGGTCTCTTTTGAAGAAGGATTTAACCACACGCATATCCGCATTATTTCTTCCCACATCTGTCAACGCTGATGGCTGCTAAATCTCTTCGATTATTAGTTATTTCTCCGACAGGAACAGAACTTGCGAGAGCCAGACACTACCAAGCGATGATTGAGGTTTTATTCCGTCCATCATACGCGTCGATGACCAAAATCTTTATAGCTTCAGTTTCTAATAATACATATGTCAGCTGATCTTCCTTCGTAAAAAATAGCCTCATTTTGGCAAAGTTTCGTGACATCAGGATTGAATTTAAAATGGAACATATAGTCAGTTTTCCTCCCTTTCAAGTAATTGAGAAAGTATTTAATTCAATGTAGTGGCTCTAACGAGCATTTGAGTGTTCCCATTTAGAGTGCTCATAATGTTCTGATTCATCCCCTCCCACATTCGGAAGAGGAGGAGGCGCCTGAAATCTGAGGAACAAAGAACATCTCTTTGAAGTCATTTATAATTTCCTTTTTCTTTTCTTTCAAGTAATTTACGGTCTCCTTTTTCCATTCTTTGGTGTCATTTATGATCTTCTTTGTCCGTTCAAAGTGCAGGAAATGAGAGGACATTCGGCATAAGGGAATTGCATTTGCAGGGGAAATTCAGACCACAGGAACCTCAATGAAATCAGGGCAACGCGAGGAAGGAAATCAGAGCAAATGGAGGGCGAAAGGAGAAGAGAGGGAAGAGAGGTCAGCTGAGTGCTTAACAATTTGAATGCGCAGTTGGAACTGAATATTCATACTGAATATTCATGAGATCTCTGATCTTCACTCTCTTTGGAGTTAATGTGCCACACTTTCCAAAGCTGCGGTTTCACCGATATATCCTGTATATATATATGGGACATTAACAACTTTTCCTTGCACAGAGAGAGAACGCTATATCAAAACCCTCTTTTCTCATCGAATAGAAAATGTTTTTTTTTTTTATCGTAACTGGATATGCCAAAGTATCATGAAATACCCAAATGAAGTTTCAGTAACTGTTTATTTAGAATCAAGGTTCCTTTTTTACCCTGTAAACCCCAAAGTCATTTGAAAAAGAATGGAATTCCACTTTCATGGCCTACTCTTTTGCTAGAACCAATCTGGCTATAAAGCCCAAACTGAACATGAATTTTAAATACTGGGCTACTGAGGGCAGAAACGAAGTACATCTCAGTGCCCATCTCTCGTTTGGCCCTGTGATCTCCTGCATATTCAGACCCTCTAAAAACGTTTCATTTGACCATTTCATGACCTCATAAAAATTTATTAGTAGAGTTCCCCTATAAGGCAATGGTTTGAAAGTCTGTTACTGACACCTATATAATATGCGATTAATGTTCAATACCATGTCATGTAGAAATAGTCAAAAGTCACATCATCTTCTGTCATAAGAGAAATGTTTTCACTTATTTTCATCCCTTTTAATGTTAAGTACCTGGGATGTGTCTGTTGGAAAATTTTCACTGGAGAAAACATAAACGTGGTTTAATTGCACCTCAACCGAACTCTAAGGAGAAGAAGAGGAAGATTACCGGGAAATATAGAACTCCAATAATGACAGTGAAAAGACTGCAAACGCTCAGTGCCCTTTACTTTACCTTGAAACTAGCTCCCTTTACCGGTACTGGTTTCATCGATTGTTGCCGAAGGGTTTGCAGTTTTTTTTTTTTTTTTTTTTTTTTTTACTGTCTCCCTTCATACTGGCTGATGAAATCGAACTGCAGCTTCTTTGATGTGGTGAGCGGAATGATTTTACACTAATGGCAATAGCTCTTATGATATCTGATGCGGATATTTAGTCAGCATAAAAACACGCACAGGCATAGTACGTACTCCGCGTTTTCTATTCTGCTTTGGCGTCACGATGTCACATAGCCAGAGATCTTCTTCTTCTTCTTCTTCTTCTTCTTCTTCTTCTTCTTCTTCTTCTTCTTCTTCTTCTTCTTCTTCTTCACTGTGATACTGTACTGGAATCTTCCTTGGCCATCATTATGCATCGAAGTCCAGTTGGAGTTGTAAAGCTACCTTATGTCATCACTAATTTTTGTTTTCATTTTCATACCATCTTAGTGTCAATTTTAATTGTTTTATACCTGCATTTTTTTGTTATTCTGTTCTTATGGAGGCATCTGTTGATAATGGCCGTCTTGGATTGTTTTGCAAGTTTACACCTGAATAATTTCCGTAACGATGGGAGTTTCTTCGATTATTTCTCGTTTGGTTTCGATGCTTACAGAAATGAGCGTATCCATAAAAGTGAAGAAATGCAATAGTTATAAGATATTTGAGACTTGACACTGAAATACATGCAAGACCTAGGCAGTGTATTACATATAATAATAATAACAAATCTAGGCTGCTATCCCACTGAAGGAAAACAATGTTTTCAGTCCGTTTCACGGAATGATATGGATCAGGTCCAGTAGGGCTTGCCAGCGGCATTCCTAGATTCCCAAGGGTTTCCAGCGCAAATACGAAACCTCGTGTTTGACGTTACGGGAGAGAGAAACTCGTTTCTCATGTCACATGTACGTCTTACTCGCAATATTATGTTTTTGTTAAGTCATTTTACTTATTCTGAAGAACAGCCTTTTTTATTTAATGGACTCGTGCAGTGAATTAGTTCACGAAACTTTTCCAATATTGGAATTGAAATTGGGAAGCTTTCATAAGATCCACGGCGCTTTTTGCGCTTCGTGGACGTTCTTCAGTTCTTCCCACATTTTGATAGATTTCAATGGCAAGATTTTGATCTCCCAGTGGCACTGAACATTTTGGACATACCTCTAAATGGAGGTTCCCAGTGAGTGTATTTTTAAGGAATTGTTTTCCACAGGACTGAAGTATTGTCAAGGTAAAAAGAAGACACGTTAAGTAAAGAATAAGAATAGAGCCCTTCAAAGTGTTTGTTTAGAGAAAGCATATTTTGATCACGAACCAAGCTGCCAGGATCTCAATAGATTTCCTTAAGTCAGGCGAAAAAAAATTTCTCTGTTGCCTCAACAGTATCAAGTTACTGTTGTTACGCGTACAAATAGCAATAGCAAACCATCTACAGTACATGAACTGAGCTAAACATATCTTAATCATTAGTGTCTCAAGTCATATAATAATCTAAGCAGGGTATGAACTATAGCATCAAATAATCTTTCCCGCGTTAAATACTAAGTTCTTAATCCCTTTCACCGATAATGTCTGGAAAGTCAGTTTCTGACGCAAAGGATCATTTTAACAAGAAATTTCGAACTCTCAAGCCATCTGATTTTTCGAGATTCCAGTATCAAGCATTCAATCATTTCGGTTTGGAACATTTTCTACCTATTAATATGTTCAGTAGAAAATTGTTATTCTTTTAGTTCAAGATCTTTTAATTTTGAAATGTGGATTTATAAGCCCAAATGACCCTTTCATCACGCAATATTACATTTTCATGTCACATAATTATTTCAGGGAAAAGATATGGCGTACCGGTCCCGCGCACTGCGCCTGATCTCAAATGTCAATAACCTCCGCTTGACAGCCACTCCCAGCAGAGAGGAGCGCCCTCCCAATGGCTGAAAGGAGATATATTGAACTTTGAATCCGCGATAGCATAACCCAATATACTTGGCTGGCTTAGAATCAATGGGCACGACAACGCCAGCTCTCCTGGTTAATGTGTATTTACATATTAATATCTCCGTAATCACACATGTTATTCACGTATTTATATGACATTCATGAAGAGGCAATACAGAGGTATTCATTGGAATAAGGTGTATGTACGCATATACACACACACACTCGGTTTATCTGTTTCTTTGCAATAACATTTTGTTAAATTCCTGTACTTTTCTAATCTTCAAAGGCCGAATTTCTGAGGGAAAAGCCAAAAAACTATTGCTATGTTATCCCGATTGTCTTTAGCTTTGCTGAAAGCTGTTCCAGCCATTAGCTTATGGCTTCGTCGGGGCCATTTTACAGAGACACCGCAATTTTAGAATAATGATACTGCAGCCAAATTAGCAAAAAAAAAAAAAAAAAAAAAAAAAGAGAGAGAGAAATATAGCCTATTGTGACTGAGGATAGAGCGAGGTGATTTTCCATGAAGTTTTGTATGATTAACTCCTTTGGCTCCGGTTAGAGTTCTAATGCCTCGCAGCAGAGTTACTTCCTGTTAGAGAAGAGAACATGGTCAGGAGAATCAAATATATAAATTTATATATATATATATATATATATATATATATATATATATATATATATATATATATATATATATATATATATATATATATATATATTGTGAGGTTTAGTGCTTGTTTTGATGGGACAATCGTTTGCCGATTGTTCCCTTGGTGGGTTGTTGCCTCCTTACTTTTTTTTGTTTTCTTTGCTCTCTGTAGGAGTTGACGTCTGTCTCGGTGTCTTCGAGATGGTCAGTCAGGTTTGGGATGGCAGCGAGTCTGGTTCAGAGCAGCTATGGTCGGGTTCAGAATGGCAGCGAGTTTTGTGCAGCATTGCAGCAAGGAGGATTTTACAGCAAGCATTTTACCTGTTGGCTGTGGTAGCGGAAGGATGGTAGGATGGCTAAACCATAGTCATCTGTGGAGCAGATTAGTTCCAGTTCGACAACAGGCTCATTGTCTCGATGATTCTACCGTGATCATCTGTGTGATGGCTGTGTTCCAGTTTGCAGTTGGTGACTGCTTCGATGTTTTCATGGAGATCATCTGATTGTATTCATCCTTTTCGACAGCTGGGTCTGTCGTGTCATCTCTACGGAGATTGTTTATTGACTGTGTGATGCTACCCAGAGTTATGCAGTTTTAGTGCTGCATGGTTATTAATTTTTTCTGCTGGTTTGTTAATGTGTAATTGTTTATGCTGCCTATTTATTACTGTTTATTCTGTTTATTATTGTGTAATTGTTTATGCTGCCTGTTGCCTGTTTGCTGTGGTTATACCATTTATCATTTATGATGTAAGCTGACTGTTTATGCTGCCTGTTCACTAGTTATGATATTGTTAATGCTGCGCATAGGTTTATTTTGATGTAGCTCAAGTATTAATTGATTAGTATTAATATTTTGATTAAAGTTAAAGTAATAGTTACTGTTGTTCATTGTCATTGATGTTACTGGTTTTTTGGTTGAGTAGCTTACTCGTAAAAAGCTACATTTTGTTATATTTTATAATTTATTGAACCGACTGATTTTTTGGTTAATTCATTATTGGTAATGATGTGATTATTTTCCAAGCCTGACTCACTTGTAATTATGTAAATACCTTATTATAATAAATTAGTTTAAGGTCACTTTATAGTTTTGTTCAGCTCCTTCCTCCTTTGTCTGCCTCAATTTCTGTCAGTCATTCCAGTCCCGTATTTTTTTTTTTGTATTTAAGAACCTGTTGAACCGACTGCGGTTCATTACAATATATATATATATATATATATATATATATATATATATATATATATATATATATATATATATATATATATATATATATATATATATATATATATATTATTAGGCCTACATATATATACTGTATGATAATAAGACTTAAAGAACTAAATAAATCCCCTTGATCAAGCCATAAAAACTGTCAGTAGCAAAGTAAAATTTAAAAAATCCTTCAAGATAAAAAAGAAGTATTAGCTCAGTTGTCAGTAAAATTTCCCTCGTTACGTTACTTGTACAGATTAGTAAAAACGTACAAAGAAAATAGTCCTATGCGGTCTATTATCAGTACTGTTGGCTCAATATCATGTAAACTTTCAAAATATATTACCAAGCTCTTGTTCCCGCTACTTGGAACTAGCTCCGGTTCTCACATATATAATTCTCTAGATTTAGTTGATAAATTAAACAAAATCACTTTTTGTCTCACAGATAGATTTGTAAGTTTTGATGTTTGTTCTCTTTTTACTAAAGTCCCTATAGATTCTATTTAGAGTATCTTAGTAACGAACTAATCCATCATGAATTACCTCTACCTGTAAGCCATATTATTTCACTAACTACCAACAAATATTTGGTATGGCAATGGGCAACCCTTTACCCCCACCCCCCTCGAACTTGTATTTGGAATTCTTTGAAAAACGATATTTACCTAATATCATTTATACTCCTTTAAATTTGTATAGATATGTTGACGATATTTTAGCTCTTTTGTCTGCTGGTATTGATATAAATGATTTACTCTCTAATTTGAATAACAAGGTACCATCCATTAACTTTACTTTAGAATTAGAAAAAGACGATTGCCTCCCTTTCTTAGATGTTTTAATACACAGAGAACCATTTCAATGCAAATATTTACCCCCGTTTTGGTAGGTCTACTAATTCTTCGGCTGTGTTGGATTCCCGGTACATATTTTCCTTTATAACCCCCATATGTCATTTATACGCGCTTTCTTTGTAAACTTATTTTTTATATTTCTTCAGCCTGCTAAGTAAAGGACAGTAAGTCGAAAGGTCTAGCACCACTCCGTCGTCTCACTTTTCATTGTGGCCTTTGTCTTTATTTATATATTCATCACATTCCATATTTTCGTGATTCAGTTATACATATACGGTATATATGTCTAGTAAGTTATACATATACGGTATATACGGTATATATGTCTAGTAAGTTCCCGTCAATATATACATACATACATACATACATACATATATATATATATATATATATATATATATATATATATATATATATATATATATATATATATATATATATATATATATATATATATATATATATATATATATATATATATATATATATATTGAAGGGAACTTACTAGACAAGGCACGCCATAAACAAGACTGTTATTGCACATTCTGCTGAAATGCACGTACGGCTGCAGTATGCAACGTCATGTTTTGTCTTGTTGCTTGTTTGAGTGATTTGTTGTGAGTTTGGGGTCCTTAAGCCCGAGTAAATAGAAGTGAATTAACCCAATTAGCAACTGCCTGAACAGGGATGTGAGACAGTCGCACGCTGGTCTCAGGGCTTGTTGTTCCAGAGATCCCGTGTGACAGCTGTGTGGGTTGGGCTCCCAGAGGTTTGTAAAGTTGGCAGCTGTGAGTGTTCCTATGCATTTGTAATGAGAATGGCTGGGTAAGAATAACTGTTTGGGTGTTTTTGTACTGTGGTGACGTTGTGTTAGCTGTGGTTAGATTCTAGTGGTTTTTTTGAAGTTGAGGGCAATTGCATAGCCCACATGTTTCATGTTGCAGGTACGGAGATTGTAAGTTCGTTAGTGCGTTTATTTTTATTTTTTTTATTGTTATGTAGGGGCTGATGATTGAGATGGTTTTATTTTTGTAAATAATTTGAAAAAACCTGGTACATGACTCATTTATCCTTGCTTGGGGGTAAGTCACTTTAGTAGTTAGTGGGTTGATCGTGCAGTCTATCGGCACAACAAAAATACAGGAGCTCTCGAAACGTCGGGTACTGTCCTTGCTAGTGTCTAATTTTGATCCTCTGGGGTTAGTTAGTCCTGTATTTATAAAGGGAAAGATGTTTTTGCAAGATATTTGGGAAGAGAAAGTAGGTTGGGATAACATATTGAGTAAAAGCAACCAAAAGAAAGCTAATAAGATATTTGAACAGTTCAGATTGATTCATGAGCTAAAGTTTAAACAGGGAGTCAAGGTGGGGAATTGTGAGCTGCATGTGTTTACTGATGCCTCTAGCAAGGCGTATGGAGCCGTAACACACTTACGAAGGGAAGAAGGAGAAAGTAGCATCTTGACGTCTAAAATGAGGGTTACTCCTAGGAAGCAGGCTAAATTAACAATTCCCGAACTAGAATTGCTAGCCTTAACTTTGGGGTTCAGGTTAGGCAAGCATTTAAGCAGACTGTTAGACATTCAGAATGTAATTGTGTGGACAGACAGCAAAGTTGTCATGGCCTGGGTGGACAGCAAGGAGGGGAAATAAGGATACATTCATTCATATAGGGTTGGGGAGATTAATTCTATTCAGCAGGAGTTTGGATTTGGTCTCCAGTATGTCTCCACCAATTGCAATCCAGGGAACATCTTGACCCGGGGGGTGAGCTCTGAGGAATTGGAATGGAGTCGCCTTTGGAAGGAAGACCCTGGCTATCTATGCCAGCCTGGAGAACTAGTGCCACCTGTAAGCAAAGCTGCTGCAACTGACCTACGCAACATCTCCGTAACTGCCGCCCTTACAGAATTGCCCTAAGAAGGACGCCTGTCCGAACCTGCTGAACTCTGGAACCTAGAGGGAAGTAGGGTGGATTTCATGTATATGATGAGAGTAATGCAATATGTATTAAAGTTCATTCATAGTAGCACTGATCCATTTTTTAAATTAGTTTACCTTGAGCAAAGGCACCATTTCCCAACCATGTGTGATCACTTGGAAAATGGTGTGTGTGTGGCTAAACACATTGATAATTTCATTTGTCAGTTGAATTTAATTTTCAGAGAAGGTATCATTCATTCTAGTAATCGATTGTTGAACAATGAGCCATGTAAAAGCCAGCTAGTGTTATTGTCTCATAAAGGAAGACTAGCTGTGCTTTATCTAGAGCACCTTCACATAACACACATGCACTGTGGTGTAAATGTACTAATGACCCTTTACCACCAGGAACATTGGACGCCAAGTTTGAGATTATTGGCCAAGGACGTAGTAGAAGGTGCAGAGCTTGTAATGTCTCCTTCAGGGCTCTCCTACAATGACTGCCACCTCCTCAACTCCCAGCTGACCGAGTTCGACTACTTCCCCCATTTGAGGAAGTGGGAGTAGACCACATGGGCCCTTTGAAGGCTACATGAGGGTAGGACACCTCCTCATCATCACCTGTCTGGCCAGCCGTGCAGTATACATTGATTACTGCAGCGGGCTGGATGCAGACACCTTTGTACTATTACTTTGAAGATTCGCTGCAACCCATGGCACTCCATCAAGGATATACAGCGACAACGCCATGGTGTTCAGAGCAACCGGCACATTCCTGCGTGAGGTATACGAGGAGTACATCACTCAACAATTCCTGCATGAGTGCAGCATTTGATAGGCGTTTCAGACCCTGCGATCTCCCTGGAAGGGGGGTTTCTTTGAGAGGACGGTGGGAGTAGTCAAGAACCCTCATCAAGGAAGCTGAGGCAGTGATTGTCAAGGAATTCCTCTCATTGAGGTGTGGCTCAAAGATGTTTATGCAATATTAGATAATTATTTTAATGATATATTTGCCACTGGTTCATATAGAAGTTTCATAATTACACTGCATTAAAGATATTAGGTGAAATATACAATATGTTTATATAAAATACATAAATATTTAATAAGTTGATATTATTGACAATATGTAGGGAAATTTGGCACCTGATGAATTATTAAAGCATACGTAACTTAGAAGCTAGTTAATATAAAGGTTATCAGATAAGCTTGGAGGACTGCGGTTTCTGTTACTGCATACATGGAACACTGGCTGGCTCTGTGCATGGATCTTGGTTGCTGAATCCACTATCTGAACTGTCCCTTGTAATAAGAAATAACCAACAACAACAAGCTGTGAACAAATATCTTAAATTAATACTTTAAAAGTAATAGGAGCTTTGTGTTCCACAGATAAACAATACATTTTAGAAACTTTACATCAAACATTTTACACATTAAGCATTAACACACTAAACATTTAACACACAATGATAACACATTTTGTCACTTATGATATAACAAGAGTGATCTCACACTTTATCACAAAAGAACCATCACCAAACACCAATCACTCTCTGTGCCGCCACGAAATACTCACGTTTGAGGGTTGGATGCGTGGCGAGGATGGAATGACAAAAATATGCAGAGAGAGCTCAAAAGTGAACTCTTTGTTTACTTAACCAACAATTAAATATTGGACAACAAGGCTATTTGAAAGAAAGCGATGTTCTCGAAACAACTGCCAATTCAACAATTAAAGCCCAAAACCAAATATATACAAAGAAAAGAATGGGGGCTTATCCTGACAGTGATTAATAACAGACCGCTGATGTACGCCGGTGACACCAGGGAAAATGAGGTCCTGACACCTTCCCAACTCATCTGGGGTGATATGAATTGCCTGTTGCCTCCCGTAGTGCCTCATGAAGAAATGTATGCCAATTAACCACCCGACAGCTTCGTCACAAATACTCCAGTCTAACAGAGACTCTGGAGAGGTTCAAGACCGTCTGGAGGGACGGGCATTTGAAGTCTCTTCAAGAGACACACGATTGCAAAGAAGGAACGCCAACTCTGCTGCACGTTGGAGACACTGTGCTGGTAAAGGCCGACAACAGCAAGAGAAGTCAGTGGCCCCTGGGATGAATAGTGGAGATTTATCCTGATGAGAAATGGGTGATACGTTCTGTGAAGGTTCTATTTGAAGGAGAAGAGCACTTGAGATCGCACAAACAACTCGTGCCTCTCGAGCTGAGTGAACACGAGGCTGATGAAGAAGAAGGTACTGGAATGCAGGTAAGAGAGCAGAGTGAAGATAGTGATAATGACAATGAGACAGGTAATATCACCCACCAGACTGATAGACTTGAGATCGATGATCGAGAGGTAGCTAGTGATAGGGATGAAGATGATGATAGGCAGGATCAAAATAAAGTGTTGGAACAGACTGCACCGAGGCCGAGAAGAAGAGCTGCTACTGAGCAGAGATGGAGAATGGCAGAGTGGATTTGAGATGGAACTGAGTAATAGTTGGCATCATAGCTCGAGGCGAACTGTAAAGTGTGGAAGTCTGGAAGGGATTTGAAGGTGTAGGGGTCGTAGGTGGGTGTACCTCAGTATGTGACAGAAGCAGTTACTAGGGGCATCCACAGTAGTGAAGGAAGTGTGTTTATCTGATTGTACCTCAACATCACCCAGAGGAATGAGAAACAATTCCCCTCAAGACTCCTCAGGAGCATTGTGAGTTCGTATGAACCAGAATGAAGTGTGCAAAGTTGCACAAACCACGACCTGTATGCTGCTTTATTGTACAACAGACGACAAAATACGAAGGTCAACAGGTGAACAGTTAACGTATTGCGTTTGATAGCTTCGAATCTTGCCATTGCATGAGGTGCATTAGACCATTGAGTTGCTATACTCATTTGAACTTGCATGTATTATATCGCTGATTACTACTGACGTAGCCATTCATACTGAGGCCTTGGTTTTGATATGTCTCATGCTTATTATTGATGCATTTTGATGTCTCATGCTTATTATTGATGCTTTTTGATGTCTCATGCTTATTATTGATGCTTTTTGATGTCTCATGCTTATTATTGATGCTTTTTGATATCTCATTCTTGTGTATTGATGTCGACAATGCCTTGATGAAAGCATTGCCTTGTGTTGATTGCAATGAATAATTTCCATGTATGTAATCTCCTTATTGCTAAGTTTACCTTCATTGGTCGACTTAGGACTAATTCCTTATTGTTGCAATTCTTACTTTTATTATTCGGTTTTGTAGCAAAATTACATGTTCTACTGATTACTACTTGGATTGTTTGCTTAGCTGAGTGAATTGATTTCTATGTTCCATTGATTTACGTTGCTAGTGACACCCATTGTGTTCATAATTGCTGTCGCTATGCACATTGTATTGTAACTCATGTGTCTACTATTGAATTTATCTTTGATTGTATATATTGAATTTTATTTGAGTGATCACTCTGCATGTCATTGCACTGTAGTCGAGAGGCGACCTCGTCTCGTAGTGCTGCGGATGAGTTTGGGCCGTGACTAATTCTGGTTGATGGACAGCTTAGAGCTTGCTTGACTAGTACGTTCCACCTGAATCTTCCTACTTATTTGGGGGTTGGGAATGTCGCGAAAAAGTTCAGTGCAAGGGATTTTTTCGCCTCAAACTCCTGCCGATTCTACAGGGCTGACAGAATGGCGAGAACTTACCAGACAAGGCACATCATAAACAAGACTGTTATTGCACATTTTGCTGAAATGCATGTACGGCTGCAGTATGTCTTGTCTTGTTGCTTGTTTGAGTGATTTGTTGTGAGTTTGGGGTCCTTAAGCCCGAGTAACTAGAAGCGAATTAACCCAATTAGCAACCGCCTGGACAGGGACGTGAGACTGTCGTGCTCTGTTCTAGGGACTTACAGTTCCAGAGGTCCCATGTGACAGACGTGTGGGTTGGGCTCCCAAAGCTTTGTGTAAAGTTGGCAACTGTGCGTGTTCCTATGTATTTGTAATGAGAATAATTGGGTAAGCATAACTGTTTGGGTGTTTGTGTACTGCGGTGGCGTTGTGTTAGTTGTGGTTAAATTCCAGTGGTTTCTTCAAAGTTGAGGGCAATTGCATAGCCCACGTGTTTCATGTTGCAGGTATGGAGATTGTAAGTTCGTTAGTGTGTTTATTTTGGGGGTTTTGTGTGATTGTTATGCAGGGGTGATGATTGAGATAGTTTTATTTTTGTAAATAAATTGAAAAAACCTGGTATGTGACTCGTTTATTCTTGCATGGGGGCTAAGTCACTTTCGTAGTTAGTGGATTGATTGTGCAGTCTATCGGCACAACGAAAATACAGTGACATCTGTCGAGGAAATTCCCGACATATATATATATATATATATATATATATATATATATATATATATATATATATATATATATATATATATATATATATATATATATATATATATATATATATATATGTGTGTGTGTGTGTGTGTGTGTGTGTGTGTGTGTGTGTTTATATATGTATATATGTATGTATGTATATATATATACATAATCATGAAGCTACAAAATGTCGCTTAATATCAAATTCACGCTACCTCGAGAGTATCTCTGATGGAGAATTATCACCGAAGGGGAATTTATATAAGTGATAAATGAATAAGTACCACCGGGACGCGAACCCTTGGTACTTATTCATTTATCACTTATATAAATTCCCCTTCGGTGATAATTCTCCATCGGAGATACTCTCGAGGTAGCGTGAATTTGATATTAAGCGACATTTGTAGCTTCATGATTGTATATAAATCACGGTGTGATAAAAAATTTCATAATAAGAGCTGCGTGTTCCAAACGTGCCAACAAACTATCATGGCGGAGGTGGGTCATTGCCGAGGGTAAGTACAATTTCCCCACTCACGACAGGAAAAAACAGTACAGCAGACTCGGTAATGATTTATACCTCTCTTGATGGCGCGGTGGTAACGTCCACTGGAGTCGCTAAATGGGTCCATGTCAAAGGTTCGCGTCCCGGTGGTACTTATTCATTTATCACTTATATAAATTCCCCTTCGGTGATAATTCTCCATCGGAGATACACTTGAGGTAGCGTGAATTTGATATTAAGCGACATTTGTAGCTTCATGATTGTATATAAATCACGGTGTGATAAAAAATTTCATATATATATATATATATATATATATATATATATATATATATATATATATATATATATATATATATATATATACATATATATATATATTCTTCGTTTTTAACGTGCTTTTTTTCCCATTTTTATATGGAGTAAGCATGATATATGTATGTATACATATATATATATATATATATATATATATATATATATATATATATATATATATATATATATATATATATATATACACACATACATATACATATATATACATATACATATACATACACATATACATATACATACACACATATATATACATATACATATATATGCTTTCTTTCTTTCTTGATAGTCTCTACTGTTGAAAACGCTAATGCAGTGGGAGGTCTTTTAGTTTTGCAGCAGGGAATACAGCTGTGTTACATGTATAGGCTAACTCCAAACTGCTTGTAGTAGGAGCATAGCCAGAGAATCTTTGAGTTGACAGGCTATTAACCTTGATAAAGATTTCCTTTTAATGACAGTAGCTGTATAAACAGCTAGCATTCGATCCATTTCAACATCAAAGTCTTCGAAGTGTCACAGCCGTTACGTCAAGTAACATAGAGTGACTTGTTTTTTCCCGCCCACAGTTCTCAGGCTCCTCACATAATAGAAAACATCCTAGCAGATCTAACTAGATCTGTTTCACCTACATTTACTGCCATTGATGCCAGCTAACTTTAAACACTTTGAAATACAAACATGAATTTTTAGAAACTAATATAATACCATTACAAGTAGTGCTGGTGCAATAATAGTCCTCTCCATAGAAGAAAACGTTTAAATATTGTCACTGTGATACGGAGTAACACGGTGACAACAATATTTGAGGTACATATTGCATTGTATTTTCATATTCTAGCGAAAACTTGGCGAGATTATGTGTTTTCGGTTAAAAAAATGAGAAATTTGATGAACGAAAGCTTTAGAAAACTGTTGCTTCTATGTTGCTGATAGTACCTACAGTATATCAATGGATTGCGAGTTACAAAGAAAGGACAGAGGAAAAGCAGACAGACTTCTTCCCCTTTTCTGACTACGGAAACTCGCTACGTTTTTACTTGTGGTTGAATTTTCTTTCTGTGCCCTGAAGACGAGAGGAATGCAGACAATCAAAATATCTCTGGGTTCTAAAATGAACCTACTGAATATACAAGAGAACAGATGCCTGAATGCCTTGGCAATTACATGGGCTTTCGGTCTTTTAGTCAACGTTACGTGCCAGGTATTAAATACCAGGAATGGTACAAATATACACTGGAAAAAAGGTATCTTGACAAGATGCTACCGAACGGCTTTACAAGGTCCTTAGGTAAAAGATATACCTTCTATATTAAAATTATTACATATGAACGAACAGAGATATCAACAACATCGAACAACACCAAAACACCAATAAAGAATGTTTGAAGTGAAATGAAATACCGTTTTTTTGTTTTGAGTTTTAAAAGATAATATTTCACAAGCAAATATCAAAATCCGTCCGTAAATCGGATCCTTCTTGTTTCTCAATTAGTCGTTATGACTCTGTTATGGGAGTGACTTTCTCTCAGAGCGATGGCCAGCACAAACAAGCATCACTCTCGGGCAGCCTTACTTCGTCGAACATGGAAACTTCTCGTATATTCTTCTTTTATCCTATAAGTGTAATGTCTCTATTGACCAGAGAGAGAGAGAGAGAGAGAGAGAGAGAGAGAGAGAGAGAGAGAGAGAGAGAGAGAGAGAGAGAGAGAGAGAATGATGATAAAAGGCACGACAAATGCACCTGTCAATCGGAACCATGTAAATATTCGTTACGTCCAAAGTTGATATATATTTTCTTTTTACGATCGACGTTGTTAAACAATTTCACAACTTTATCGAACCTTTCAGTCAAGAATGAAAGCGTTTCCCATAACGAAAGTTTTCCATTTGTGAAACACAGTATTTTCACACGCACCAGGAATTTTTGTGGCTTTCATGAATTATTCAAAATGCTGAATAGAAAAAAAAAAACGTTGATCATAAAAAGAAAATATATATCAACTTTGGATATAACGAATATTTATAAGGTTCCGATTGACAGGTTCATTTATGCACGTCTCTTATCATTCTCTCTCTCTCTCTCTCTCTCTCTCTCTCTCTCTCTCTCTCTCTCTCTCTCTCTCTCTCTCTCTCTCTCTCCCTTTCTCTCTCTCAAGTTCGCAGAATGAAGTGATTGTATTTGAAATGAAAGAAAACTGGAGAGAAAAGAGCAAGATGAAGATAACAAATAACGAAAGGCAAATAGATTAAAAGCAAATAAGTATACTGTACATGAATCAATATGCCTTAAGGCAGAGCTGCAGCCTCTTAAAACTATTGGTATGAACATCCATAATGCACAATTGAAGATGTTGAGTAGAACGAACAGTATAAGCCGAGCCTTTGAGCAATTTTATCTTAAAAATGAACACATCGGGGTGCTTGTGAAAAGAAGGGACGAACAAGAGACGCTTGTCAAGTAGTATAACTTGAACGCCCATCATGGACAACAGAGCTCGAAGACAGAACCCTAATAATAGTAATAGTAGTAATATCAACAGTATTAACAGGACGATACTTACCCATTAACTAATATTATTTTCTGAGTGATATGAAAAAGAAAGCTTGGAAACTAAATGACAACCGAGTGTCTCCAGCTATCCAGAATCCCTGTACACAACTAATGAGTGAGCGGGAGCACGGTGGGTGGGGGGTGGCGGGTGTTGGCAGATCGGGAATCAAAATGTTCCTTTGTTAGATGAGGCTGACATATCTTTTTCATTTGAGTTATACTTTAGGAATGCAAATGTCAGGTAACTCCACTTCTTGTAATCTTTGGATATTTTCATCGATGCTAGAGATGTAATTAATGATTTACATAAAACCTATTATATTAAATTTTTTAATAATTACGATGTCTCTAACATCTCTGGGAAATGTCAAAATGATCTCAAATAAATGTTGTATGTTTTCTTTTATTAGCATTTAGATTAAGGAACTGCCGAGCATCAATAAAAACAAGTTTACTCGCTTACTTGAGGATCTGTACCAAAGAGTTTCTGTCCAATTACTTTTCATTTGTTACAAGTTGTCGAGGAATATGTCGGCGAAGGCTGGTCTTTGGATGACATAATGTAGTAATTAGTCTACCCTTGTGTCCCCTCTTCCTTTTAAAAACACTCATTGTTTTTCAATAGATATTCTATTTCCATTTTTGATCTTGGAATGAACTGTAGCTGATAAAAAAAACTCTCAATACATGTACACTGTTTTATTCATAAAGCATCTGAATTCAGTTTTTGGAGATATGAGAAAAGCCAAAGAAAAATCTTCATTATTTTGAGTCAAAATTGAGATGGCATTCAAATAAAATGCATAACACTGACTACATGTCTGGTCTTTAAAATACAAAATATAGACATGAATTAGAATTGTCAAACTTTGAGCACTTTATTCATCATTACAAAATGAGAACCAAGACTCGCTTGCACTTGGCATCGCGAAATGAATCAGGTGCCGATGTTGACGGATTTGATGCGATCACCAAACCAAAGGACGTCCTAGGTCATTGCCTCTGCTCTGCCAAAGGTCTCCGAGTCCCTTGACAAATCGAGGGCGAGCGACGGGAATCAAGCGGAACTGAGCACTTTCATGGAAGGTTCACTCGGATCTTTTCGTCTCACTGGATTGGCATTAGCTATGACAGAGATATTACTAGTCAAAATTAAAGAAACTAATCATCCACTTATAAGCTCAACCACACAGAAGCATATCAGTACATGTGTCTTCGAATCTTAAACATCTATACACACATACACACATATATATGTGTGTGTGTATGTGTTTGTGTTTGATGACCCTGAATTCATTTGTCGTAATATCGGTATGTGCAAAGTATGGCAGTATGGGTCTGTATAAATAGGTCTAGATGACCGTTTATCGTAATATTACAGGAGAAACTTAGCAACAAGCTAACAATATTCATTACAAAGATAAATTCAGTGCAGCCTGTTTTGCCCTTCCTTTACTAGAATAGGTTCTCTAGTGTGGATGTTTGAAAAATAGTTTTATATATACTGTACATATATATATATATTTTTTTTTTGGTGCACATGAACTTGTCATTTTACAAAAGTATTCTCCGCAAGGTTTTATTTTCAAAGCTCCAAAACGTCTAGGAATGGTGTAAGTGTCATACCAAAATTTCCCTCCAAAGAATAAAACAGATCCCACTAATAAAATATGCAAATATATATTCATTGCAATGTAAATATACTAAAATTTTAATGAACATAATTTAGTTATCATTTTCACACTTTTATCAGCCTCCTTCAGTTTTCCAGTAAATTCCTTTTTCAAGAGATCTAACGTTCTAAGAATTCTGCCAAGATACCTAAATTTGGGAACGTCATTGATAGGCTGACTGCCAAGTGTTATACCTTCTATTCTGGCAGATTCCTCTCCAACAAACTTTGATTTAGCATATATATATATATATATATATATATATATATATATATATATATATATATATATATATATATATATATATATATATATATATATATATATATATATATATATATATATATATATATATATATATATATATATATATATATATATATATATATATATATATATATATATATATATATATATATATATATATATATATATGTATATATATATATATATATATATATATATATATATATATATATATATATATATATATATATATATATATATATATATATATATATGAGCGTGGCCTGCTATGTGGTTGTAACAGCATCTAACTAGGGACCACACTCGTAAAAGAAAAGAGTTAAAAGCTGCTTTAAATGATAATTTCAATGGAGATTAAGGGAAAATCAAGGATTGGCTTAATACAGTATAATTACACAAATCGGAAGAATTATACACAGGAGCTTAACCACTAGCTCTGCGGTATTGTAATTACGTTAATTCGCAAAGCAAATAGTTCCACTAGCAAATAAATATGAGATAAGCTTGTCTAGAATATCTTTAGATTAACAGGATCCTAAAGGGAGGATAACCACAATGGATTTAAGAACCTCTAAACTTAGATGTAGGTTAACAGGATCTCATAATAAAATGTATCAAAATGGATTTAAGAGCCTCTGAAATTAGGTTAAGATTAAACAGAATTGTGTAACATAGGTCACAATTAAATTTATCTTCAGATGTAAAATCTTGAAGGAATCTTCTCACAGAGGAAGATAGGGAGATGGCACCGTGGATAATAGTTGCTACACAGCTTTGCAATCGCATATTCTGCAATACAAACACACTGTCACTCGATTGCAAAACAATTAACATGTTCAATTTGGGAATGCTGAAGGCTGAGAGGGAGATCACTCAAAGAACAAATAAAATACAAACTGGTTAACACTTCTGAGTTACATTACACAAGTAAATGCATAACTTCATGTAGGCTCTGAAGGAGATACCAAGGGGAGTGAATATGAGAGCAGTAAGAAATATAGTTAGAAATGTGCGTCGACCATCTCCAACTTCCAACTTTACCTTTGTCTCAGAGATGAGATGTCTTGGTGTTGAAGCCAGACTCTGAGTTTAATGCCATGGGTCAGTGGAGCATCGAATCCAAATATGTACACCAAAAGCTACTTTTGTGGGGAAAAGGGAGGGAGGTCGGATGACCGACTACCAAGGATTCTTTCTGTCTGCTTTGATTTAGCGGTGCGAACCGCGAGCGTGGTGGGTTATGCATTTTCTCCTGCCCCAATCACATTTGTTCAAGCGATGTTGACCATAAAAAATCTCCCAGCCTCAGATTGGTGTCCTATTTACTCGTTTGAGATGCCGGTATCCTGGAAGATGGAGAAGGGCGAGCACACAAAGAGAGGACAATAGGAACACAAAGGAGAGACATTAAGGCTGAGTAGGTGGAGACTTCTACATGGGCGTCAGCCGTAGCGAATTGCTGATGGGCTAGGGAGCGTCTATATGGTGCTGTTTGTGTGGTCCTACTGACCAACACATATTTACTGTATTTGATGTTTAAAGCAAAATCATGGAGCTTGCCTGTGCATTCCAATGAATAAATGCATGTGACAATATATATATATATATATATATATATATATATATATATATATATATATATATATATATATATATATATATATATATATATATATATATATATCCAGTTCAGACATTTCTTTTCAAGCGTGTTCTTACTCATTAGACCTAACATAATCTGCACTTTGAAGACTGAATCCGAGATGCAGATGCTCTTGGTAATTGCTTCTGCTTAGTGAAAGAAGACCCAAACGTGTTTCAATCGATCAACAGAGAAAAATTCACCTGTGATTAGGGTCCCATAGCATACAGCCTTCAGAGGCAATCAAGATTCTGGCATTTGTCAAGTTTCGCCTTTGGTAATTGGGGGCTTCCGCTAGTTTCGTTTAAGAGAGATCAGTTGTTATACATTTGTTAGGTACTCATGATATTACGTTTTCTTTTATTCTGTTATGTTCCATTTTCTGTAATAAGAGCTCTGAATAAACCATTGTACAGCAGGCAGCCAGCGTTTAAATAGGCAACCATCCTCCGTAGCTTAGAGGAATCTTGATTTATATCGCCTTTCATCTGGTTCCAGATGCAATATTTTGGCGATGAGGAAGAAAAAATCCTATGCAGTAAGTCTTCACGATGTCTGTTAACGGAAATTGTGGCGCATTTGAAGAATATAAAGAGAAATCTGAGGATTATGCAGATTGGTTTCATGCGATGCATGGCCACCAGCGAGATAGCCGACGACAAGAAAACCAACTTGTTCCTTGCTACTATAGGACCTACAGTAATTCCTACAAGTTACTCAAGAATTTAACTAGTCCTGAGGCGCCCTGCTCTAAGATGTATGATAGCTTGATTCGACTGCTCTAGAACCACTATGATCCTGAACCAATAGTGATTGCTGAACGTCATAAGTGATACTGCTGTTCAAGGGGAAGACGAATCTGTAGCTGACTTTGTAGTTCGCCTGAAGGGGTTGTCGTCGACTTGGAGTTTTGGTTCACTTTTGGATGACGCTCTCAGGGGCAGGTTAGTGTCAGGTTTACAAAAAAGTATGGTAAAAGCACAAAGAACTCTAATGGCAGTGAGAAAATTAATGTTTAAAGAAGCTAAAGAAAGATGTGTAGCTGAAGAAATAGCTGCCAAGGCTACTAAGGAATATACAGTAGATGACACAGTATCCATAGAAAACAAGGTTATGGGAAGGCCTAATCATAGGTTTAGGATACCGCAAGAGAGATGGGAGGATCATCTAGCAGTGACTGGTTCTGGTAGGGCTATGTGTAAGAGTTGTGGCAGTGCTAGTCATAAATTCGAGACCTGTAGGTTCAGGCAAGCAGTTTGCCATACTCGTAAGAAACGGGGTCATATTAAATATACTAGTAAATTTGGAAGTAATTCTGGCAGACCTAGACTATTGAAAAACAGCCCAACAGTGTCCACACGCAGGAGGAGGAGGTAGGCCTAGGTGAAGGTGAAATGGAAGCCCTGCCTAGACCAAACAACGAGTAAGTATGCGGTAAAAGTGACTGTGAAGCTTTTACTATTTATAACAATTGTGCTGCTGTAGGAGGGGTAGGCCTAAACCCTATAAGTTAGAAGTAAACATTGGTAATGCAGATGTAGATATGGAATTGGATACTGGGGCTACGTGTTCTACTATCAACGAACATTTGCATAGGAAATATTTTGTTTTTTTTTTCCTTAAGTGAAACTGGTGTAACTTTACACAGCTATTCTGGTGCTGTAGTGCCATTGTTGGGAAGTATATGTGTTCCTGTGTTGTATAAAGATAATCCTACTTGTAACTAGATTTGCTGGTGGTAAAGGGAAATAGACCGGCCTTATTCAAGGTTGACTGGGAAAAAATTTGTAATCAGGCAACAGTCTCCAAAAACAAATAAGATTCCAGTATCTAAGAGTTACACCTTATAGTTTGAGGAATTTCTCAAACAGAATGAGGTACTTTTTTGCAATGATAATTCTAGTATTCGGAATTTTACTGCATCCCATAACCTTGAACCTGGTATTAGACCAGTATTTCAAAAGAGTAGACCTGTGCATTATTCCTTAACAACAAAGGTAGAAGATGCTTATGAAAAATTAATTAAGGCTGATATTTTCTATCCTGTGTCTAATTCTCAGTGAGCTTCATCAGTGGTCCATGTACAAAAGAATGATGGTTCTGTAAGGGTTTGTGGTGATTACAATGCTGCTAACGAACTTATTCAGGATGATGTATATAAACTTCCAAATATTTCTGAAATGTGTGCTACAATTACTCATAAGGGAGTGAAACCCAGCGTGCATTCTGTTTTGGATTTATCTGGTGTTTTTAATCAACTTTTCTTGGATAAAGAGTCTGCAGAGATATTGACTTTGAATACTTGCAAGGGTTTAATGGGTACCAAGAGATTGTGTTATGGAGTAAAGACTGCTCCTGCTCAATTCCAAGCAGTTATGGACAATATTTTTGTGGATTTGAGGGTGTTTTCTGTTATATCGATGATATTCTAATTGTTGCCAGCTCATTAGAACAACATTTAAGAATTTTAAGGTTATCATTTAAAAGGTTGGTTAAATATAATGTAAAGTTAAATAAAGTGAAGTGTAATTTTTTTCAAAAAGAAGGTTCAGTAACTTGGTCATCAGTTATGAGCTAAGGGTATATGACCATTACAGGATAAGGTAGAGGCCATACAACGGGCACTCCAGACTGAAAATGTGTCTGAGCTTAAATTTTTTTTTAGGCTTAATCAGTTTTATGGTAAATTTATTCCTAATCTGTCTACACAATTACACAATTTATATTAATTACTACTGTACATAATGATGTTCCCTGATGTTGTAACCCTAAATGTGAAAAGACCTTCCAAGGGGCCAAAGATATGCTTGTGGGAGATAATATATTAGTTCATTATAACTCTTCAAAGCCTCTAATCTTAAGTGTAGATGCAAGTCCGTTTAGGATAGGAGCTGTTTTGAGTCACCGATATCGAGATGGATTGGAAAGACCGATAGCTTATGCTTCAAGAACTCGAAGTAATGCTGAGAAAAATTATGCCCAGATCAAAAATAAGGTTTATCTCCAGTATTATATTTGGAATAAAGAAATTTCATTTATATTTGTATGGGAATAAATTTACTCTGGTAACTGATCATCAACCACTAACCAGAATTTTTGGTCCTAAATCAGGAATACCTGCCCTGGCTACAACAAGAATGCAGCGTTGGGCCGTTATATTTTCAGGGTACCATTATAATATAATTTATAGTCCTTCAAAGGATAATTCTCCTGCTGATTTACTATGTCGACTTCCTGTACCGCATCATATTAAAGTGGATTATGATGATCAAGATTTTATTTGCCATACAGTAGTAATGCATTGCCAATTACTTCTAAGACTATTGCCTG
>JANJGK010000010.1:55897080-55907080 GCA_039081455.1 Macrobrachium rosenbergii | reverse complement strand
TATTTATTTATTTTTATTTATTTATTTATTTCAATTTATTTATTTATTTATATCAATTTATTTATTTTTATATTTTTACTCATTTATTTTCAATTATTTTTCTTTATTTTTCTTTATTTATTTATTTTTATTTATTTACTTATTTTCATTTATATTAATTTTTTCATTTCTTTATTTAATTTAATTTTTTTATTTATATATTTTTATTTATTTACTTATTTTTATTAATTTTTATTTATTTTAATTTATTTTCTTTTATTCTATTTATTTATTTGTTTTTATTTAATAATTTTATTTATTTTTTTATTTATCAATTTGTTTATTTTTATCTATATTTATTTATTTATTTTTATTTATTAATTTTTATTTCTTTATTTATCTCTTTCTTTTTATTTTTTTATTTATTTATTTGTATTTATTTATTTTTATTTATTTATTGATTTTAATTCATTTATTTTTATTTATCTATTTATTTTTATTTATTTTTATTCATCTATTTTTATTTATTTACTTTTATGTATTTATTTTTGTATTTATTTACATTTATTTATTTATTTTCAGGTATTTTTATTTATTTATTATTTTATTTTTATTTTTATTCGTTAATAATAATAATAATAATAATAATAATAATAATAATAATAATAATAATAATAATAATAATAATAATAATAATAATTTAAAATCATAAAAAAAGAAAATAAATGAAATATGTAAAAATAAAAAAAAATTATGAAAAAAATCTCTGTTAAAAAGTAATGCCGATAAAATTAAAGGCTAAATAGTCATATACGTTTTCCATATAAAAAAATACTGATAAAAGCAGTCAAGATTTCAGTCAAAAATCAATTTAAAAAATCATTAAGAAACGGATAATAAATGAAATATGTAGAAAGTTTCAAAAATATTTCAATTTCAATACAATTTTTGTGGGAGTTTTTCCATGTTTTTAGTTTAATGTTTACAGATATATTATCATAACAGAATTATATATATGAAAAACTCTGTAAAAAAAAAAGAATCAATATTTAAGTAAAATATCATCTTCAAAAATCACATTGAAAATGGGGAAAAAATTGTTGCATAAAAACTTAGAAAATATGTAAATTTTGAATACTGTGTTTTTTGGGAAATTTTCCCTCTTTATGATCAATGAATTTAGTTTAACTTTTACAGATATATTTTTATAACCTAGTTAAAAAAAAAAAAACGTAAAAAAATCAAGTTAAAAAATCATCTAAAAAACATTCATGATTTAAGACAAAAATCAATTTAAAATCATTATAAAAACAAAAAATTAATGAATTATGTATGAAAAATACTGATAAAAGCATTTAAGGTCTCAGTCAAAAATCAATTTAAAAAATCATTAAGAAAAATAATATAAATAAAATATGTAAACAGTTTCAAAAATATTTCAATTTGAATACAATATTTTTTGGAGTTTTGCTCTCTTTTTGATAAATAATTTTAGTATCGTTTACTGATATATTATAACAACATTATACAAAAAAAAACTCCGTTAGAAAACAATCAATATATAAGTTAAAAATTGACTTCAAAGATCAACAAAAAAAAATTAATGATTTGAGACAAAAATCAATTTCGAAAACATTAACAAAAGGAAAATAAATGAAATATATTAGAAGTAAAAAAAAATTCAATTTGATTACGATATTTTTCTTAGTTTTGCCCTCTTTTTGATGACTGATTTTACTTTACCATTCACTGATATGTTCTTATAGCAAAGTTTTATGAAAAAATCTCCGTTCAAAAACAATCAAGGTCAAATTCAAGGCTAAAAGGTCATATACGTTTTGTATATAAAAATACTGTTATAAACATTCAAGATTTCAGCTAAAAATCAATTTAAAAATCATTAAGAAATTAAAAATAAGGAAATATGTAAAAATATCAAAAATATTTAAATCTGAATACAATATTTTTTGGGAGTTTTTTCCTCTTTTTATGACTGATTGTAGTTTAACAGAAATATATAAAAATGTACGTTAAAAACATTAAATACTTAAGTAAATAATCAACTTCAAAAATGACTTAAAAAAAGACAAAAGAATGAAACATAAAAGCTTTAGGTTTGTTTTGATTTGGAAAAAAATAAGAATAATACAATCTTTTATATTAATTCTTTTTTATTATTTTTACATTTATTTTCAACGTGTTTATTTTAATTTCCATCTTATTTCATTTCATATGTTTTGTTTTGATTTTATTTAAATTGTTTTTAATTATTATTTTGTTTTTTTATTTAATTGTATCATAATTTTCTTCATTGGTAAATAAATGGTATTTGTCATTTGAATTAAATATAAAATTACAAATACAAATATAAAACAATAATGGTAAATAATAGTAAGTATATATCAGAAAACGTTGAACTAAAATCATTCACGAAAATGAGGGCAAAATTCCCAAAATAATTGTATTAAAATTTAATTTTTTTATAGCTTTTTATATGATATATTCATTTTTCAATTTTAAGGTGATTTTTGAAATTGATTTTTCCATTAAATATTGATTGTATTTTTAACTTTTTTTTTAAATAGGACTCGGTTATAAGAAGTTAAAAGTTAAACTAAATTCATCCATCATAAAGAGAGCAAAATTCATGATAATATTGTACTCAAAATTGACATATTTTTTTCTAAAACTTTCATCTTACATTCTTATTCCTTTCTGTAGGTCATTTTTGAAGCTGATTTTTTACTTGAATAAACAAATAAATATAAATAAAAAACAAATAAATAAAAACAAATAAATAAAAATTAATGTAAATAAACAAATAAAAAAAATAATAAAATAAAAAAAAATAATAAATAAGTATATAACATTTACTGAAAATAAATCAATAAATAAAGAAAAATAAATGAAATTAAGATATATAAATAAAGGTAAGTAATTAAAAAATAATATGAACTAAATCAAAATAACTAATATGTATGAAAATAAATTTAAAAAATCAAGAAAAATAAATTAAAACAAGTGAAAGTGATATAAAAATAAATAATTCTCAACAAATAAAATTAAATAAAGCTAAAAAAAAAAAAAAAATGCCTAATAAGAATTAGAAAAATAACAAAAAAATAAAAGGAAAAATAAACTATTAAAAATAAAGTTAAATGAATAAAAGAAAATAAATAATTAAATAAAAATAAATAAATAAATAAATAAAAATAAAAAAAAAAAATAAATGAAATAAATAAATAAATAAATAAAAATAAATTAAATTAAAAAAAAAAAATAAATGAATATAAATAAATAATCATAAATAAATGAATGAATAAAAATAAATAAATAAATAAAAATAAATAAATAAAGAATATTAAATGAATAAAAAAATTAAAATAAAAGAATAAAAATATAAATAAAATAAATAAGTACAACTAAATAAATAAATAAAAATAAATAAATAAATTAAATAAATAAATAAAAACAAATATATTATTAGATATAGATAAATAGAAATAAATATATTAATAGAAATAAAAAAAGATATAAATAAAAATAAACAAATAAATAAAAACTAATAAATAAATAAAAATAAATGAAAATAAATTAATAAGAATTAATAAATAAGTAAATATAAAAATTAATAAATAAATAAAAATAAATCATTAATAAAAAATAATTTTAAAAATAAATAAATAAATAAATAAAAGTAAATCAATAATTAAAAATAAATAAACAAATAAAAAAAATAAATAAAAATAAATAAATAAAAATAAAGGGAAATAATTAAATAAAAATAAATAATAAAAAAAATAAATAAAGAAAAATAAATAGATGAATAAATAAAAATAATAAATAAATAAATAAATAAATAAAAATAGGTATATAAATAAAAATAAATAACTAAATAAATATAGATAAAACAAAAATAAATAAATAAATAAAAATAAATAAATAAATGAAAATAAATATAGTGATAGAAATAAATAAATAAATAAATAAATAAATAAAAGCAAATAAATAAATAAAAATAACTGAAAATAAATAAGGAATAATAAATAAATAAATAAATAAATAAATAAATAAATAAATAAATAAATATAAAAATAAATAAATAAATGAAAATAAATCAATAATTAAAAATAATTTTAGAAATGAATAAATAAATAAAGAAAAATAAATAGATAAATAAATAAAAATAATAAAAAAAATAAATAAATAAATAAAAATAGGTATATAAATAAAAACAAATAATTAAATAAATATATATAAAAAACAAAAATAAATAAATAAATAAAAATAAATAAATAAATAAAAATAAATATAGTAATAGAAATAAATAAATAAATAAATAAATAAATAAAAATAAATAAATAAATAAAAACAAATAAATAAATAAAAATAAATGAAAATAAATAAATTAATAAATAAATATAAAAATAATTAAATAAAAATAAATCAATAATTAAAAATAATTTAGAAAATAAATAAATAAATAAAAATAAATCAGTAATTAAAAATAAATAAACAAATAAAATAAAAAAAATAAACAAAAATAAAGGAAAATAATTAAATAAAGATAAATAATTAAAAATAATAAATAAATAAAGAAAAATCAATAGATAAATTAATAAAAATAATGTAATAATAAATAAATAAATAAATAATAATAAATATTTAAATAAAAATGAATAATTAAATAAATATAGATATAAAACAAAAATAAATAAATAAATAAAAATAAAGAAATAAATAAAAACTAATAAAACTAAATAAATAATATTAAATAAATGAATAAATAAAAATAAGTAAATAAATAAAAAAAATAAATGAATAAAGATAAATAAATAAATAATAAAAAATAATTAAATAAATTAATAAAAATAAATGAAAATAAATAGATAAAAATAAATAAATAAATAAATAAGTAAAAATAAATAAAAATAAAAAGATAAATAGAAATAAATAAATTAATAAAAATTTATAAATAAATAAAAATAAATGAATAAAAAATAAATAAATAAATAAAAACAAGTAAATAAATAAATGAAAATAATAAAAATAAAAAAAATAAATAAATAAAAATAAATGAATAAAAATAAATGAAAATAAGTAAATAAAAATAAATAAAAAAATAAATAAATAAAAATAAATAATGATAAATAAATAAATAAAAAATTAATAGATAAATAGAAATAAATATATAGATAAAAATAAATAATTAAATAAATAAAGATAAAAAAACAAAAATAAATTAATAAATAAATAAAGAAATAAATAAATATTTTTAATAAAATAATTAAATCATATTAAATATATATATAAATAAAAATAAATAAATAAATAAATAAAAATAAATAGAAATAAATTAATAAATAAAAACAAATAAATAAATAAAGAAAAATAAATCAATTAATAAAAAAATAAATTAAAATAAACAAATCAAAATAAGTGCATAAATAGAAAATAAAAGAAATAAAGGAATAAAAATAAATAATTAAATAAATGAATAAATATAAACAAAATAAACAAATAAAAATAAATATATAAATAACAATAAATAAAAAAAATAAAGAGAATAAATAAATTAATAAAAATAATTCAATAAATAAAAATAAATATATAGAAAAAATAAAAAGAAAAAATAAATAAAATTAAATAATTAAAAAATAAATAATTAAAAATAAATAAATAAAAATAAATAAGTAAATAAAAATAAAAAAATATATATATAAAAATAATAAATAAATAAAAGTAAATAATTAAATAAAAATAAATAAATAAATAAAAATAAATGATTTATAAATAATAATAAATAAACAAATAAAAAATTAATAAATAATAATAAATAACTAAATAAATAAAAAAGATGAAAATAAATATATAAACATAAATAAATAAATAAAAAAAAATAAATGAAAATAAATATAAATAAGTAATTAAATAAGAATAAATAAATCAATAAAAATAAATAAATGAATAAATAAATAAAAACAAATTAAATTAAAGAAAAAAAGTAAATAAATAAAAATAAATAAATAAATAAAAATAAATAAATAAATAAAAATAAATAAATAAAAATAAATAAATAAATAAAAATAAATAAAAAGAAATTAATAAAAGAAAATAAATAAAAAGAAAAAATCAATAAAAATAAAGGAAATAAATCAAAATAAAGATATAAATAAAAATAAATAAATAGAAATAGGTAAATAAAAATAAAAAAAGAATTAAGG
Source organism: Macrobrachium rosenbergii (assembly GCA_039081455.1). Lineage (NCBI taxonomy): Eukaryota > Metazoa > Arthropoda > Malacostraca > Decapoda > Palaemonidae > Macrobrachium > Macrobrachium rosenbergii. The sequence goes on along the minus strand of JANJGK010000010.1, from coordinate 55,900,877 downwards.
TAAATGAATAAATAAAAATAAAAAAATAAAACATAAATGAAAATAAAGAAATAAAAAAGTATAATAATAAATACAAAAAATAAATAAATAAAAATAAATAAATAAATACAAATAAATAAAAATAAATAAATAAATAAAAAAAAGGAATAAATAATATCAACAAATAAATAATAAATAAATAAATAAAAAAAGGAATAAATAATATCAACAAATAAATAATAAATAAATAAAAATAATGAAATAAAAAATAAATAAAAATAAATAAATAAAAATATACATAATAAATAAATAAATAAATAAAAATAAATAAATAAATAATGATAAATAAGTGAATAGATATAAATAAAAAAATAAAAAAAAATAAATCAACAAAAATAAATAAATAAAAAATAAATAAACAAAACAAAAATAAATAAATAAATAATAATAAATAATTAAATAAAAAAAAAATAAATAAAAAAAATAAATAAAAATTAATAAATAAAAATAAATAAATAAAAATCAAAGAAAATAAATTAATAAAATAAAATAAATGAATGAAAATAAATGAAAAAAAACTAATAAAAATAAATAAATAAAAGAATAAATAAAGAAAAATAAATAAAGAAATAAAAATAGATAATTAAATAAATTAAAATAAATAAATAAATAAAAAATCATAAAAATAAAGAGATAAATAAAAAATCAATAAATAAAAACAAAAAACATAAAAAATAAATAAATAAATAAAAATAGATTAACGAATAAATAAAAATAAAAAAATAAAAATAAATGAAAATTTATAAACGAATATAAATAAATAAAAATAAATTAATAAAAATACATAGATAAATAAAAATAAATAAATGAATAAATAAAAGAAAATAAATAAAAATTAATAATTAAAATATAATTATAAAAATAAATTAAAATAAATAAATAAAAATAAATAAAGAAATGAAGGAAAATAAATGGAAAAAGTAAAATATAAAAAATAAATAAAAAAAAATAAATATATAAAAATAGATAAATAAATAAATACAAATAAATAAATGAATAAAAAATAATAAAAATTAAGAGATAAATAAAAATAAAACAATAACTAAAAACAAATAAATAAATGAAAATAACAAATAAACAAATTAAAATAGATAAATAAATAAATAAAAATTAAAAAAATAAATAACACCATAAATAAATAAAAAATAAAAAAATAAAAAAATGAGAATATAAAATAAATTTATAAAAATAAATAAACAAATAAAAATAAATAAAAAGTACATAAAAATAAATAGATAAATAAAAATAAAAAAATAAATAAGTAAAAGTAAACAAATAAAAATAAATTAATAAATAATAATAAATGAATAAATAAAAATAAACAAATGAATAAACATGAATAAATAAAAGTTAATGAATAAATAAAAATAAATAAATAAAAATAAATGAAAATAAATAAATAAAAAGATATGTAAAATAAATAAATAAAAATAAGTAAAAATAAATAAATTTAAAATTAGTAAATAAAAATAAATTAATAATTAAAAAATAATAAAATAAATAAATAAATGAAAATAAATACAAATAAATGAATGGAAAATTAATAAATAAAAATAATTAAATAAATAAAAATAAAAAAAATAAAAATAAATGAATAAATAAAAAAAGATAAATAAATAAAAATAAATAAAGAAGTAAAAATAAAAAATAAATAATTAAATAAAAACAAAAAAATAATGAAAGATAAATAAATAAATAAAAATAAATAAATAAATAATAAAAAATAAATGAAAAATAAGTAAATAAATAAAAATAAATAAATAAATATAAATATATAAATAAATAAATAAATAAAAATAAATAAATAAAAGTAAATAAATGAAATAAATAAATAAAAATAAATAGATAAAAATAAATGAAAATAAATAAATCAAAATAATAAATATTTAAATAACTTGGAAATAAATTAAAATAAAAAAAAATAATTAAATAAAAAATAAATAAATAAATAAATAAATAAAAATAAATGAATAAATAAAAATGAATAAATAAAAAATAAATAAATAAATAGGACTAAAAATAAACAAATAAATAAATAAATAAATAAATATATAAATAAATAAAAATAAATAAATAAATAAAATTAAATGAATATAAATAAATAAAAATACATAATTACATAAAAATAAATAAATATATAAGTAAAAAAAATAAAAATACATAAATAAATAAAATTAAAAAATAAATAAATAAAAATAAATTAATAAAATTAAATAGATAAATAGAACTAAATAAATAAATGAAAATAAATAAATAAAAATAAATAAATAAATAAGTGAAAATAAATAAAAATAAATAAATAAATAAAAATAAACAAATAAAAAATAAATAAAAAAATATAAATGAAATTAAATAAATAAAAAATGTAAATAATAATAAATATATAAAAAATGGTAAAGATATCAATAAAAATAAATAAAAATAAATAAATAAATAAATAAAAATGAGTTAATATAAATAAATATAAATGAAAATGAATAAAAATAAATAAATATATGAATAAAAATTTTTGAAAATAAATAGAAATAAATAAATTAATTAATAAAAAGAAGTAAATAAATAAAAATAAAGAAATAAAAAAATAAAAAATAAATAAAACATATATATAAATATTAATAAATAAACAAATGAAAATAAATAAATAAAATAGATACATAAATCAAAATAAATAAATACAAAAATAAATAAATAAAAAAAATAAATAAAAACAAATAAATAAATAAACATCGATAAATAAAAGAAATAAATAAAAGTAAATAAATAAAAGAAATAAATAAAAATAAATAAATAAATGAAAATCGATAAATAAAAAAATAATTCAAATTATATAAATAAAAATAATTAAATAAAGTAAACGAAAATAAATAAATGAAAATTAATAAATAAATAAATGAAAATAAATAATCAAAAATAAATAAATATATAAATAAAAATAAAGAGAATTAGATAAATACAAATGAATAATTAAATAAAAAAAAATATATAAATAAAAAATTTTAATGAAAATAAATAAATAATAAATAGATAAAAAAAATTAAATATCTAAAAAAAATAAATAAAAATAAATATATAAATAAAATTAAATAAATAAGTAGAAATAAATGAATAATAATAAAAAATAAATAGATTAATAAAAAATAAAAGAAAATAAAAAAATCAATAAATGAAAATAAATAAAAAAAATAAATGAATAAATATAAAAATATAAATAAATAAATAAAAATAAATAAATAAATAAAAATAAATAAATAAATTAAAATAAATAAATAAAAATCATATAAAAAAATAAATAAATTAATAAATAAAAATTAATAACAATAAATAAATAACTAAAAATAAATAAATAAATTAATATATATATATATATATATATATATATATATATATATATATATATATATATATATATATATATATATATATATATATATATATATATATATATATATATATATATATATATATATATATATATATATATATATATATATATATATATATATATATATATATATATATATATATATATATATATATATATATATATATTAATAAATAAAGATTAATAACAATAAATAAATAACTAAAAATAAATAAATAAATATATAAAAATAAATGAAATAATAAAAATAAATTGATACATAAAGAAATAAATAAAAATAAATAAATAAGTAAATATTAATAAATACATAAATAAATAAAAATAAATTAATAAATAAATAAAAATAAATAAATAAGAATTAATTAACGAAAATAAA
>JANJGK010000010.1:55877080-55882080 GCA_039081455.1 Macrobrachium rosenbergii | reverse complement strand
TTTTATTTATTTATTTATTTTCATTTTTATTTATTTTTATATATTTAATTATTTTAATAATTTATTTATTTTTATTTATTTATTTATTTATTTTCATTTATTTTTTTATTTATTTATTTTATTTATTTCTTTATTTACTTTTATTTATTTATTTTCCATTTATTAATTTTTATTTATTCTTATTGATATATTTTTTATTTATTTTTATTTAGCTTTTTTTTTATTTTTTTTTATTTTCAAATATATTTATTTTTATTTTTTTTTATTTTCATTTATTTTATTTACTTATGTTTACTTATTTATTTTTACTTATTTTTTATTTACTTATGTTTATTTATTTATTTTTTATTAAATTATTTATTATTGTTTATTTATTTACTTTTCTTTATTTATCTTTTTATTTTTATTCATTTATTTATATATGAAATTTCAATATGGGGCTTATTTTCTTATATTATTTTGTTTAGAGTAATTCCTTATTGTTAATTATTTACATGGATAAACAATCTTAGCAGCTGGAGTTTACGTTAAAATTTAAACTGATAATTGATAACCCAGCTCCTAAGAGGTTGTCTGGTTGTTTGTATAAAAAAACGTAACTGCCAAACAATTGCCGTTACAGAAATATTCCAATACGAGCCAAGGTAAACAACAACGCCTTGGAAAAAGGCAGATTCTTCTTACTGCTACCGCCACGTCAACACTACAACTCCACATCTCTCACCTTCAAGAGGATTTTTAAATTATTGTGTTAATTTCGTAGCAGCGGAGAATGGAAAATTAACTTCTCCCTGGAGTGCTCCCGTTATAGCTCGGCGAATCATCATCATCGCCTCTAAACCTCAGCCATGATCTGTTCAGTACAGCAGAGAGCTTCAACTGCCGGTGGGTTCCTTCATTATCAGTTTAATTACGAGGTGAATTCTGTAGTGAGCTTAGCAATTGTTTATCTAGGGTAAATAATTCTCTGCACTCTCTGTCCTCAATTGTTAATGGAAAATTTATATATTCTTGCTCATTACGTACTTGGTGCTCATTTCAGATTTGTTTCGTGTTCACCACGCTAATTATTAATTTACAGTTGTTAAAGGATTTAGTATTTTTTATTAGTACTTGCAGCTGTAGTGTGGTTTTCATGTTTAATTTTGAGTGCAATTTTGAAAGTTAGGTCGTGGAATGTTAGGTGTGTAATGTGGTATTTTCTCTGGCTATTACAGCTTTAGGTGTTCGTGTTGTTAGTGAACCTATCAGTGAACCTGGAGAACTACATACTGCCCATCTGCATATCCAGAACCAACCATTGATACTTTAAGTGAAGATTGTATTTGTCTTATTATGAATTATGAGTGATAATAGCAGAATATATTGTTCATTTTAAATATAATTTTGATTAAAACCTTAATTGAAATCATTCGTTTTTATAAAATTTTTTCAATATTCAATAAAATTTATTTATATTTATTTTTATATTTTTATTTATTTTAAGTATTTTTTATTTATTTCTATTTATTTATTTATTTTTATTTATTTGTGTATTTTTATTTATTTATTTATTTTGTTATTTATTTATTTATTTATTTATTTATTTATTTATTTTAGTTTATTTTTATTTGTGTATTTATTTTTATTTATTTATCTAATTTTATTTATTTATTTTTTATTTATTTATGCTTTTGTTTTATTGATTTATTATTATTTATCTATTTATTTTTATTTATTTTTATTTATCTATTTATTTTTAATTATTTATTGATCTTTTTTTGTTTATTTATTTATTTTTATTTAATTATTTTTATATTTTTTAAACTTATTTTCATTCATTTAGATATTTATTTCTGTTGATTTTTTTACTTTTTTATTTTTTTCATTTACTTTTATTTGTTTATTTTTTATTTTTTTTTATTTCTTTTATTTTATTTTTATTTATTTATTTTTTATTTATTAATTTATTTCTTTATTTTTTTCATTTAAATATATTCATATATTTTTTATTTATTTATTTATTTATAATTATTTATTTATTTATTTATTTATTTATTTTTATTTATTTATTTTAATTTCTTTATTTTTTTATTTATTTTTTATTTAGTTTTTTATTTATTTATTTTTATCATTTATCATATTTATTTTTATTTACTTATTTTTTTTATTATTTACTTACTTTTTATTTATATTTTTTTGTTTATTTTTATTTATTTATTTATTTATTTATTTTTATTATTTATTTATTATTATCTATTTATTTGTTTTTATTTATTAATTTCATTTATTTTCATTTATTTATTTATTTATTTATTTTTATTTATTTATTTATTTACTTTAATTTATTTTTATTTATTTATTTATCTTTACGTATTTTTATTTATTTATTTATTTATTTATTTTTATATGTTTATTTGTTTATTTTCATTTATTTATTTTTATTTATTTATTTATAATTATTTATTTTCATTAATTTTTATTTATTGTTATTTATTTATTTTCTTTTATCTTTATTGATTTATTTTCTATTTATTCACTTTTATTTATTTAAATCTTTTTATTTATTATTATTTATTTATATATTTTTATTTATTAATTTTAATTTATTTTCATTTCTCTATTTTTATTTATTCATTTGTAATTATTTATTTATTTTTATTTATTTACTTATTTTTATTTAATTATTTAAATTTATCTTCATTTATTTTCTTACTTTTATTTATTTTTATTTATTTTTTTTATTTATTCATTTATTTATTTTTCTTCTTTTATTTATTTATGTATTTTTATTTATTTATTTATTTTTATCTATTTTTATTTATTTATTATTTTATTTATTTTTATTTATTTATTTTTATTTATTTATCTTCAGTTATATTTATTTATTTATCTATTTATTTATTTATTTATTTTTATACATTTAATTATTATAATTTCTTATTCATTTATTTGTATTTATTTATTTATTCTTATTTGTTTATTTTTATTTATATATTTATTTTTATTTATTTTGTTATTTTTTTATATATTTTTATATATATTTTTATCTATTTATTTATTTTTATTTATTTATTTATTTTTATTTCTTTATTTATTTTCAATTATTTAGTCTTATTTAATTATTTATTTATTTTTTTATTTTATTTATTTATTTTTTATTTTTTTATTTTTATATATTTATTTATTTTTATTTTTTTATTTTTATATATTTATTTATTTATTTATTTTAATTTATTTATTTTTATTTAATTATTTATTTCTATCTATTTATTTTTATTTATTTTTGTTTACTTATTTATTTATTTTTAATTTTTTTATTTATTTTTATTTATTGATTTATTTTTATATTTATTTATTTTTATTTATTTATTTTCATTTATTTATTTATTTATTTATTTATTTGTTTTTATTTGTATATTTATTTTTATTTATTTATTCATCTATTTTTATTTATTTATTTTAACATTTTATTATTTTATTTGTATTAATTTATTTTTATATATTTAATTATTTTAATTTTTTCATTTATTTATTTATTTATTTTTATTTATTTTCTTTTATTTATTTCTCATTTATTTATTTTTATTTATATATTTTTTTATTTATATATTTATTTTTATTTATTTATTTTAATTTTATTTATTTTTATTTATTTATTTTTATTTATTTATTCATTTCTAATTATTTCTTTTCATTTATTTTTATTTACTTATTTTTATTTATTTTTATTTATTTATTTATTTATTTATATATTATTGTTTATTTATTTATTTTTATTTATTTATTTATTATTGTTTATTTATTTATTTTTATTTATATATCTTTTTATTTTTATTCCTTTATTTATTTTATTTATTTATTTATTTATTTTTATTTATTTTAAGTATTTTTCATTTATTTTTATTTATTTATTCATTTTTATTTATTTATTTTAATATGTTTTCGTTTATTTATTTATTTATTTTTATTTATTTGTGTATTTTTATTTATTTTTTTATAGATTTTTATTTTTTTATTTATTTTCATTTATTTATTTTAATTTATTTTTATTTGTTTATTTATTTTTTATTTATTTATCTAATTTTATTTATTTATTTATTTTTTATTTATTTATTTACTTTTATGTATTGATTTATTTTTATTTATCTATTTAATTTTATTTATTTTTATTTATCTGTTTATTTTTATTTATTTATCTATTTTTTTTATTTATTTTTTATTTTCAATTATTTATTTTTATTTAATTATTTTTATAAATTTTGTTCATTTATTATCATTCATTCATTTATTTATTTATTTTATTTATTTTCATTTATTTTAATTTATTTATTTTTATTTATTTATGTTTATTAATTATTTATTTCTATTTATTTATTTTATTTTTTATTTTTTTTTTATTTATTTATTTTATTTATTCTATTTATTTATTTCTTATTTTTAATTAATTTTTATTTCTTTATTTTTATTTATTATTTTATTTATTTATTTATTATTTCATTTATTTATTTGTTCTTTTATTTTTTTTTCATATATTTTTTATTTATTTATTTATCTTTATTTATTTGTTTATCTTTTTTATTTTAATTTATTAATTTTTTTATTTATCTTTATTTCTTTTTTATTTATTAATTTTATCATTTATTTAAATTTTTATTTCTGTATTATTTTTCATCATTTACTTTTCTTTATATTTTTTAGTTTATTTATTTATTTATTTTTTTTTATTTATTTATTATTATTTATTAATTTTTATTTATTCCTTTCATTTATTTTCACTTATTTATTTATTATTTTTATTTATTTGTTTATTTTTATTTATTTATTTACATTGATTTATTTTTATTTGTTTATTTATCTTTATTTATTTATTTATTTATTTATTTATTTACTTATTTTTATATCTTTTTTATTTATTTTTCTTTATTTATTTTTATTTATTTATTTTTAATTATTTATTTTCATTAATTTTTATTTATTTATTTTTATTTATTTATTATTTTTTTATTTTTTTATTTTCT
>JANJGK010000010.1:55789580-55874580 GCA_039081455.1 Macrobrachium rosenbergii | reverse complement strand
GTGAAAATAAATAAAAAAATAAATAAAAATAATTAAATAAAAAATAAATAAATAAACCAGGGTTGGCCGATTTAAATCATAATGATTTTAATCAACGATTTAAATCAAGATTTAAATCAAATTATAAAAAAAAGCATTGATTTAAATCAATATTTACTTCTGTCCCAACTAATAGAATTTAAAGGAAAAATGTTAAAACAAACACATAATTACACCTACTTGATATATTTCTGAGGAATAGAACACTAAAAACTTCCTATTACAATACAAAAAATTTCCTCAATCCATTAAATCAAAAGATTTTACTTACAAAGAACTGTACTTGTTTCTGAGGAGTAGAATAGTAAAGCACTTCATTTTACAATACAGTATAACAAAAAAATTAACACCCAAACTACTACATTGTCCTAACATGATATTTACGGGAACAGGACAGAGAGATGAAGCAATACTGGCCAGTGGCTACTAAGCTGTTTGACAGGTTCAAACACTTTGTAACCAAGTGAGAGATGGTGCAACATTCCGTAAAAAAATTCCAAAATGTATTTTAAACTAATTACATATATATATATATATATATATATATATATATATATATATATATATATATATATATATATATATATATATATATATATATATATATATTTCAGAAAATATGGCCGCCTTAATATTAAAAGGTACAGAGTGTGATGGAAGAATTTTTGGTTGCGAGATGGTACTGTTGAAGCCGTCAGTTGCAGAATCCTTGTATTCAGCAAATAGTTGATCATCGCAGCAGTTAATGTGATGAACACGTGATATTGGCCGAATCATATGACCAAGTTGCTATGCGTGTACAAGAGTTCGTGTGTTATAGAATCTCGATTTTGTGTCTAATTCTGCCCAAAAATTAGTTCGGTCGTTCATTAGCAGACCTAGAACGAGATCGTGAAGACATTATCTTTGAGTGTGGCGAGCTCTTAGAATTGGCAGAATAATGTACAGTTCAGACTCTTCGTTTTTCTGTGTGAATTGTGGATTTATGGTCTTTTACCATATTTCAAGACATTTTTGAACTTATGTTTTTTTTTACCATATTTCAAGACATTTTTGATCTTGTGTGGGAAGTGGATGTAGCATTTTACCATTTCAATATTCTATTTTATTGTGTTCTATATTTTACCAGTATGCTATTTACTCATGCATTTTAGACTTTTCATTATTATGTTTTTGCATTTATATATTTTTGGGAGTATTATCTGTGTTTATTTTTTTCGACAGATGTCATGGTTGTGGTTGTGGTTGTGGTGATGACTTTGTGGGCAATAACATGATATTATCATGTTGGTGTGATCATAGAGAAAGACAGACGCAAACCTTTGCAATGTCTAGTATTTTATGTGGGAGACTTGAGACTAGACTTTACAAAGTCTATAATGGAATATGTGAGAATTTTTGAGTTTGCAGGCTATTAGCCATAATCAGATTTTTAGTTGGACTGACACTAAATTTTGAGTTAGATGTTTTTCTTAGTTGACAATTTCATTTATGATGCATTTCAATCTCTGATTTGTTTATTCATTGCTTGTTGGGTTGCTTTAAATAATAAATCTATTTTTGGTAGGAAAGATTGAGTTTTCCTTATACGACCCATTTCATTTCTTTAATGTGGAATGTGGAGAGAGAGAAATCCATGCGAGAACGAAAGAGATCTTTGTGACGTTAGCGAGAGAGAGAGAGAGGGGAAAGCCGCGAGAGAGAGAGAAAGAGCGAGAGGGGTGTGTGAGATACCCGCTGAGGAAAAGACTTGCTGTTAAAAGAGAGAGAGAGAGAACAGGGCTGGACTCCCCACCGGCTCTGAAGATAGACCAATCGATATGCTACGTAATGTTCCTACCCGGAATATTCTTATCTGTTTCCAAACAGTTGTAACAGTTAGAATTGGTGGCTAGCGGTTAAGTAGAAATACTGTCAGTGTTTAAGTGAAAATAATAGCAGCGTGAAAGTGGAAATAATAGCAGCGTGAGAGTTTTAGTCGATTTAAAAAAAAAAATAGACTAATTGGTAACGTTGATGCCCAAGACATGGCACAGCCTGGGGCGACTGACTCGGACTGAGCGTGAGAGCGATGAATGATCACCAGTGTTAAGAGAGCGAGTGTCATAAGTGGGTCCTGATTACGAGTTTAATACGGGGAATCTTTTTTTTCCGTCTCTATTCAAGTATTGGGAGAGGGGAATTATGAAATAGATCTGGGTGATCTTTAGAGCAATTTTGGGGTTAAGGAAATACCCAAATAAGTGTGATTAGTGGCGATTGTGAGTTAATTAAGCATGTGATGATTCTACAAAAATCATCGTCTTCTTGTCGTCTTCGAGATGGTGACGTCACAGGTTGCACAGAGCTCCGTTTTCTGTTGGCAGACCGAGTGTTGAGTAACCCCATTTTCAGTTTTTCTTTTTAGGAGAAGCTTAACTTTTTGTTGTTCTCCTGTTTTCTTTCTTTCTTTTTTTTTTTTTTTTTTGTTGTTACGATCGGGTCGCCGAATTTTGCGCAAAATGGAAGACTCAAACGCAAGCCCGTCCCAGTCGGTCGTGACCCATGAGTTAACAAATTTTAATGCAGGCATTACAAATTTTAAGGGACTAGTTGATGGGAAATTAACACAGAATGTAGAAACATTTATTGAATCAGTTGATAATTATTTGAATTCTAGGAAGATTATGGGTGGCGCTGATGCTTTGAGAGAAGCAAAGGCTTTTTTAGATCTAGACAAAGGAGACATTGGAGAACGAGCACGAGGTTTCGGGTTCAGAAAGTGTAAAACTTGGAAAGAACTTCAGGAATTCTTACGCAGGTCGTATGGCGGAGTTGACCGCGAGTGCATTGTTCGGAACTTGCGTGCCCTTATTAGAACTAGAAAGGGTAATGATTCATTAATAGCATACAGTGCTCGCTTATTTGATGCAGTAGGTGAGATAAAGAAATCTATGATAAACTCTACATTACCCGGGTAAATGGAAATAATATTTCTTTAGATAATTTTGAAAAACTGCTACACTTTGCAAGCCTTTTAACGTCAGTCCCAGATATAATTACAGATAGTTTTGATAAAAGAATTGATCAGGACATAGATGAATCCTTTTTGTTTGCACAGGTTAACAAAAATCTATCAAAATGCCCGACGCTAGACAGTAGTTTTGTGAAGGGAGGTGCTAAGATTTCAGCTACAGTGTCAAAACCGCAGAATAATGCGAACTCTGCAAATCTAGGAAATGATGCAGGAGTGAAATCATGTGCGTGGGTGGAATTGAGGAAAACCTCAGAGAGATCAGTAACAACAATTCGTTGTTTTAATTGTGATAAAATAGGACATAGTAAATCAAATTGCAGAGTGAGATATTGTTCAGCTTGCAAATCTTCAGACCATGGATGGAGATTTTGCCCAGCCACAAAGAGTAGAGAATATTCAAGGAAAACACGGGGTAGTTTTAATAGATATGACAGGAGAATTCCACATGATGCAAGTTCTAGGTACACAAACGAACATCAGAATTTTCACAAGATAAGTTCGAAGACGGACACAGGATAATGAGCAATCAGGTCTTAGAATCACCTGAACCTAGGCCGATTGTACGTGGATTTTCTAATGGCAGTGAAATTTCTATTTTCATTGATTCTGGTAGCTCAGTTAACTTAGTAAATGCTGACCTTTTTCACTCGAAGTTTCCAGAGTGTAAATTAGTCCCTACTAATGAGACAGTGTGTGAAGTACAAGCGAGGAAACTGAATATTTTAGGTTCGTCATTTCTTACGCTTTGTATCGGCGAAAAGACAATAGTAGAATCATTTTTGGTCATAGAAGGATTAGCCTTAGGTGAAATGGTTTTGCTAGGACACCCTTCTTGCATGCGACATAACATCAACATTCTTACGGGAATTCAGGGGATTACAATAGGTGAGCCAGGTTGTTTTGTTCCATATATACACAGGGAAAAAACTTGTGAGAAACCTAAGACGCAGTCTGAGACATGTGTAACACAGTCATTAGAGAGTGAAGATATTCCGCAAAAGTCTTTCAAAGGATTTTTGTTGGAAGATATTGAATTGCAACCGCGAGTTCCTACATTGGTTAAAGTGTCGATGAAAGAGAAAAAGTTTCCTTCTCAAGTATGCGTTGTTGAGGGAACCGAGAAATTCAAAGACGTTGTGAGTACGGTGTCAGTAAATGAAGTTTCAGTCGCAGGCGTAACTACAGTAGAATTAGTTAGCTATCAAGACTCAGTGAAAAAATATCACAAGAGTACTTATGTAATTGATTTTGAAGTTTAAGGAAGAACATAAGATAGTGAGTTTTTGTGGAGACAGTAACACGTTTCCCTGGGAGGAGCTACAATTCAGAAGTCAAGTTCTTCACCAACATTTGGCTAAAGCTGATTATCCCGAGTATTCAGATAAAGTAGAGAAAGTGCTGAAAGAATATTTAGATATCATTGCTTTGAAGGGAGATAAATTAGGAGTTACAGATGTTTTAGAACATTCAATTAGCCTAGAGAAAGGTACAAATCCCATATATATTCCAGCATATCGAATTCCCTTTAAGATCAGAGAAGAAGTAGAAAAGGAAGTTCAGAGATGGGAGTCGGAGGGAATTATTAGGCAAAGCTCTTCACCCTATAACTTTCCTTTATTAGCGGTTCCGAAGAAAGACGGTAGTATCAGAGTTTGTGTAGATTTTCGTAAATTGAACGAAAAAACATGCCCAGATAGATATCCTGTAGCTTGTTTGCCTGATTTGTTTGTTGAGATCGGTGGCAAGAATATATATTCATCTATAGAACTTATGCAAGGGTTTTTACAGGTTCCGCTTTGTGAGAGTAGCCGTAAATATACAGCATTTTCGGTACCAAAGGTACATTACGAGTTTAATAGGATGCCTTTTGGATTACAAGGGTCCCCAATAACATTTACTAGACTGGTTAACACAGTACTTCATGGCTTGTTAGGAAAGTCGGTGTTTGTGTACATGGATGACATTCTCATATGCACAGATACGATTGAAGAACATCTAAAGGTGTTAAAAGAAGTCCTCAAGCGATTACGGTTCGCTGGATTAAAGGTCAAATTGGCCAAATGTGAGTTTCTAAAGAGAAAAATTGTCTATTTAGGTCATGTTATCTCTAAAGAGGGAGTCAGAGTGAATGATGAGAAAGTTAAAGCCATTGTGAGTTTTCCAGTTCCCAAAACCAGGAAACAAATTCGTTCGTTCCTAGGTATGTCGGGCTTCTTTCGCCGTTTTTTGCAGAATTTTTCTACAATAGCGTCTCCATTGACAGATTTGTTACAAGAAGACGTTAAGTTTGTTTGGGGTGATAGTCAGCAATTAGCTTTTGAGAAGCTTAAGAACGCTTTGGTGAACCCACCTGTTATGAAGTTTCCAGATTTTAGTCAACCGTTCGCCCTAGTGACTGACGCGAGTCAGGAAGGTATAGGTGCGTGTTTGATGCAGAAATTTGAGGGAAAATTACACCCAATTGCTTTTTATAGCAGAAAGTTCAAAACGCGTGGTAGTAACGAAAGGCTGATGTCAGTTGTGGACAAGGAGGCTTTCGCAGTCGTCTCTAGCCTTGTTCATTTTAAGATGTTGTTGTTGGGAAATAAAGTTGAGATTTTTACAGATCATCAACCGTTGTTAGAGCTTTTTAATAAGCCAAATTTGTCGCCCAAGAGAGTGCGTTGGTTTTTGACATTGAGAGATTTTGATGCAAACCTCAAATACATTGAAGGTAAGCATAATGTGGTTGCAGATGCATTGAGCAGATATTTTCCAGTCGAGGATGAGGGAGTGCAATCCGAATCCTGTGTGGGAGACGAGAGTAAACATTTGGTGTCTAATGTCTCTGATACTAGTAGTTCTGAGATATCGCATGTAGAGGACATACACGTTTCTACAGTGCATACTTCAGGGAGAAATAGTGAGTCGGCAGTCTCGGGAGAGATTGTTGTTCGTGATATTGAGGGTAACGCTGTGTGTTATATTATGGGTGAAAATGTCACTTGGGACATAGGCTTGCTCGAACAAAAGCAAGATGAAGATAAATTGTTGTCAGATGCTAAGGCATTTCATAGGGGAGTTTCACCGAAGAAAGGGTATAAGTTGCCTTTTTCTGGTCTAGAGTTGGAGAATAATTTATTGGTGAGGAAAGTTAAGTATAACTTGCGAAGTACTCGAAGCATGGGTGAAATTACACAAATCATCGTGCCAGAGAGTCTAGTACCACAAGTTCTAGACATTGTACATTGTAAATTTGGTTCTCCTCATTTAGGTGTGGACAAGACGTATGAAAACGTCAGGTCAAAGTTCTTTTGGAAAAATATGTTTTCCGCAGTGGAGGCCTTTGTAAAGAGTTGCGCTGTTTGCAATGCGAATAAGCCGGCGACGACGGTGTCGTGTCGTTTGGGTTCATATCCCGTACCACATAGGCCGTTTCAGAGAGTGCATATGGATATTCTGGGTAACTTCTCAGAGTCTGCTTATGGTTATAGACATTTATTAGTAGTTGTTGACGAGTTAACTCGTTTTGTCGAGATTTTTCCACTGAAGTACAAATCAGCTGAGGAAGTTGCTATAGTGTTCTTTAAGGGGATAATTTGTAGATATGGTGTTCCTGAATGTCTGATCACAGACATTGGTAGGGAGTTTATTAATAAGACGTTAGAGGGTCTTGCCAATTTGTTGGGGATAAAGAAAGTATCTATAATCCCGCATAGACCTGAAGCGAATGGGTTATGTGAGAGGGCGAATCGGAAAATAATCGAAGCTTTACGCATGACAGTGGGTGGTTCCGATACACATTGGGACAGATCTTTGGATGAAGTGCGATATAGTATCAATACTATGACGAATGACACAATTAAGATATCTCCAGCAGAAGCTTTGTATGAGTACAAGTTGAAAGGACCTTTTGATTTGTTACCAGAGCGAGTTCAGGGTGATGTTACGGTCACTTCGTTGATAAATACAGCGAGAGAAAGATTTGCGTGTATCAGTAAAGAACTTGAACTTAGGTCGCGCGCAATGGTAGAGAAAAGTAACGCGAAATCGAGGGAGTAGCTTTTTCGATGGGTGATAGAGTGTTTGTTAAAGTGAATGTTCGGAATGATCTGAATTATAAATTAAGTCCGAAGTTCCACGGACCTTTTGAGATTGTAGACATCAAAAGAGGGAATAGATTTGTAGTAAAAGATGTAAATACCGGTGTGACGAAATTAACTCATATTTCAAAGTTAAAGAAAGTTGGGATGTAATGGAACGTTTGTATATAGTTAGAGGGATAAATGAGTTGATGTTTGTATATATTGTATATAATACTTGTTTTTTTTTGTTGTTTCTTTTTTTGTCTCGTGTTCATTTTTGATGAATTAGAGAATGGGAGAAGTAAAAGAGCAGCACCTTTAGTTCTTGTAGGTGTTGGCGTGATTGCTGCGATTGGAGCGATGTCCATTGGGAGTTTAGTCAAAGTAGCAGAAGTTCAAAAAGACTTAATAGCTCAAGGGAAACAGTTAAATCAGTTGCAAAAAAGTAATAAGAAAATTGAGTAATAGTTTTGAAACAATGAGACGTTCTTTGAATGATTTGTCAGTTTCAGTAGAAGGTTTGAAAGAAGATCTGGATGTGACAATTGCATTCCTTACGATCCAACATACCGTTCTTAATGTTGAGAAAGAAACTGATTCTCTAAGGACAGAAGTGCAAATGCAAGTTAAAGCAATTATTGCTGCAGCAGGTGGTCGTGTGTATGGTGATATATTACCTTTGGGATACTTAGAAAATGTTCTAAGGAATTCCGCTTATCTACATGGAGCGAAAGTATTGTTCACGGGAGGAGATTTGTATTTATATTATAATGTTTTGAGGGTGAGATTGTCTGATCGAGGATTGATAGTATACGTTCCTGTCAGTACGATGAAGCCTTTTGTTAGTTTTGTTATTAGACCTTTTCCGAGTGCTTTTGGAGACTTAGTAGTGATATGGAAGGGATTAGAGATCATGTTCATTTTGGGAGATCAATATCAGGGTTTGGGAGTTGATTATAAGACAGGTTGTACCTTGGTTAGGGAGAAGTATGTGTGACAGTAATGTTTTCCAGTTGCAAGTTGTGTCTGTGGGCGGTTGTGAATTGTCTTTAGTTCATAGACAGACTTCGACTGAATGTGACTTTATACAGTTTCCACGTGAATACCACATGATCACCACCAGAACTCTAACTGCCTTGTATTGCAAAGAGTGCCCCATCACGACGATGTGCCAGAATAACCAAACGACGACGTTCGTGCTTCGAGGGTCCAAGCTGTTCGACTCATCCTGCAGAATCCTGTCTACGGACTTTCTCGTACTTAGCCGTGCTGTGTTCAACAGTTCCGAGAAGATAATCATGCGTCATATGCATAACAATCACGATATAGTTCCAGTGCCTTCGACAGAGATACCGGTGACTGTCCCGCCGATGGAAGAGATCGAGGATACGTTCATGGTCGAGTACCGTGAATATTTGTTGCCAGCTGTCTTAATGATTTTAGTGGTTATTTTTCTGATAGTTCTTATTATGGGAGTAGTAAAGCTCATTTGTGCTTGTAAGACTTCACGCAAGTGCTCTAAGACAATATCCCCAGTAGATGTGCAAGTATGTCATGAGGGCAGTATCTAAGCTGTAGTTCAGTAGACATTGCTAATTGAGCATAAGCCCTATCTGTTATATTTTATACATATGCTTTTGTTTTAGTTTGCCGTTAAGGAGAGCGAGACGCTCTTATGGGGTGGCCGAGCACTATTTCAGGAAATATGGCCGCCTTAATATTAAAAGGTACAGAGTGTGATGGAAGAATTTTTGGTTGCGAGATGGTACTGTTGAAGCCGTCAGTTGCAGAATCCTTGTATTCAGCAAATAGTTGATCATCTCAGCAGTTAATGTGATGAACACACGATATTGGCCGAATCATATGACCAAGTTGCTATGCGCGTACAAGAGTTCGTGTGCTATAGAATCTCGATTTTGTGTCTAATTCTGCCCAAAAATTAGTTCGGTCGTTCATTAGCAGACCTAGAACGAGATCGTGAAGACATTATCTTTGAGTGTGGCGAGCTCTTAGAATTGGCAGAATAAGGTACAGTTCAGACTCTTCGTTTTTCTGTGTGAATTGTGGATTTATGGTCTTTTACCATATTTCAAGACATTTTTGAACTTATGTTTTTTTTACCATATTTCAAGACATTTTTGATCTTGTGTGGGAAGTGGATGTAGCATTTTACCATTTCAATATTCTATTTTATTGTGTTCTATATTTTACCAGTATGCTATTTACTCATGCATTTTAGACTTTTCATTATTATGTTTTTGCACTTATATATTTTTGGGAGTATTATCTGTGTTTATTTTTTTCGACAGATGTCATGGTTGTGGTTGTGGTGATGACTTTGTGGGCAATAACATGATGTTATCATGTTGGTGTGATCATAGAGAAAGACAGACGCAAACCTTTGCAATGTCTAGTATTTTATGTGGGAGACTTGAGACTAGACTTTACAAAGTCTATAATGGAATATGTGAGAATTTTTGAGTTTGCAGGCTATTAGCCATAATCAGATTTTTAGTTGGACTGACACTAAATTTTGAGTTAGATGTTTTTCTTAGTTGACAATTTCATTTATGATGCATTTTAATCTTTGCTTTGTTTATTCATTGCTTGTTGGGTTGCTTTAAATAATAAATCTATTTTTGGTAGGAAAGATTAAGTTTTCCTTATACGACCCATTTCATTTCTTTAATGTGGAATGTGGAGAGAGAGAAATCCATTCGAGAACGAAAGAGATCTTTGTGACGTTAGCGAGAGAGAGAGAGAGAGAGAGAGAGGGGAAAGCCGCGAGAGAGAGAGAAAGAGCGAGAGGAGTGTGTGAGATACCCGCTGAGGAAAAGACTCGCTGTTAAAAGAGAGAGAGAGAACAGGGCTGGACTCCCCACCGCCTCTGAAGATAGACCAATCGGTATGCTACGTAATGTTCCTACCCGGAATATTCTTATCTGTTTCCAAACAGTTGTAACATATATGTAACTTTCCAATTACAGTATTTTTAGGCTTTTTAATAAAAAAATAAAAAATATCTGATTTAGATACAAAAAAAATCTGATTTAAATCGAAATATTCGGAATTTTTTTTTTTTTTTTTAATAAAAAAAATCACCAACCCTGAAATAAACATTAATAGATGAATAAAAATAGATAAATAAAAGTAAAACAAAATAAAAAGATAATTAAAAACAAATAAAAATAAATAGATAATTAAAAATAAATCAATAAATGAAATAAGTAAATAATTAAAATAAATAAATAAATAAATAAAAATAGATAAATAAATAAATAAATAAAAATAAATGAAAATTAATAAATGAAAATATATAAAGAGATAAATGAAAAAAATACACAATTAATAAAAAATAAACCAATGAATAGGTATAAATTAAAATAAATAAATAAAAATAAATAAGAAATACTTAAAATAAATAAAAATAAATAAATAAAGAAAAATAAATAAATAGATAAATAAAAATAAATAAATGAATAAAAATAGAAAAAAATAAGTATAAAAAAATTTATAAATAAACAATAATAAATGAATAAATAAAATCAAATAAATAAAATATGCAAATAAAAATAAACGAAATAAATAAATAAAGATAAAAATATAAATAAAAATAAATAAAAATAAATAAATAGAAAATAAATCAATAAAAATAAAAGAAAATAAATTAATAAAAAATAAATAAATAAAAATGAATAAATAAAAATTAATGAAAATAAATGGATAAAAATAAATAAATAAAAATGAATAAATACATAAATAAAATAAAAATAACTAAATAAATATAAATAAATTAATAAAATCAAATAAAAAAATAAATGAAAATAAATAAAATAAATAAATAAATAAATAAATAAAAATAAACAAAATAAATAAAAAAGTAAATGAATAAAATTAAATTATGAAAATAATTAAATAATTAAAAGTAAATAAATAAATAAATAGAAATAAATAATATAAAAAATTAAATAAATAAATAAAAATAAATAAATAGTTAAAAATAAATATAAGAATAAAAATAATTGGAAATAAATTAATAAAAATATTAAAATAAATAAATAAAAATAAATGAATAAATAAATAAAACTAAATATATAAATAAAAACATAAATAAATAGATAAAAATAAATATAATAAATGAAAATAAATAAATATCAATAAATAAATAAAAAAAGAAATAAATAAATAAAAACAAATAAGTAAATAAAAATAAATCAACAATTAAAAATAAATAAACAAATAAATAAGTAAAAATGAAAATAAATAGATAAAGATAAATAATGAAATAAAATGAATAAATTCATTAAAATAAGTAAATAAAAAAATTAATAAAAAAATAAATAAGAAAATAAAATAAATAAGAATAAATAAATATATAAAAATAAATAAATAATCAAATAAAAAAAAAATAAATAGATAAAAATAAATAAAATAAAAATAAATAAAAAGATAAATAAACAAATCAAAATAAATAAATAAAAAAATAAATAAACAAATAAGAATAAATAAATAAATAAATAAAAATAAATGAATAAGAAATTATAATAAATAAATGAATAAAATTGAATAAATAAATAAATAAAAATAACTGAAAATAAATAAATAAATTAATAATAATAAATTAATAAATAAATAAAAAAAATAAATAAATAAAAATACATAAATAAATAAAAATAAATAAATAAATAAATAGAAATAAATGAATAAATAAAAAATAAATTAAAATAAATAAATAAAAATAAGAAAATAAATAAAAATAAATTAAAATAAATAAATAAAAATAAGTAAATAAAAAAAAATAAATAAATAAATAAAATTAATAAATAAAAATAGAGAAATGAAAATAAATGAAAATAAATAAATAAAAATATATAAAAAAATAAAAATAAATAAAAAAAATAAATAAATAAAAATAAATAAATAGAAAATAAATCAGTAAAAATAAAAGAAAATAAAAAAATAAATGAAAATAAATAAATAAATAAAAATAAATAACCAAATAAAAATTCATGAAAATTAATAATTACAAATAATGAAAAATGAATAAATGAAAATAAATAAAAATAAATAAACAAAAATAAATAAATAAAAAGAAATAAATAAATAAAAATAAATAAATAAATGAAAATAAATGAAAGGAATAAATACTAATGAATAAATAAATAATGATAAATAAATAGATAAAAATAAATAAATAAACAAAAATAAATAAAGAAATAACAATAAATAAAAAAAAATATAAATAAAAAATAAGTAAATAATTAAAAATAAATAAGTAAATAAAAATAAATAAATGATAAAAAGAAATGAATAAAAAAAATGAAAAATAAATAAAGAAATAAGAATGTGAAAATAAATAAATAAATGAAGATAAACAAATAGATAAAGAAAATATATGAAAATAAATATTTGATAAATAAATAAATATATATATATATATATATATATATATATATATATATATATATATATATATATATATATATATATATATATATATATATATATATATATATATATATATATATATATATATATATATATATATATATATATATATATATATATATATATATATATATAAATAAATAAACAAATAAAAATAAATAAATAAAAAATAAAAAATAAGAAAAATAAATACATAAATAAAATAAATAAATAAATAAAAGTAAATAGAAAATAAATAAAAAATGAAAAAATAAATAAATAAAAAAAAGAAAATAAATAAATAAATAATTTTAAATAAAAAATAAATTACAAAATAAAAAATACATAAATAAAACTAAATAAATTAATAAAAATGAATAAATAAATGAAAATAACTAAATAAAAATGAATAAATAAAAACAAATGAAATAAATTAATATAAATAAAAAAAATAAATAAATAAAAAAATGAAAATAAATAAAAAACAATAAAAATAATGAAATAAAAATAAATAAATAAACATAAATATATAAATAGAAATAGATAAATAAAATAAATAGATAATTAAAAATGAATAAAAATAAATAGATGAATAAAAAAAATCAATAAACAAAAAGAATAAATAAATAAAGATAAATAAAAAATAAAGAAAAATAGATAAACAGATAAATAAAAATAAATGAAAATAAATAAATAAAAATAAATAAATAAATAAAATAAAAATAAATATAAACAAAAAATAAAAGTAAATAAATAAATAAATGAGAATAAATTAAAATAAATAAATAAAAATAGATAAATAAAAAAAATGAATACAAAATTCTTAAAATAAATAAAAATAAATAAATATAAAAAATAATGAATAAATGAAAAAAATAAATAAAACAAAATAAATATATAAATAAATAAACAATAATAAATAAATAAAAAAAAATAAATAAAAATAAGCAAGAAAAACTAATGAAAATAGATAAGTAAAAATAAATAAATAAATAAAACTAAATAAATAAATAAATAAAAATCAATAAATAGAAAATAAATCAATAAAAATAAAAGAAAATAAATAAATAAATAAAAATAAATAAATAAAAAATAATGAAAATAAATAAATAAAAATAAATAAGAAAAATAAATAAATAAAAATAAATAAAAATAACTAAATAAATAAAAATAAATTAATAATATTAAATAAAAAAAATAAAAGAAAAAAATAAAAAATAAAATAAATAAATAAAGATAAATAAACAAAATTAAATAAAAGAAGAAATGAAAATAAATAAATAAATAAAAAGAAATAAATAGATAAAAATAAATAACTAAAAAAACAAATAAAATAAATAAATGAAAATAAATAAATAGATAAAAATAATATATAAATAAAATTAATTGAAAAGAAATAAATAAAAATATTAAAATAAATTAATAAATAAAAATAGATGAATAAATAAATTAAAATAAATATGTAAATAAAAAAAATTAAATATAAAAATTTAAATAAATAGAAATAAATGAATATAAATTAATACAAATAAATAAATAAAAATAAATAAATATAAAACAAATAAATAAATACAAAATTAAAAATGAATAAATAAATAAATTAAATGAAAATAAGTAGATAAAAATAGATAATTAAATAAAATAAATAAATAAAAATAAATAAATAAATAAAAACAATAATTAATAATAAATAAATAAAAATAAATAAATAAATAACATAAATAAAAATAAATAAATGAATAAATAAAAATAAATACAAAATAAAAATAACTAAATAAAATAAAAATATATACAAAAATAAATAAATAAATAAAAAATATATATAAATAAAAATTAATAGAGAAATAATAAATAAATAAATAAAAATTATAATGAATAAATGTATAAAAATAAATAAATGAATAAAAATAACTGCACATAAATAAATAAAATAAATAAATAAATAAAAATAAATAAATAAATAAATAAATAAAAAAATAAATAAAAACAAATAAATAAAATAAACAAATAAAAAATAAACAAATAAAAATAAAAAAGAGATAAAAATAAATAAATAATAATAAGAAAATAAATAAAGATAAATTTAAATAATTAAATAAAAATAAGTAAATAAATAAAAATAAATAAATAAATAAATGAAAAAAATAAATAAATAAATATAAATGAATAAATAAAAATAGAGAACTGAAAATAAATGAAAATAAATAAATAAAAATATATAAATAAAAAAAAATAAATAAAAATAAATAAATAAATAAAAATAAATAAATAGAAAATAAATCAATAAAAATAAAAGAAAATAAATGAATAAAAAATAAATAAATAAATAAAAATAAATAAATAAAACTTAATGAAAATAAATAATTAAAAATAAATAAATAAAAATAAATAAATAAACATAAAGAAAAATAAATAAATAAATATATAAAAATAAATAAATAAATAAATAAAAATAAATAAAGATAAATAAATAATTAAAAATAAATTAAAGTAAATAAATAAATAAAAATAGATAAATAGATAAAAAAAATAAATAAATGAAAATAAATGGAAGGAATAAAAAAAGGTAAATTGATAATTAATAATAAATAAATAAATAAAAATAAATAAATAAATAAAAATAAATAAACAAAAAATAAATAAAAAATAAGTAAATAATTTTAAAAAAATAAGTCAATAAAATTAAATAAAGTATAAAAATAATTAATAACAAAATAAATAAAAATAAATAAAAAAATTAATAAGAAAATTAAAAATTAAAAATAAATAAATAAATAAATAAAGATAAATAAATAAATAAAAAATATATGAAAGTAAACATTTAAATAAATAAATAAATAATTAAATAAATAAATAAATAAGTAATTAAATGAAATAATAAATAAAAATAAATAGATAAATAAAAATAAATAAAAAACAATAAATAAATAAAGAATAAATAAAAATGAATAAAAAATAATAAATAAATAAATAAAAAAAAATAAAATAAATAAATAAATAAATAAAAGTAGATAAAAAAATAAAAAACAAGAGTAAATAAATAAAAATAAATAATTAATAAGAATAAATAAATAAATAAAAATAGATAAATAAAAGTAAATAGATAAAAATAAAATAATTAAAATAAATGAAAATAAATAAAATAAATAAATAAATAAATGAAAATAAATGAAAAAAAATAAATAAAAATAATAAAAAATAAAA
This sequence comes from Macrobrachium rosenbergii, assembly GCA_039081455.1. Classification (NCBI taxonomy): domain Eukaryota; kingdom Metazoa; phylum Arthropoda; class Malacostraca; order Decapoda; family Palaemonidae; genus Macrobrachium; species Macrobrachium rosenbergii. The sequence continues at coordinate 55,858,830 of JANJGK010000010.1, read as the reverse complement.
AAATAAATAAATGAATAAATTAAACTAATAAATAAAACAAAATAAATAAAAACAATAATAAATAAATAAACAAAAATAAGCGAGTAAAAATAAATGAAAATAAAAAAATTAAATAAATAAAAATAAATAAATAAATAAAAATCAATAAATAGAAAATAAATCAATAAAAAATAAACGAAAAATGAATAAATATAAATACATAAATAAAAATAAAAAAAATAAAAATTAGTGAAAATATATAAATAAAAATAAATAAATAAAAATAAATAAAAATAACTAAATAAATAAAAATAATTAATAAAATGAAATAAAAAATAAAAAAATAAATAAAAATAAATGAATAAAAATAAATAAATAAAATTAAATAAATAAATAAATTGAAGATAAAAAATAAATAAATATAAATAAATAGATAAAAATGAATAAATAAAAATAAACAAATAAAATAACTAAATAAAAATTAATAAATAGATAAAAATAAATATATAAATAAAAATAATTGAAAATAAATAAATAAAAATATTAAAATATGTAAATACAAAATAAAAAAAAAAGTTAAACTAATAATAAAACTAATATAAAAATAAAACTCAAAAAAGGAAATAAAAAATAAAAAATTTAAATAAAACAAAAATAAAACTAAATCTAAAAATGAAACTAAAAATTAAATTTAAACTAAGAATAAAAGTCATTATATTACTTAAAAGAAAATTTTAAAAAATCTAATAAATAAATATAAAAATAACGGTACAACTACAAACAAAATATAAAAAATAAAATAATAACAGCACCAAAGATAATAAAAAAACATTAAAATAAAACTAAAAATAAAATTAAACTAAAAGTAAAACTAGAAATAAAATTGAACTTGAAACTAAAAGTAAAGCAAAAGAAAGAAAACTAAAATTAAAGATAATAAATAAAACTAAATTAACTATGAAACAAAAAAAAAGAGAAAAAATAATATATCAAAGTAAAACAAAAATAAAACTAAAATAAAAATAAAACTAAAATGAAACTAAAAAAAAAACAAAGTACACCTAAAGAAAAAACTAAAAATAAAAAAATAAAACTAAAAATAACACTAAAAATAAAAAATCTAAAAATAACACTAAAACTAAAAGTAAAAGAAAAAATAAAACCAATAAAATAATAATAAAACTAAAAATAAAAATAACATATATAAAGACAACACTAAAAATAAAAATGAAACTAGAAATAGAAATAAATGTTAAATCAACTAAAAATAAAATTAAATAAAAATGAATATACAACTAAAACTAAAATAAAACTGAAAATAAAAAGTAACACAAAAGTAAAAATTAAACTAAAACTAAAAGCTAAAACTGAAATTTTAAATACAAAGACTAAAAACAAAACTAAAACTAAAAGCTAAAACTGAAATTTTAAATACAAAGACTAAAAACAAAACTAAAACTAAAACTGAAAGTAAGGCTACAAATAAAAATGACCCAAACTAACAATAAAAAAATTATACCAAAAATAAAACTAAATAAAAATAACTAAAAATAAAAGTAATATAGAAATAGAAAAAAAATATAAATAAAATAGAAACAAAGTTAAAAATATAAATAAAACTAAAAAAACTAAAAATGAAAATAATAATAAAAGTAAAAACTGGAAATAAAAATAAATTATAGAACTAAAAATAACAATAAAACTGAGTCTAAAAGTACAAATAAAAGCAATACTGAAAACAAAACAAAAACTAAAATAAAAATAACTCAAAATAAAAACATAACTGAAACTAAAAATAAAATAATAGTTAAACTTAAACTAAAAATAAAAACAAAACAAACTAAGGCTAAAAAAAAAAAAATAAAATAAAAAACAATAAAAATAAAAAATTCTAAAAACTACAACTAAAAATAAATAAAAAAAATAAAAATAAAACTGAAATAAAACTAAAAAATAAAACTAATAATAAAACTAATATAAAATAAAACGAAAACAAATTAAAGCAAAAATAAGAAATACAAAATAAATCTAAAATTAAGAGTGAAACTAATAATTAAACAAAGTTATACTAAAAATAAAAGTAAATATAATACTTAAAATAAAATAAAACTTAAAAAAATAAATATAAAATCAACACTACAACTACAAGCAAAATATAAAGAATAAAATAATAATAAAAATGAAAATAAAACTAAAAATAAAAATAACACTTATTATAAAAATAACACTAAAATAACACAATCTAAAAATGAAAAGAAAATTAAACTAAAAAAAAACTAAAAATAACATCAAACCTGAAATTAAAACTAAAACGAAAGAAATAAACTAAAATTAAAGAAAAAATAAAAAAAAATAAAACTAAAATAACAATAAAACTAAAAAAAACAGTAAAAATAATATCGCAAAATAAAAAAAATTAAACTAAAATTAAAATGAAACTAAAATGAAGCTAAAAAAACAAAGTCTAACTAAAGATAAAACAAAATATAAAAATAAAATTCAAATACCACTAAAAATAAAACTAAAAATAAAACTAAAAACGAAAAGAAATCTAAAAATAACACTAAAAGTAAAAGCAAAAAATATAAAACAAAAAAGAAAATAAAATAAAAAATAATAATAATAAAACAAAAACTAAAAATAAAAATAACGCATATATAAAAATAACACTAAAAATTAAGCTAAAGCTAGAAATAAAAATAAAAGTAAAATCAACTAAAAATAAAATTCAGTAAAAATGAAGCTACAGCTAAAACTAAAATAAAACTAAAAATAAAACTGAAAATAAAAGTAACAACAAATGTAAAACTAAAAGTAAATCTAAAAACTAAAACTGAAATTTTAAATGAAAAAAAACTAAAACCAATATTAAAACGAAAACTGAAAATAAGACTGCAAATAAAAATAGAGTAAACTAACAATAAAAATTATACCAAAACTAAAAATAAAAAAATATAATTAAAAATAAACCTAATATAAAAATAGAAATAGAAAACTAAAAATGAAAATAAAAATAAAAATATAACTTGAAGTAAAAATAAAAATAAAATGAAACTAAAAATAAAAATTAAAACAATTTGAACGAAAAATACAACTTTAACTGAAAATAAAACTAAAAAATAACACAAAAATTTAAAATAAAGATAATGTTATGAATGAAAATAAAAGTAAAAAAAAATAAAACATACTAAAAATAAAACTAAATTAAAAAAAATAAAATCAAAATTAAACTAAAAAGAAATATAAAAATAAAATATTAATTAATAATAAATATAAAAATAAAAATTTAACTAATTATAAAGCTAAAACTAAAAATTTAAATAACAACTAATACTAAAAATTTAACTATATATACAACTGAAAACAAAACTACACCTAAATTTAAAATAAAACTAGTTTAAATTAAAACTAACAACGCAACTAATAATAAAAATAAAACTAAAAACAATTTTTTTTGTAAAAATAAGAAAAAATACAACTTTAAATAAAAATATAAACAAAATTAAATCTACACAAACCAAAATTAACAATTGATCTGAAAATAAATCTAAAACTAGAAACAAAATGAAAAATAACACAAAAAATAAAAATAAAGATATAACAAAATAAAACCAAAACTAAAAATAAAAATAAAACTAAAGATAAATAAAAAAATAAAAATAAAACTAAAAATAAAAATAAAATTAATAATACAACTAAAAATAAAAATGTAAAAAAAATAAGTTAAAAATAAAAAATAAAACTAAAGCTAAAAATGAAAAACAAGCTAAAGTTTAAAAATACTATGAAAATAAATCAAAAAATAAAATAAATCTAAAACTAAAAATAAAAGTAAACAATATAACTAAAAATAAAACTAAATTTATAAACAAAAATACAAATAAAAATAAAAATGAAATTAAAACTAAACATAAAACTAAAAAAACTAAAGTAAAACTAAAAATAAAATAAAAAATATAACTAAAATTAAAAATAAAAATTAAACAAAATATTAAGAAACTAATTATTCAACAAAAAATAAAAATATAAACAAAAATATAAATAAAATATAACAAAACTTAAAGTGAATCTAAAATAAAAAATCTACTAATCTAAAAATAAAAATAAAACAAAGTAGCACAAAAAATAAGAATAAAGATAAAATTTAAAATAAAATTTAAGTTTAAAAATCTACAACTAAAAATATAACTAGTAATAAAATAAAGCTAAAATAAACCTAAAAAACCTACAAATATAAGTAAAAATCTAAAAATCAAAATCAAAATCAAAAATAAAAATAAAACTAATAATAAAAAACTAAAAATAAAACAAAAGCTGAAACTAAAAATAAAAATAAACTAAAAATAATACTAAAAATAAAACCAAAACAGAAAATAAGACAAAATCAAACTAAAAATAAATTATAAAATAACAATAAAACTAAAATTAAAACCATAACAAAAAAAATAAAACTGAAAAGAAAACTAAAAATAAAACTAAAAATAAAATTAAACTAAAACTAAAAATTAAAATAAATCTAAAATTTAAAACAAAAATACAAAGAAAACTAAAACTAAACTAAGAATGAAAGTACAAATAAAAATCAAACTAAAAATAAAAATGGAACCAAAAAAGAAGCTAATGCTAAAAGTTAAACTTAAAATTAAAAATTAAAATAAAAAAATAAACCTAAACTATAAAGAAAAGTACAAATAAATATCAAATAAACTAAAAATAAAAATGAAACTTAAACTAAAAATAAGAATATAACTAAAAATTAAAAATAAAACAAAAAAATGAAACTAAAACTGAAAAGAAAACTGAAAGTAAAAAATACGAAACAAAACTAAAAATAAAAATAAAAAAATAAATAAAAATAAAAAAATAGAAGCACAACTAAAAATATAACTAAAACAAAACTAAAAATGAAACTAAAAATAAGAAATAAAGCTAAAAATAAAACTTTAATATAAGAATATAATCAAAATTAAAATTTTAGAAAAATGTAATCTGAAATAGAAATTAAAATAAACTAAAAGTAACAATACAGCTAAAAATAAAGCTAAAGTTACAAACAAACCCAAAAATAAAACTTAAAAACAAAAATATAACTAAAATAAATAAAAAAATAAAAATATAACTAAAAATAAAACTAACTCCATAAATAAAAAAAAAAATAATAATAAAAATAAAATGAAAACTAAAACTAAAGAAAAAACTAATAAACTAAAAGTAAAACTAAAAATGATATTACAAATATATCTATAAATAACAATAAAAATAAAAATGAAAATAAACAACATGAAAATGAAAAATATGAATAAAAAATAAAACTATAAATAAAAATAAATATAAATTAAAAATGAAATAAAATTAAATTGAAATTAAAAGTAAAATTCAAATACTAAAAATAAAACAAAAATAAAATAAAATGACAACTAAAAATAAAAATAAAATAAAAATAATAACAAAATAAAAAATGACAGTAAGAATAAAAATACACAAGCTAAAAATAGAAAAATATTAATAAAAATTAAACAATAAAGTAATGGAACTACTAAAATTAATACTAAAAATAAAAATTAACTAAAGTAGAGTTAAAAGTATAACTAAAATATAAATTAAAAAAAATAGAGCTAAAACCAAAATTAAAACTAAAAATAAAACTAAAGATAAAAATAAAAGTGAAAATGAAACAGAAACAGAAGTAACATTGTAGCTAAAAATAAAAAGTAAAACTAAAAACAAAGCTAAAAATAAATCTAAAACTAAAAACAAAGCTAAAAATAAAACTAAAAGGAAGACTAAAAATAAAACAAAAGTAAAAATAAAATTAAAACTGAAAATAAAAATAAAAATGAAAATAGAAATGAAAATAAAAAAATTAAAACTAAAAATAAAACAAAAATGATTCTAAAAGCAGAACAAAAAACTAAAAATATAAATATATCTAAAAATACAGGAAAACAAAAAAAAAGCAAAATTAAATAAAACTAAAAATTAAATTGTAAGTAAATATAAAACTAAAAATAATACCAAAATTAAATTGAAAATAAGATAACTATAAAAAATAAAAATAAAACTAAAATAAGAATAAAAATAAAAATAAAAGTGAAAGTATAAATAAAATAAAAATAACTAAAAATAAAAATGTACCTAAAAATAAAACAAAAAAAAATGAAATTATACTAAAAATAAAAATATAGATAAAACTAACAAAAACAAAATTACAAAAAAATTAAGTTAAAAATAAAAATAGAACTACAAATAAAACAAAAATAAAATAAAAATAAAACTAGTAATGAAATAATAAAATAACTAATATTAAACTAAACTAAAAATATAAATAAAACTGAAATAAAACAGCAACTACAAAGAAAACTGAAATAAAAATAAAACTAAAAAATAAAATAAAATAAAAAAAAAAATCAAATCATAACTAAAAATAAAACTAAAAATGAAACTAAAAATGGAACAAAGTATAATCAAAAATAAAAATAAAACTAAAAGAATAATACTAAAAATAAACCAAAAATAAAAATGTAAGTAAAATAAAAATAAAAATGAAAATAAAACTAACACAAAAAAAGCTCTCAATAAAACTGAAATTAAAAAGAAAACTAATCTTAAAATGAAACTAATACTTAAAATTAAACTAAAACTAAAGAACTAAAATGAAAAATTTTAAACAAAATAAAACTAAAATAAAATTAAAGTTGAAACTAAAATAAAACTAGAAATAAAAATACACTAAACCTGACAATAAAATTAAAAAGGAAAAGAAAACTATAAATTAAGAATAGAAATAAAAATATCACCCAAATATAATCAAATGATGGATCTAAAACTAAAAATAAAACTGAAAGGAAAACTAAAATTTAAAAAAATTAAAAATAAAACAAAAAATATAATTAAAAATAAAAATAAAACTAAAAGTAAAACTAAACTAAAAATAAAACTACAAATATAAATAAAATAGAAACCGAAGTCTAGTAATGAAACTAAAAAACAAAAATAAAATGAAATTTTAAAAACACCAATATAAATATAACGAAAAAATAAAAAGAAAAGTGAAAATAAAACAAACTAATAATAAAAATATATCTAAAACTAAAGAAATAAAAATTAAACTAAAGAGAAAAATAAAAAATAAAAATAAAACTAATAAAAAATTATAACTAAAATAAAAATAAAAATAAATATAAAGCTAAAACAAAAAATAAAACTAAAAATATAAAAAACTAAAAACAAAAATCGAACTGAAAATAAAACTAGAAAGAAAACTAAAAAGAAAACTAAGCTTAAAACAAAACTAAAAATAAAACTAAAAAGAAAAAAATAAAGCTAAAAATTATGCGTCAAATAAAAATATAACCAAAATTAAAACTAACAATAAAACTAAAGGTAAAAGTAAAACTGCAAATAAGACTAAATAAAAATAAAATTAAAACTAAAACAAACTAAAAACAAAACAAATATAAATCTGAAAGGAAAACTAAAAAATAAAAGCAAAAATAAAACAAAAAGTAAAACTAGAAGTAAAACTTAAAATAAAAAATAAAAATAACAAAAATTAGAAACAAAGCCTTAAAATAAAACTACAGTTAAAAATAAAACTAAAAATGAGACTAATTGTAAAATTAAAAAAATAAATTAAAAAATAACTAAGAATAAAACTAACAGCAAAAAGGAAAAATAATATTAAAAGTAAAAATATAAATAAAACTAAAAATAAAATAAATAAGCAAATAGCGCTAAAACTTAAAAATATATAAGAATAAAACAAAATAAAATGAAATTTAAAATAGAATCAAACTAGAAAGGAAACTAAAAATGAAACCAAAAGTAAAACTAAAACTAGAACTATAATTAGAAATATAATTAAAGGTATAATTAATAATATACCTAAAAGTACAAATAAAGCTAAAAATCAAACAAAATAAAACTAGCAGTAAATCTAAAAAGATAATTAAAAATGACACCAAAAATATATCTAAAAATGAAATAAAACTGAAAACAAAACTATAATGAAAAATGAAAATAGAACTGAATATTCAACTAAAAATTCAAATGAAACTGAAAAAAATAAAATATACAAAGATATAAATAAATAAAAAATATATATGATTAAAAATAAAAAGAAAACTACGATAAAATGAAAAGTAAAAATAAAACTAAAAATAAAACTAAGATAAAAATGAAAATACAATAAAAATAAAATGATAAATAAAATGGAAAATCAAAAGAAAACTAAAAATAAAATTAAAAACCAAAATAAAAATAAAACTAACTATAAAGCTAAAACTAAAAATAAAACTGAAAATATAAATAAATACTAAATGTAAAAATAAAACTGAAAATAAAACAAGAAATAAAAATACAAATGAAAATAAAATTACAACTAAATACAAAAAACTAAAAATAAAATAATGACAAAAATAAAACTTTAAATAAGAATATAAGCAAAACTAAATCTAATTAAAAACTGAACTAAAAATATATAGAAAAATAAAACTAAAACTGGAAATAAAACTAAAAATAAAACTAAAAATATAAATAAAAATTAAAACAAATATATAAATACAAATAAAAATACAAATAAAATGAAACTGAAAAATGTAATAATAAAAAAAAACTAAAATTAATGCTAAAAATAAAACTAAAATAAAGTAAAATATAAAAATCAAAATAAATCTATAAGTAAAAATAAAAATAAAATTTAAAAAACTAAAATAAACTATATAAATAAATATAACTAAAAATATGAATAAAACTAAAACTAAAAAAAAATACAAAAATAAAGAAAATTGAAACTAAAAATTAAAATAAAAATAGAATTAAAAATGAAAATAGAAATAAAAACAAAAGCAAAACTATAACTAAAAATTAAAGTAAAGATAAAAAACAACTGAAAATAAAGCAAAAATTAAAATTAAACAAAAAGTGAAAAAGAATAGAATTAGAAATAAGAATAAAAACCAAAATAGAACTTAAAATAAAACTATAGCTAAAAATAAACCAAAAAGGAAAACTAAAAATGAAACTAAAAATAAGAATAACAACACAACTAAAAATAAAAGAAAAATTAAAACTAAATTTAAACAAAAAAATAAAAACAAAATTAAAAATGCAACTAAAATTAAAACTAAAATAAAACTAAAAATAAAAGTAAAACTAAAATTAAAGCGAAAATAAAAATAAAACTAAAAGTATAAATAAAACTAAAAACAAATAAAATCAAAATATACCTAAAAATATAGCAAAAAATTAAGAATAAAACTAAAAATAAAACTAATATTAAAACAAAAATATTTCAAACTAAAAACTAATAAAATAAAAAAGATTAACAATAAATTAAAAATGAAATAGAAAAAAATCTCAACTAAATAAATAAACTAAAAATGAAAATAAAGCTAGAAAATAAAACTAAAATAAATAAAAAGATAAAAGTAAAAATTACAAATAAAAATAAAACTAATAATAAAACTAAATCTAAAAATAAAAACAAATCTAAAAAAAACACTAAAAATAGAAATAGAAAAAAATCAATAAAAATAAAAATAAAAATATCAATAAACATAAAACTAAAACTGACAATAAAAATAACACTTTATATGAAGAACACTAAAAATAAAAATAAAACTAAATGTAAAATTAAAAATTAAATCAAACTTAAAATAAAACTAGATAAAAATAAAACTGAAACTAAAACTCAAACAAAATAAATAAAACTAAAAATAAAAGGAATAATAAAACTAAAAATAAAAATGAAATAAAAAAAAAAAATTAAAGTAATATTAACAAATCAAAATAAAACTAGAAATAAAACAAAACCTAAAAACAAAATTAAAATAGCAACTAACAACGAAACAAAAAACAACTAAAATGAAACTAAAATGAAATATAAAATAAATATAGAACTAAATTTAGAATAACACTAAAACTAAAAAAAAACAAAAAACGCTAAAATAAAATTAAAACTAGAAATAAAAATAAAAGTAAAAAAATAAAGTTAAAAATAAAAATCAAATTAAAACTAAAACAAAAATAATACAAATAAAATTAAAATATAAAATAAAAATAAAATAAAAAATTAAACTTAAACTAAAAAAAGATAAATGTAGGTAAAAATCAAAATAAAACTGAAAACAAAACAAAAACTAAAACTTAAAATAAAAATACAAATAAAAATAAAACAACTAAGAAAAAATACAAATGAAACAAACACTTAAGCTAAAAACCTGAAAATAAAAATAAAATTTGAACTAAAAATAGAAGCAAAAATAAAACTGAGAGTAAAACTAAAAATAAAAAGCAAAACTAAAAATAAAAATAGAAAAAAGTAGAAATATAACTAACAAAAATAAAAGTAAAAATAAAAATACAACTAAAAATAAAGCTAAAAATATTAATGAAAAATAAAATTAAAAATAACAATAAAAATAAAAATCAAACCAAATTAAAAATAGAAATATGAGTAATAAAAACTAAAAATACAAATAACCTATAACAAAACAAAGTAAAAATAAAAATAAATCTGAGACTAAAACATAAAAATTAAAATCAAAATAAACATCAAAAAAGCTGAAAATATAAATATGACTAAACATAAACTAAAACTTAAACTGAAGATGATAATATAACATAAACTGGAACTAAAATGGTAAAACTAACAATATAACTATAAATAAAAATAAATCTATAAGTAAAACTAAAAAAAAATGTAACTAAAATTAAAATTATACCTCAAAATAAAAATAAAAATAAAAATAAAATTTAAAATACAACTAAAAACAAAAACAAAAATAAGAATAAAAAATAGAATAAAAAATGAAAAAAATATAAATAAAAATAAAAATATAACTAACAATAACACTAAATAAAAAATAAATAAAACTAAAACTGAAAAAAATTAAAACAAATACCAAAACTAAAGATAGAATTAAAACAAATTAAAACGGAAAAATATTAAGAAAAATGAAAATAAAGATAAAATTAAATATCAAACTAAGAATGAAATTTTAAAAAACTGAAAATATTAATAACAATAAAACTAAAAATTAAAATAAAACTAATTATAACAAGTAAAAATAAGAAATAAACCCAAGGATAAAATTAAAATTAGTACTAAATATAAAACTAAAAAAATTAAACCAATTTGAAATAAAACTAAATATAAAATTCAAAATACAACTAAAACTAAAAATTAAATAAAAATAAATCTAAAAATAAAAATAAACTGGAAATATAAATTAAGCACACTAAAAAAACTATGAATAAAAATTAACACTAAAATAAAAATAAAACCAAAAATAAAAATAAAAAAAATTAAAACTTAAACTAAAAATAAAACATAAAACTAAAAGTAAAATAAAAAAAAAAAAAATATAGAACTGAAGAAAAAATGAAACTGAAAATAAGAAAAAAAATAGGAATAAGATTAAAACTGAAAATAAAGCTAGAACTAAAAAGAAAACTACAACTAACTCTAAAATAAAATTAAAATTAAAACTAAATGTGAAACAAAAAAGTAAAACTTAAAATAAAAATAGAATTAAAGATAAAACAAAAATAAAGAAAAAGCAAAATAAAATAAAAAAAGAAATCTGAAACTAAAAGGAAAACTAAAATTGAAACTAGAAATAAAAATAATTATAAAAATAAAAACAGAAAAAATAGTAATAAAATGATCCTAAAAACGACGCTAAAACTAAAAAGAAATTAAATGTAGAATAAATTAAATTAAATTAAAATTAGAAATAAAACTAAAAATAGAACTAAAACTACTCTAAAAATAAAACTATTGCTGGAAACAAACTAAAAATAAAAATGAAAACATAACTCAAATAGACATAAAACTTTAAATAAAACTGAAACATCAAAGTAAATAAAATGAAAAATTAAACTAAAAATACAACTAAAGCTAAAAATTAAAGAAACCAAAAATTAACCTAAAATATAAAAAATAAAAATAAATAAATAGATAAAAATAAATAAAAAAAATATATATATAAAAAAAAAAATATATATATATATATAAATAAAAATAAATAGAGAAATATGACTAAATAAATAAATAAAAATCGTAATAAATAAATGTATAGAAATAGATAAATAAATAAAAATAACTGAATATAAATAAATAAAAATAAATAAATAAATAAAAATAAATAAATAAAGAAATGAATAAAAATAGAAAATTAAATAAAAATAAATAAATAAATAAATAAAATAAAAAAACAAATAAAAAATAAACAAGTAAAAATAAATGAATGAATAGCTAAAAAATAGATAAAAATAAATAAATAATAATAAGAAAATAAATAAAGATAAATTTAAATAATTAAATAAAAATAAGTAAATAAATGAAAATAAATAAATAAATAAATGATAAAAAAAATAAATATAAATGAATAAATAAAAATAGAGAAATGAAAATAAATGAAAATAAATAGATAAAAATATATAAATAAATAAAAAGAAATAATAAATAAAAATAAATGAATAGAAAATAAATCAATAAAAATAAAAGAAAATAAATGAATAAAAAAAATTAATAAATAAATAAAAATAAATAAATAAAAATTAATGAAAATAAATAATTAGAAATAAATAAATAAAAATAAATAAATAGAAATAAAGAAAAATAAATAAATAAATATATAAAAATAAATAAATAAATAAATAAAAATAAATAAAGATAGATAAATAAATAAAAATAAATTAAAGTAAATAAATAAATAAAAATAGATAAACAAATAAAAAAATAAATAAATAAATAAATGAAAATGAATGAAAGGAATAAATAAAAATAAATTAATAAATAATAATAAATAAATAAATAAAATTAAATAAACAAATAAAAATAAAAAAAAATATATATAAATAAAAAATAAGTAAATAATAATAAAAAATAAGTCAATAAAAATAATTAAATTATAAAAATAAGTAAATAACAAAATGAATAAAATAATAAAAAAATTAATAAAAGAAAATAAAAAAATAAAAATAAATAAATAAATAAATAAGGATAATAAATTAAATAAAAAATATATGAAAATAATTATTTTAATAAATAAATAAATAAGTAAATAAATAAATAATTAAATAAGTAATTAAATAAAATAATAAATAAAAATAAATAAATAAAAAAATAAATAAAAAATAAGAAATAAATAAATAAATAAATAAATAAATAAATAAATAAAAATGAATAAAAAATAAGAATTAAATAAATAAATAAAAAATAAATAAAAAATATATAAAATAGATAAATAAATAAAGAAAAGTAAATAAAAAAATAAATAAAAAATAAAAGAGTAGAAAAATAAAAATAAATAATTAATAAAATAAATAAAAATAAAAAAATAAAAGTAAATAAATAAAAATAAATAAATTAAAATAAATGAAAATAAATAAAATAAATAAATACATGAATGAAAATAAAAAAAAAATAAATAAAAATGATAAAAAATAAATAAATAAATAAAAATAAAAATAAACAAATGAATAAATAAAAAAATAAATAAAACAAAATAAATAAAAACAATAATAAATAAATAAATACAGATAAGCAAGTAAAAATAAATGAAAATACTTAAATAAAAATAAAAAAAATAAAAATAAACGAAAATAAATAAATAAATAAAAATAAATGAAAATAAATAAATAAATAAATAAATAGAAAATAAATAAATAAATAAAAATCAATAAATAGAAAATAAATAAATAAAAATAAAAGAAAAATGAATAAATAAAAATACATAAATAAAAATAAATAAATAAATATTGATGAATATAAATGAATAAAATAAATAAATAAAAATCAATTAAAATAAGTAAATAAATAAAAATAAATGAATAAGATTAAATAGGAAATAAATAAAAAAAAATAAAAAAAAATAAAAATAAATGAATAAAAATAAATAAATAAAATTAAATAAATAAATAAATGAAAATAAAAAATAAATAAAAATAAATAAATAGATAAAAATAAATAAATAAAAATAGACAAAGAAAATAAATAAAAATAAATAAATAGATAAAAATAAATATATAAATAAAAATAATTGAAAATAAATAAATAAAAATATTATAATATGTAAATAAATAAAAATAGATAAATAAATAAATTAAAATAAATATATAAATAAAAACAAATATTTTTATTTTCGGTTTTTATTTTTGGTTCTACTTTCAGTTTCATTATTAGTTTTACTTTTTTTTAGTTGTATTTTAATTTTTAATTTTTTATTTTATTTTTATTTTAAGTTTTATTTGTAGTTTCCCGTAAAGTTTAATTTTTTGTGTTATTTCTAGTTTTCCTTTTAGTGTTTTTTTTTTTTAGTTTAATTTTTAATTTTAATTTTATTTCTATTTTTCTTTTACTTTCAGTTTTATTTTTATCTTTAGTTTTATTTATTGTTTTATTTTAGTTTTTGTTTTTATTTCATTTTTGTTTTATTTTAATTCTTATTTTATTTTTTAGGTTTATTTTATATTCATTTTTAGATTTACTTTTTATTCATATTTTTTTATTTTGTTTTGATTCATTTTTATATTTAGTTTTATTTTCAGTTTTATTTGTATTTTTAGTAATATTTTTAATATTATTTTTAGTTTTAATTTTAGTTTTACTTTTAGTTTTTTGCTTTTATCTTTACTTTTATTTTTATTTTTATTTTCAGTTATATTTTTATCTTATTTCTAGTTTTAGTTTTATTTGTAATTATGTTTTTAGTTTCAGTTTTTTTTTTAGTTTTAATTTAGGTTATATTTCTATTTAGATTTAAAATTTTAGTTTTAGCTTTATTTTTATTCTTAATTTTATTTTTAGTTTATTTTCTTATGTAGTTTACTTTTAGTTTTAATTTTATTTTTATTTTTAGTTATATCTTAATTTTTTAGTTTTATATATAGTTTTATTTCTAGTTTTACTTTTTCATAATTTTAGTTTTATTAATAGGTTTAGTTTTTTATTTAGTTTTTTTATTTTTATTTTACTTTTATTATTAGTTGTATTTTTTATTTTTAGTTTAATTTTGATTTTAATTTTTTTAGTTTTAGATTATTTTATTGGTTTGTTTTAATTTTAGTTTTATTTTTATTTCAAGTTTTATATTTGTTCATATTTTTATTTTTAATTTTATATTTATTTTTTTAGTTCTAGTTTTGTTTTAGTTTTATTTTTTATTTTTATTTTTGTTTTAGTTTTAGTTTTTATTTATATTTGTTGTTTTATTTTTATTTTCAGATTTAGTTATATTTTTTTTTTTATCTCTAGTTATATTTTTTATTTTGTTTTATTTTTATTTATACTTCCAGTTCTAACTTGACTTTTATCTTTAGTTTTATTGTCAATTTTAGTTTGATTTTTATTTTTAGTTATATTTCTATTTTGAGTTTTATTTTTTTTAAGTTTTGCTTTAATTTTTATATTTATTGTTAGTTTATTTTATTTTTATTTCTAGCTTTTTGTTTTATCTTTTGGTTCAATTTTTATTGTTAGTTTATTTGATTTTTATCTTTATCTTTAATCTTATTTTTATTTTGAATATTAGTTTTAGTTTTTTTTAGTTTTAATTTAATTTTCTTATTTTAACTCCATTTTTAGTTTTAGTTTTTGTTTTATGTTCAGTTTTATTTTTAGATTTATTTATTTTGTTTTATTTCTAGTTTTAGTTTCATTTTTATTTTTAGGTTGGATTTAATTTTATTTTTATTTTTTGTTTTAGTTGTATTTTTAGTGTTATTTTTATTCTTAGTATTTTTCTGTTTATTATTATTTTTAGTTTTATTTTTATTTTGTTTTTAGTTTTATTTTTTTTATTTTTATTTTAACGTTATTTTTAGATTTATTTTTCTTTTTAGTATTTTTTTGGTATTAATTTTTAGTTTTCTTTTTAGTTTTATTCTGTGCTGGCTTCTTTACCTTCCTTCTCGCTCTCTCTCTCTCTCTCTCTCTCTCTCTCTCTCTCTCTCTCTCTCTCTCTCTCTCTCTCTCTCTCTCTCTCTCTAGGTAACTAATTGGTTCTTAGCCACGTAAAATAAGTCTAATCCTTCGCGCCAGCCCTAGGAGAGCTGTTAATCAGCTCAGTGGTCTGGTTAAACTAAGGTATACTTAACTTAACTTCTCTCTCTCTCTCTGTCCTTATCTCGATCTTTCTCATTCTGTCTCTCTCTCTTTTTTTATGTAGAGAGAGCTGAAGAGAAGCAGCCTATGGCAGGAAGGAAGATCCCACCCCTCCCCTTCTGTGCTCGTTTCTTTTCCTTCTCTCTCTCTCTCTCTCTCTCTCTCTCTCTCTCTCTCTCTCTCTCTTTATGTAGAGAGAATGGAAGAGAAACGGCCTGTGGCAGGAAGGGAAGTCCCCCCTTCCCACTCTGTGCTTCTCTCTCTCTCTGTCTCTCTCTGTCTCTCTCTCTCTCTCTCTCTCTCTCTCTCTCTCTCTCTCTTATGTAGAGAGAATGGAAGAGAAACGGCCTGTGGCAGGAAGGGAAGTCCCCCCTTCCCACTCTGTGCTTCTCTCTCTCTCTGTCTCTCTCTCTCTCGCTCTCTCTCTCGATCTTTCGCTTTCTGTATCTCTCTCTTTCTTTATGTAGAGAGAGTGGAAGAGGAGAAGCGGCCTATGGCAAGAAGGGGGGTCCCACTCCTCCCTCTCTGTGCTCGGTTTCTTTCCCCTCTCTCTCTCTCTCTCTTCTCTCTCTCTCTCTCTCTCTCTCTCTCTCTCTCTCTTTCTCTCTCTCTCTCTCTCTCTCTCTCTCTCTCTCATTCTGCCTCTCTTTCTTTATGTAGAGGGAGCGAAAGACTAGAAAGCTGCCTATGGCAGGAAGGGAGGTCCATCCCCTATCTCTCTCTGTGCTGGTTTATTTTCCTTCTCTCTCTCTCTCTCTCTCTCTCTCTCTCTCTCTCTCGATCGTTCTACTTCTGTCTGTCTCTCTTTTTTTTATGTAGGGAGAGAGAGAATGGAAGAGAAGCGGCTTATGGCAGGAAGGGAGGCCTCCCCCGCCTCTCTCTCTCTCTCTGTGGTGGTTTCTTTTCCTTCTCTCTCTCTCTCTCTCTCTCTCTCTCTCCTCTCTCTCTCTCTCTCTCTCTCTCTCTCTCTCTCTCTTTCCCTGTGTCCCTATCTCGATCTCTCTCATTCTCTCTTTCTTGTCATCATGACAGTGCCTATGAAGAAGTGATCCTTTCTCGGCTGGAAAATGAGGGCTTTACAAAATTTATATTTGCACTCCATCGTTAAGGTTCCAGGTCATGTGTCGTAGCAGGCATTGCATTTTCTGTCCCATGAACAGCTGCATGATATATGACATTTTGCGTTCGTGCTTACCGTCTTGCTTGATCACGCTGTCTCTCACCTCGGGGCCTTACTTCACGTTGCTGTACATTCTCACTTGCAAGTCTTTGTGCATCATTTATTCGCGCAGATTGAAGTCTCAGGTTCTGACCTGCCTGTTTCAACAGCTCGCATTTGTGCATATCTTTGTCTGCCCACAGACAATCTCTGGTCTCGTTGTTTACCAGTTTCTGTGGCCCATCTTAGTGCCTTCCTTGTTCTGTCAGCAGCCTACCTTTCTTCCCGCTGTTCATCAGTTTCTGTGGCCCGCCTTTGTGCATCTCATTGTCTGCCCACAGACAATCTCTGGTCTCGTTGATCACCAGTTTCTGTGGCCCGCCTTTGTGCTCAGGTTGCCACCTCGGTGAGAGCCTAATGCGGTCCTTGCACCGCTATAAGGGTATCGTTCAGTTAAGGAATACTCTTGCATAATTACATTTCTTTGTTGGTAAATTGGAATTGAAAGAGATTTCATAAATTAATGAAGTGATTAAAGGCTTTTAATCAGTAAAACGATATTCAGTTTTTTATCTATATTTCCAAAAAGTATATACATCAATAAAATAATCAATGTTTTATTGATAAAATGCGCAAATTTATCAATAATTTTCTCATGTATGAATAAAACAACGAAAAATTTACATAAAACATATTTATAACATTTTAAGAAATGTCAAGAAAAATATCATTCCTTTGACAATACTCATGAGATATAAAACATAAATAAATACATTATTTCTTTGTATTCCAAACCATTTCTCTATAGCAAAACATAAAAAAGGATATGGTTCAATTGACAACTGAGCACGGGTGAATAAAGAGATCAAGATTGGAGGCAGGTATGGTAGTATTTATTAATTTTGTTGTTAGGGTCTACTACAAAGGAGATTACAAAGAGTAATACTGTCAATTAGTCTGCACAACTGGTGCAGATGAAACTAATTAAAAAGGGGGATTAGGTATCGGTTAAATGCAGGTAGTTATAGATTAACAGCCTTAGAGCCAGTCAAGATATTATTACAGTAGAATGAAATGGTGTGAACTATGAATGATACAATTATAGCAATAATCCTGTATTTTGGTTAATATTAAGTATATTACAGTTCCCTGAGAATATCTGAAATAACGAAAATGAATATGAAAGTATGGAGTTAATGGCGGTAGGGCACTGTTACGTTTACTAAAGAAATGTAACATCACACGATAATTCTTGCAGAGTGGTGTGAAGATGCTACCACTATTACTCAGATTGTTCATTGCACTAAGTTAAAAAGTATACCTTAGTTTTACCAGACCACTGAGCTGATTAACAGCTCTCCTAGGGCTGGCCCGAAGGATTAGACTTATTTTACGTGGCTAAGAACCAATTGGTTACTTAGCAACGGGACCTACAGCTTATTGTGGAATCCGAACGACATTATAGCGAGAAATGAATTTCTATCACCAGAAATAAATTCCTCTAACTCTTCATCAGCCGGCGGCGGGAATTGAACTCCGGCTCATCGAGTGACAGTCTGAAGCTCAACCGAGTCGGCCAACAAAGGGCTGTTCATTGCACTGCAAGCTGTTTAATAAATCTGGATTTAAGTCATATAGTTTTCCCTGAGCTTTTACCATTTCTGCAAGGGTTATCAATGAAGCCGACGTGGTGTTAGACACTTTGTTGCGTTTGTTTATCTTTATTACATTTAGTTTTGAGAAAATTCGCTCAACGTCTGCATTGGATGTTGGCATTGAAAGAATGTTCAGAGCAAACTCACACAATGTTTTAAAGCTTGAACCACACGGCATTCTGAAGAAACTTTCCAAATTATCACAGCATTTTAAGCTATCGGTAATTTGTACTATTGGAAGACGCCTGCATTCATCATCTAATAACTGAAAGTCACCGGAATATACTCTCGGGAAGGATTGTACTCAGTCTACCAATATTGCGGTGTTTGTACGGGCGCTCTCACTCACTACACGATTAACGTCAAGAATAGAACATTTCCCTACATATATATTCATTTTTACTAAACGGGAATCTCTTCCTGATTTCTTGACAAGCTACAAAGAGGAAGTTCTGACAACGATTTCGAACATTGTCCACCATAACTTGGTCTTTATACTGGTCCTTTTGCACAAGATGAAAATATAATCCTAGGTATATGTTCCTAAGAGGAATAAAATGTTCCTCGTCAGCTGGATCAATGGTTGATATATCAGGAAGAGGATTAACAAAATGCCTATCCATGTAGTGTTTCAATAATTCTGAATACAATAGCACACTCTTGGAGTGTAATATATGGACAGTAGAATGCATGCTTTGGAACATTAGATTAAATGCAGTGAACTTTGGAAGAACAAAGTTAAGAAATTTAAAGTGAAGCAACACTGAAGGGTCACGTAAAGCTTGCAGAATATCACTTGCCATTATTATTCTTTCTTGAAGATGCTTCTCTGTGCGAAACAAAGTCAGTGCATTCCATTGTTCCAGGACGCATTCCACAGCGTCTGGAAAGATAACCACCTGGTCTGTGAAACGTGTAATAATTGGTGAGGCTTTACCGCACAAAAAATTGGAATTGTATAAATTCATATACTATTTTAGAGCTGTTGGCAAAAAACGTATATATATTTCGAATTAAATCCTCACATTTACAGGGGAGCTCTTTGGCTGCCTGAGAAGCACATGTATGAGCTGAATGACAGATGCATTTAATTTATGTTACACTGGAAACCCTTCCTTCAACCTACTGGCTACTGAGTTGTGCTGACCCATCATAATGCTGACACCATCTGCAGCAAAGCCTGTCAAATTTTCCATTGGAGTACCATTTACAGTTCTTAACAATATCAAATGGATTTTCTCCAGTACTGCCCCCTGCATTACTACTTCCATCATATACAGTGCATTGACTAGGTCTGAAAGTCTATCTTCCATTGTGAAACTCGTTTTGTTGAAAAACCTAGCTAGTATAGCACAGCATTATCTGGTCCACGTTCTTGAAATAACATATTTCTGGTGTGGTTCTGGCTATCCCTGTGCCTTTTCAGGGAAGAGATTCCAGCAGAGAATGAGGGGTTGCTTACTAGGCATCCTGCTTGTTACAAACCTTATAGTGAGGCTGTAACGCAGGTTCTATAGCCTGCTAAAATCTGAGCAGTAATGTTTTAATACCTCAAGTACACTGGTCAGGGCGGAACAAACACAAGAGGAAAAAGTTAACAATATTTATTATTACAACACCAATCAAATATTAATTGACAAGAACAACTGCTTGCACTGTACAAACAAACAGGACGGTGAACATATCATAAAAACATACCAAGGAATAACCCGTCCTCAAGAACACCTAAATCTAAGAAACTAACCCTAACATAGAATAAGCAGAACCAGTCAAAATAACTAATAGCGTAATATGCCGGCCAACAAATAAACACTACCTATTATGCTAAACAGAAAGAAAGAAGTGGTAGAAGTAAAACACGGAAAACCTTAAGATTCCTACCTAGTCTTACAAAGCTATAATTAATATATACAATTACACTAAAGACAATAACAGGCCTCTGATATAATTCATAATATGATTATAAATAAATCAATAAAGGTTTAATAACAGACTTGAAGAGCCACAAAAATACACGAAAGGAGGCAAAATCAGAAAAATACACCAGGCTAGTTACCGTAAATCACACCCAAATATATAAAAACTTGTGAGTTCTATAACTGAAACAATCACGTACAAAAAAAAGGAGAATGTTCAGAGATTACACTCTTACTCGGCTGCCACTCCAACCCCCTGCTAAGTGGACGAATGATACTCTGGAGTCCAGATCAAGATTATCGTCATCAAGGTGGGCCCACACGAATAGCAACTAAAGGAGGTCTTACCTGGCGAAAGCCTCCCTACTTGACTCCTAACTCATCCGCAGGGCTCCCATACAGGCGTGACGGACATCAGAAGAAGGGAACAATAAATACTTGATTCCCTTTCACGGCTCAATATCCCAAGCCAGGAATGAAACAAAGCGTAAGGTCGCAGGTGACACAATCGCCTGCAATAACGAGTTTCAGCACCAAAAGACAGGTTCCAGTCGTCGCAGGTGACCGAAAGGACCTGCAAATGCAGCCGGCAATACAGCAAAGGCACAACAAGTGGTAGTCACGTCTACAGCCAAACCGTCAGGGGAGGTGCAAGGATGAGAACTGTTACATCGTAAACACAATTCCTTTGCGACGAAAACTCTCCACACTCGACCACGTCACTCAAAAATATAGGAAACGTAAAAATCGTTAATGAGGTCGTCAAAACACTAAAGAAGCGGGGAGGAGGTGGCAAAACAAAATAACGAACTCTTATCCGTCACCAAATGTACGTAAGCTTAAATCTTACAATTAAATATACAAAATATGATTTTAGGAAAAATACTAACATAACTTACGTTAATGAAAACTACCAAGGCAGAAAAAAAATCTTAAGCATTAAAATATATCGAAAGGTGCAAGCAGTCTTAAACAAGCAGTTTACATGAATAAAGTTACTCTAACCTGATACCTTCCTCCCCGAAAAAAAAAAATTTATTAAAGAAAATTTTTTTTTATGTTAGTAGACAAGGAAAAACCTTAATTCCAAATATATTCCTGAAAAGGAAAATTACCAAAGAATCAATAAGTTCCAAAAAAAAAAAAAAAAAAACTTCAACAACCTAGCTAAGCATACCCTAGGCTAACAACCTCCAAGTCCATAGCTAAAGCACACACACACTTGCATACACACCCTGAAAAGAGGGAAAACATTAACCTGAAAACCAACACAGTTTGATTAGTAATGGTACATTAAAGCAAAACAATCAATTAATGCCAATAGTCTTTTTCCTTTTACAAACAACTGAAGAGAATTGGGTAGGAATGAGAGACACGAGACCAGAAATACCAAACCATAGGCTAACTTAAGCTCGGGAGAGGGCGTCAGGCAATTTATTTTCCGTGCCCTTCACATGTTTAATTTCCAAAGTGAATTCCTGTAGCTGAAGTGCCCAGCGAAGTATCCTTTGGTTTGCACCCTTCATACGTTCTATGAACACCAAGGGATTATGATCAGTCCAGACCTGTATAGGGAAAGAAAAATTAGTCACATATGGTTTAAAATGTTCTAATGTGCGAACCAGAGAGAGAGCTTCCTTTTCAATAGTTGAATATCTCCTTTCAGCAGTCGATAGTTTTCGACTGAAATAGGATATTGGATATACTTCACCATCCTCACCTCGCTGGAACAAAACACCACCGATTCCTACATCGCTAGCATCCACTGCAATAATAAAAGGCTTTTTAAAATTAGGAGACTTCAAAATAGGTCTGGAGATGAGAATGGTCTGGAGATGAGAATGGTCTTTAATTTTTGAAAGGCCTCTTCACATTGAGGACCCCACAAAAATTTACGCCCTTTCTCCAGCAAATTTGTCAAGGGTTGAGCAATATCTGCAAAATTTCGTATGAAACGGCGATAGTACCCTGTCATACCTAACACTCTTCTAACTTCCCGAATATTACTAGGTTGCTTCAAATTGATGATGGCCTCGAGATTGGCTTGTCTAGGAGCTACCTGGCCCAAACCAACCTCGTGACCCAAGTAAACTACCTTGGCCTTACCAAACTCACACTTACCCAGATTTATTACCAAACCAGCAGCTCTCAAAGCTTCAAACACTTTCCTAAGACGAAATATATGGGTTTGCCAGTCATTGCTATATACAACCAGGTCGTCAATATAAATCTCTGTACCCTCCAGCCCACAAATCACCCTATTCATGAGCCTCTGGAAGGTACAGGCAGCATTCTTCATGCCAAATGGCATGACCTTACATTCATAAAGGCCGAAGGGTGTGACAAAAGCAGAGATTTCACGTGCTCGATCAGACAGAGGAACCTGCCAATACCCCTTCAGAAGGTCTAATTTGGTAATAAATTTAGCTGACCCTATCTGATCGAGACAATCATCAATCCTAGGTAATGGGAAAGAATCATTTTTAGTATGAGCATTCACCTTTCGGTAGTCCACACACATCCGGAACT
Source organism: Macrobrachium rosenbergii (assembly GCA_039081455.1). Classification (NCBI taxonomy): domain Eukaryota; kingdom Metazoa; phylum Arthropoda; class Malacostraca; order Decapoda; family Palaemonidae; genus Macrobrachium; species Macrobrachium rosenbergii. Next base: position 55,835,481 of record JANJGK010000010.1, on the reverse strand, counting down.
TCCCGTCAGCCTTTTTAACCAAGACTATCGGGGAGCTCCATGGACTCACCGAAGGTTGAATAAGGTCGTGATCTAACATATATTTTATTTCCTCCTCGACAATCTCCCTCTTTACGGGATTCAACCTATAGGGGCTCTGTTTAACCGGGGAAGCATTCCCCACATCCACATCATGCTGGAGGAAATGAGTTCGTCCAGGTGAATCCTGAAATAAATCTGGAAAAGAAGCAATCAAATTAAGTATATCATTTTTTTGGTCAAGGTCTAAATGATCCAAACCTTCACGTAAAACTTCTAAATTTTGTAAATTACCAAACAAAGCATCGGAAGGTACCTGACACAAAATGTCTTCTGAATCCTCTAGTGGTAATTCTACAGCCTCCGCTACAGACTCATACACTATTGCAAGAGGGTTCAGATCCTTACAATGATAAGCCCTTAACCTATTTATATGAAATACTCTACACTTTCTACGGGTTCCAGGAGCTTCAATTTCATAATTCACCTCGGACAGCTTCCTCAACACCTTCCAAGGTCCCTTATACCTAGGCTCAAGAAAATTGTCTGGGTCCATACTTAATACTAACACCATTTCCCCAGGCTCAAAAGACCGTACTTTGGTCTTCTTGTCAAAATTATATTTCATAAGGGCCTGAGAACATTTCAAATTCTCTTGAGCAAATGCCCAAGCCGAAGACAACCTATTCTTTAATCTTTCCATAAATTCACCTATGGGCAAATCTCCCTTTTGACCAGTCTCAAGCAACTCACCAAAAATTTCCAAAGGTCCACGGACCTTATGACCAAAGACTAGTTCAAACGGAGCTACACCTGTAGATGCATTTGAATGGCTACGCAAGGCGAAGAGAGCGAATGGAAGTGCTTTATCCCACTCGTCTCCTTGTTCATAGCAGTGTTTCTTTAAGATTGATTTGAGGGTCTGGTGAAACCTTTCCACCACCCCCTGACTTTCAGGATGATAAGGTACGCTGGTAGTGTGATGAATGGCCAGTTCATCACACTTACCCCTAAATACCTTACTCGTGAAATTCGTACCGCAATCGGTTTGAATAACCCGAGGAAGACCATACCTGCAAAAAAATTAAATTAACTTGTCAAAAATAACTTTAGATGTAATTCGTCTCAAAGGGTAAGCATCTGGAAAACGAGAAGCCCTATCCATAATGGTGAGTATATATACAAACCCAGTCTTGGTCTTAGGCAATGGACCAACTACATCCACTACCAACTCGGCAAATGGTTCACCAATTGCAGGAATTGGGTGTAAAGGAGCCTTGGGAATGGGTTGATTAGGCTTTCCCATCACCTGACATGCCTCGCATTGTTTGACAAACAACTTTACGGAAGATTTCATTCCAGGCCACCAAAAACCTTTAGCTAAATTTTGAAAAGTCTTCCATACCCCAAAGTGACCTGAAAAGGAATTATGGTGAGCTAGTTTCAATACATAATCATGAAATGGAGTAGGGACAACAATTTGTTCTATACGAAAAGTCTGACCCAAATCCTCAGTAGGAAGACGACTAAACCTATACAATACGCCATTAAGTATTCCAAATTTTGGTTTATTTAAGTCTGATAAGTCACCTAATTCAAAATTAAACTCTTCTTTCTGAGCTCTTATAAATGCTAACCTGTCCCAACCAGGTTTCAAAAGGTCATTACTACTACCACTACTACTAACTACTGACCCGGGCCTCTCTACATCTATTTCTAAGCTACCCAACATCAAATCATCATCGTCAGTAATTAAATCAGCAGCTTTAGCTGCAGCACGGGTTGTTACTGCCGCCACTGGGCAAGCATGTACACTTAATATGGGGAATATTTCACAACCTTTAGCATCCAACATATCATTTCCCAATATGCCATCTATACCAGGGACAGGAAGACTTCCTACCACAGCCAGCTCTGTCACATTATCATACCCAGGGAACGACAACCTCACCTCCACCAGGGGAGCAGAAACAACAGTGTCCGGGAATCCTCCCAAAACAATATAATTCCCTGAATATGGTACCAAATCTCTTAAGGCCTCCTTCAACACCAGAGACCGAGCTGCCCCTGTGTCCCTCAAAAACCTTACTGGGATGGAGCTCTTCTCAAATACCAAATTGCCAGGCCATATATATTTGTCATATTCCAGTCACAACTTACCATCAGACTTAACATGTGGACCTACACTACTACTATTACTACTACTAACACTACTCTTCTCTACAGGACAAGATCCGGAATTAGAAACAGAAGTGGAAGCACCATTGTCAACCATCAGAGACACGGGACTACGAATATTATTATTTCCCTGGAGATACTTTCTCCGAGCATTGCACTGTGCCTGAAAATGCCCTGCCTTACCACACCAAAAACATTTTTTTTTATTACCCCTATTACTACCATTCTGTTTATGAAAATTATTATTACCAGGGTTATTTTTATCAGAATTATAAATTGTATAGGGTCTCTGAGACAATGTATTATTATTAGGCCGACTACGCTGACTAAACTGATTATTATTATGGTACCTGGGGGAGGAGAAATTCATATTAGACCTGGAAGAGGGATTAGCGCGGGGACGATGATTAAAGTCACCCGACTCCGACTTATGAGTCAAAACAAATTCATCCGCTATCTGTGCGGCTCTACTTAAACTGCTAGCCTTCACTTCTTCAAGGTACACTCTCAACTCCTTACTACAGAATTTTTTAAACTCCTCCAACAAAAACAGTTCTCTCAAAGCTGCCAAAGATACCACTTGACGACTCTTAAGCCAGTCATCCAACTGCTCCTCCTTCATACGAGCAAACTCCACATATGAAAGAGAGGGGGTCTTTACAGAGTTTCTAAATTTTAAACGGTAAGCCTCGGGTACCAGATCATAGGCCTTTAAAACCAGGCTTTTAACCTTCTGGTAATCCTTGGCTACCGTTTCATCTAGGGCATTATACACTCTGACGGCCTTACCCACTAACCGGCACTGGATAAGGACTGTCCACATTTCAGAAGGCCAGGACAAACGAGAAGCTACCCTCTCAAAAGCTTTGAAAAAATCTGGCACACTGGCTTCATCAAAAACTGGCACCAATTTGAGTGCCGCACTCAAATTAAATTTACCTTGTAATGCAGGGTTAGGGGAACTAGAAAAATCATCCCTATTGGTCAACCTAGCCATCTCTAGTTTCAAGTTGGCAATTTCCAACTCGTGTCTCCTCACCCTCTCATTCTCTTCAAACTCTAGTTTTCTCAATTCCACACGTTTACACAATAGTTTAAATTCAATGTCTTCCTTGGACTCAGCCACAGGAGGTAATTCATTAGCTCTAACTTCAGGTGGGATCACAAAAGGGTTTAAGGAATTATTAACAGGAGGCTCAAAATTAGCAGGACCCTCATAGATCACACCAGTGCGTGGAGGATCATCAAACAGGGTAAGTCCTGCCAAAACACTTACCTGATCCTCCTCGTCAGGTCCAGTCACACTCACACTCTCATTCTCACTATCTTCATTCCTAACTAAATTTTCAGCCTCTTCCATTTCCTGGTCAACCTTCTGCCTAACTAAATCCAAAATATGTTTGCGGGAATCCGTAACTCGCCCCGGAATTCCCAACCAACGGGCACAACTCAACAAATGCTTCTTACTCAACACTGAGAGATACCTAAGGCAATCTGCCGACCCCAAAAATTCAGCAGGATTAAATTCAAAATTATCCATACTAGCAAATTAATAAGGGGGAGAAAGGTACCCAACAAAAATAAACAAATACTGCCAACCCAAACCTCCGGTGTGGAACCACCGACCAATGTCTTGAGTTTACTGCTACCAGATCCTGTCACGGTCGCCAATCTGTTACAAACCTTATAGTGAGGCTGTAACGCAGGTTCTATAGCCTGCTAAAATCTGAGCAGTAATGTTTTAATACCTCAAGTACACTGGTCAGGGCGGAACAAACACAAGAGGAAAAAGTTAACAATATTTATTATTACAACACCAATCAAATATTAATTGACAAGAACAACTGCTTGCACTGTACAAACAAACAGGACGGTGAACATATCATAAAAACATACCAAGGAATAACCCGTCCTCAAGAACACCTAAATCTAAGAAACTAACCCTAACATAGAGTAAGCAGAACCAGTCAAAATAACTAATAGCGTAATATGCCGGCCAACAAATAAACACTACCTATTATGCTAAACAGAAAGAAAGAAGTGGTAGAAGTAAAACACGGAAAACCTTAAGATTCCTACCTAGTCTTACAAAGCTATAATTAATATATACAATTACACTAAAGACAATAACAGGCCTCTGATATAATTCATAATATGATTATAAATAAATCAATAAAGGTTTAATAACAGACTTGAAGAGCCACAAAAATACACGAAAGGAGGCAAAATCAGAAAAATACACCAGGCTAGTTACCGTAAATCACACCCAAATATATAAAAACTTGTGAGTTCTATAACTGAAACAATCACGTACAAAAAAAAGGAGAATGTTCAGAGATTACACTCTTACTCGGCTGCCACTCCAACCCCCTGCTAAGTGGACGAATGATACTCTGGAGTCCAGATCAAGATTATCGTCATCAAGGTGGGCCCACACGAATAGCAACTAAAGGAGGTCTTACCTGGCGAAAGCCTCCCTACTTGACTCCTAACTCATCCGCAGGGCTCCCATACAGGCGTGACGGACATCAGAAGAAGGGAACAATAAATACTTGATTCCCTTTCACGGCTCAATATCCCAAGCCAGGAATGAAACAAAGCGTAAGGTCGCAGGTGACACAATCGCCTGCAATAACGAGTTTCAGCACCAAAAGACAGGTTCCAGTCGTCGCAGGTGACCGAAAGGACCTGCAAATGCAGCCGGCAATACAGCAAAGGCACAACAAGTGGTAGTCACGTCTACAGCCAAACCGTCAGGGGAGGTGCAAGGATGAGAACTGTTACATCGTAAACACAATTCCTTTGCGACGAAAACTCTCCACACTCGACCACGTCACTCAAAAATATAGGAAACGTAAAAATCGTTAATGAGGTCGTCAAAACACTAAAGAAGCGGGGAGGAGGTGGCAAAACAAAATAACGAACTCTTATCCGTCACCAAATGTACGTAAGCTTAAATCTTACAATTAAATATACAAAATATGATTTTAGGAAAAATACTAACATAACTTACGTTAATGAAAACTACCAAGGCAGAAAAAAAATCTTAAGCATTAAAATATATCGAAAGGTGCAAGCAGTCTTAAACAAGCAGTTTACATGAATAAAGTTACTCTAACCTGATACTGCTTTATATGGATAATTTCTACAATTACTCAGCCACTCCTCAAACGTAGTCTCATGCAGCCAAGCATCACGAAATTTCCGTTTGGTAGTGTTACTCGCCAGCCTTGGCCAATCAACGGAACGCTACAAAACGGCTGAGAGTAATAAAAAAAAATGAGTAAAATGGGAAGAAGATTACTAACCTCAGGTACTCTTTTTAGTCAAGTTACCTCAAGGCTTAATTATACTCAGTTAATAATTAATTACATTTACTTAACAATTAATAACAATAGTTTACAAATTGCTACTAGGGGCTCACGCGAACAATAATAAATAAGCTGTAATTATAAAGTTTCGGCGGTGCCATAAGAGGCGGAATTCTTCATCACACGTGGATAGTTCAAGACGGCGAATGCAAGGGCGTGCTGAGAGTTCTTGGGTCATTCACGATAAAAGCATCCCCCTGGAAGAGAGAGGTGTCGAATTAACTATGAGATTGGCGAGAATTGAAGCCCTAATGCCATGCAATTGTAATTATAAGGATTCACTAACTATCAACGTGCCCACGAATGGCACAGCCATTCGAAACTCATTTATATCGCACTGTTCACAAATTGGAATTAGACTAGCATGCAAACGATAGGTGGCAGGCTGAGAAAAGGATCGACTAGGTCACTAGGGGAACAAAAGGAAGGTTTACCGATGAATGAAGAGAGAGAGAGAGAGAGAAATACACGAGGTGAGCACGGGACATACTTAAAGGGGTTTGTAAAAGTCGAGAAATATATCAGTAGGAGGAAAAACAGGCCGCCAAATTACTCGAGTTCGTCCGAGGCTTACCGTGAGCTTCCAAAGGCGCTAATAAGTTATCCTGAATTGGGGCACAACACATGGGGCAAGGGTTGGCAGTTCTGTGAAATATGCGGTCAGGAAGTGTACGTCCGTTTGCTGGTAAGGCCAATTTTAATCATATGATTCGCTGGGAGAGGGCAAAAGTTGTTTTATATTTTAACAATATAAATCATAGGAATCTTATTGAATCTGCTTTGATTAAATATCACGGTGACTTACTGAATGTAAGCCAGGGTATGTACAAACGAGACCCATTGGTTGTTAAAGAGGTTTGTAAGTTTGTTTCTTTTTTAATCAATTGTTGAGCTGTTCTATACCTCCTGTACTAGTTTTAACCGGATCTTGGGTATTTGTTTCCATTTTTTCAGCTTTAATGTTTTCCTCGTTAGATATTCTGGGTGTTTTTAGCATTGTACCTAGAAAATGTGTTGAAATCACACGAAAGTGCTTAGTACTCCTTTTATTTTTCCTGTGGCCCTGGCTGAATATATTGTCAGGCGCTATTTTGCGACATATAAGCATATATATATATATATATATATATATATATATATATATATATATATATATATATATATATATATATATATATATATATATATATATATATATAAATTTATATATATATATATATATATATATATATATATATATATATATATATATAAATTTATATATATATATATATATATATATATATATATATATATATATATATATATATATATATATATATATATATATATATATATATATATATATATATATATATATATATATATATGTGTATATATATATATATATATATATATATATATATATATATATATATATATATATATATATATATATATATATATATATATATATATATATATATATATATATATATATATATATATATATATATATATATGCTTATATGTCGCAAAATAGCGCCTGCCAATATATTCAGATGTAATCAGTGACGATCCAATCGTTAAAACAGAGGAGGGTCTATTCGATATAAAGAAGGATAAACATCCTCCGAGTGCACTTACAACATTTTCACTTATTTGTTTACTTGATAAGTTTATAACATAATCATTACGTGCACAATTAGTCCAATCACTACTAACAATAAGATATTTTAGTTTTCCAATATCCTTCTGCAAATTGGATCAGCAGAATTTCTCGTTCCAAAACCTGATGACGCACGATCACACAATTCATATTCCGGAAAGAAAGCCACACAAACAGTGTGGCCAGTGTCTGGGGAAATATACAAAGTAGGAATCAATTTTTCCCCTACGCTAAACTTCGACTTTCCGTTTTGCAGTTTGTCTCAAAGGACCTCGTACACAAAAGAATCAACTTTTCTCATTTTTATTTATATAAATCATGTTCCTAGAAGGTAAAGCCAACCTGACAGTCACAGAATTCCCAGGCAAATAATCTAAAAGTTCATGCCCTGAAGTTCATCCAGCAACCTTAGTTTATTACAGTAATAATCACGGTCAAAGAAATATTCAAAACGCCGAGCTAGATAATAAAAAGATCCTATTCGTTTGGTCACCTGACCTGTCAAATCATTTAGATCCGATATATTGTTATTGTATAACCTATATATAACGTGTTTGATATATACTGATACTTAACGTATGTATACTGCTATCTATATCCTTGTATGAGTAGGCCTATATGCGTATTTGCAAACGGAAATTTTCTTCCTTACGTGCCTTTGAAATCCTTCGCTTTTTTGCATTTTGTCCTGTGACATGTGTGGTCAGTGAAATGCAGAATCTGTTTATTTTTCACTTTTAGTTATTTCCCTATTATTTTGTTTTTATCACTGTCTTGATTCAGTCTTATTGGCTGAACGGGTAAGATTGATAAAATGTTTTTCTCACAGTATTCACTGAGCTTCTGAAAATAAATGGACGCTTACAAGGAAAAACAAAAGATGTCATATTATCTAAGAAAAGTGAACTTAAAGGAAGATCGAATGATAAAAAGAAACTGAAGCTGACGAATTTAGTATGGTGTAGTAATGGGCAAGGGACAGCAATATCTTCCCGTAAATCGATGCTTAGAAATTCCCAGCAGACTCTGGGAGTCTGCTGAGAACAACAAAGGGTCACAATAAGGCCTGAAAAGCCAACAGAGTAAGTGAGAAAGTGGCGTGGTTCCCGATGGCTCATGACGCAACATTTAGATTCTTCCATCATAAAGAACAGCCCTTAATTACAAAGCGATTCGTACTTCCATTCCCCAACATCCTTCTCAGATCTGCTGGTTACATTGTCTTCGCTGTGATTGGAAATGCAATCATGATTTGCCTTGAGCAGGCAAGGGAAGCCCAGCGCACAGACGTTGAGCAATAAAAAAAAAAAAAAAATGAAAATGTCACGCAGTGTTTCTGTTAAGACAATATTTTGGGTAGATTGAACCTGAACAAATTAGATGCTATTTCCTGCTTCGGTTGCTTGATTGGGTTTCACGACATTTAGGCTGTCAAGCCAAGCACTGGGCCACTTTCGGCCATTCAGCATTTAAAACAGTGGAAAGGTGGAATTGGAGTGGTGAGACAGAGAGATAAAGCAATCCAGAAAATAACAGAGATGAAGTACAAGGGTCAAAAAGTGGAAGTAGTAGAAAAGCCAACAGTTACACTAAGAAGTAATAATCAGGGAGGTTGGACAGCACCAGTAAAGAAAGGAAGCAGGATTGGAGGCAAAGTAAAAGGTTACGAAGTGGGTGTAGGTGAGGGCCGAGGGGACGCTGCAACACCCTCTAGCAATGCCTGCAGAGCACCAAACGGAAGCCCACTGACGCAAGCATTCTGAGACGCCTCACCAACTTCTCGCTACTACTCCGCCACGCAGATGTTCATAGAGAACTGCCTGGATAATTTAAAAATCATTGTTAGGCGAACACTGTACAATCTGATCACCTGACTAAGAAACAGCAGCAATTCGCTCCGACAAAGCATCCGAAGCAGTGAGGCAAGAAGATCTGAATTTTGGGGAAGATGGGATAATGAGGCGTGTGTTCCTTAAATGACGTTATCTTCCTTCACACAGGGGTGGCCTGAGTTTCTCTGTACTGTATACTTAATCTCTGTTTTTGCAATTATTAAGTGTCATCTGCAGAATCTGTTCTTATTTCGATGTTGGGGATAATGTCATTCCTTTTTATTCTCAGGTTATTAGCAGTCCTGGCGTGATTAAATATGGCACCCTGAATGTCTGAATAGAGAGAGTGAGTGTCCCGAGAGATATCAGCAATCCGCCATCAGCGCCTTCGTCAGAAGAGCTCTCTCACACCGCTTCTCCTGGACTGACACCCATGGGGAGCTGGAATGTGCTCCCCAGATCCTCATCAATAATGGACACACGAATCGAGAGGTAGACAAGTGCATTAGAAGAGCCGTGAACAGATGGTACCATCAGGAACCTCGCCCCGACACCTCTGATGACATCAAACTTTTTTACCAAGGAAAATTCCATAAAGGATAAAAAGAAGACGAACGCGCCCTCAGGACCATCATTGAGGGAAACATCAGCCCGTTCGATCCCGGTAAGAAAATTAAACTCATATTCTACAGGAATAAGAAAACCAGCAGCCTGGTGATGAGAAATAACCCGGCCCCCCTCAAGCAATATCCCTTGAAGAAAACCAACGTAGTCTACTGATACAAATGCCCCGTCCGAGAGTGCCTCGGCTCTTACATTGGTATGACAACCATGCGCTTCCCCAAGAGGATCTCCTGTCATGCCCAGGAGGGTGCCATATTTAATCACGCCAGGACTGCTCGTAACCTGAGATTAAAAAGGAATGACATTATCCCCAACATCGAGATAATAGATCAAACGACCGACCATCACCGCCTCCTCCTCCTGGAAGCCCTACACATCGGGAGAGAGAAGCCGAGTCTCAATACTACACAGGAGACCTTCCTCCTCCCGACATCGGCGCGAAGGGCGGCACCTACTGGCACCCCGGGTGAGCGAACCAATCAGGAACGTCCATCTACGGGCAGCAACCCTACGAATAATATACTCATTAACGTGCACTCCAGAGCACGCACGCAAGAGCGCATACAACCATCACCGAGCGAGAGGAGACTTCGCCCGAGGAGAATCGCCCTAGACAGCCAATGAAAATCGACCTGATCCGAGACCCCCTGTATATACCGCCACGAGCGCCCTGTGTCTCCAGACTCATCCCAACGTCCAGACAGAAGATGACCATCGAGCTGGTCGAAACATGTCTACAGAAAAAGTACTGAAAATACCAGACAGACGTCAGAAAAAAAAAAAACAAAGAATAAATACCATCAGGAAAATCTACGGATTTACATCCCTGCTGTAATGCTTTAGAATAAAGAATTTCAGCTGTAAGAAATACGCTGTTTCATCCATCAAAATATGGACATTGGACACTTGTTGACTAATACTGATGTTCAGGAAAAGCGAATTATTAGAATGAAATTGAGAAAATTCAGTATAAAATTAATTCACAAAATGCAGCCATTTTATTATTATTGTTATTATCATTATTATTAACACCCTCCAGCGGATCTTGTTCGGTAGCGTAATACTCATTTTTAGCCAATGTTTGCATCCCGTAGGCAAGTTATTGGCCCCTTATCCAATGTGCTAGGAAGGAGAAGGCATAAAACTGGCACAAAAAAATATATTGTATAAAAAAAGAGTTGTGACCATGCGCTAAGGTCAGATGGTCATATGTCACGAACAAAAGTACCTCACTAAAACGGACAGACTGACCAACATAACAATTACTTTGGGGCATCTGCACTATTTGCAGGACAAGAAATATACAAGTGTGCAAGAGTGCATCTATGAACATATTTATTTAATCTGTTATTTGCGGAGAGAGAGAGAGAGAGAGAGAGAGAGAGAGAGAGAGAGAGAGAGAGAGAGAGAGAGAGAGAGATGCTTCTCTGAAGTTTTTCCCCTTCCATGCGAGCACCAGATAATGACATTATCGCCTTGATGACAGGCGTTTCCTTCGAGTCTCCGACAGAGATCAATTTCAGCTCCGTCAAGATTATGTTGAACTTAGCAGTTCGTAAATCACAAAACGATCTTGCAGAGCCAGACCCTGTGAAGACGATAAGGCCAGAGCCTGCATCTTCTGCCACAACAGCGCAGAGGAAGGGAAACATGGGAGTAGTGATAAGAAATACGAACAAACAAAAATATTTTCTAGATATAAGGGCAAGGAGAAAGACAGTGGACTAAAAAAATTAGAATTTCATAATAATAAGGAAATATTTATATGAATTTTACGTCTTTATGTGTTTGAAATTCTCATATAATAAAAAAGAGAACATATAAAATAAAATAAAAATTCACACCTTGTTATTTTCAGATATCCTTGAACTATGAAGTTCTGACGCAACTCTCTCTCTCTCTCTCTCTCTCTCTCTCTCTCTCTCTCTCTCTCTCTTATACACACATCCACACACACAAACACATGAACACATTTTTTGTCTATGAAGTTCTGACGCAACTCTCTCTCTCTCTCTCTCTCTCTCTCTCTCTCTCTCTCTCTCTCTCTCTCTCTTATACACACATCCACACACACAAACACATGAACACATTTTTTGTCTCTGTAACAAATAAAGCACAACCAGTCGACAGCCACGCCAGCTATGTGAACCCCACTGGAGTAAATACATAAAAGAAATTAGGAACGTTTTATGAAAGTTGTTCTCTCTCGTAACTGAATTAGTTTCTGGTAATTATTAAGAAATCAAAACAAGATGATACTGCTGACCTTCTCTTTTAACACCAACACCCATACTGTACACACATACACACACACACAGACACACACACACACACACACACACACACACACACACACACATATATATATATATATATATATATATATATATATATATATATATATATATATATATATATATATATATATATATATATATATATATATATATATATATATATATATATGTGAGTGTCTTTTACTGTAATACTACAGTATAATATGAAGATAAAAAGGCCCATAAAACACTATTTGAACGTTTTTTTTCCAGTGAAAAGGGCACAGAAGGAAGTGCCCGAAATATATGGTTGCAACGTTCAAATAGTGTTTTATGGACCTTTTTATCTTCATATATATATATATAATATATATATATATATATATATATATATATATATATATATGTATATATATATATATATATATATATATATATATATATATATATATATATATATATATATATATATATATATATATATATATATATATATATATATATATATATATATATATATATATATATATATATGTATATATGTATATATGTATATATATATATATATATATATATATATATATATATATATATATATATATATATATATATATATATATATATATATATATATATATATATATATATATATATATATATATATATATATATATATATATATTGTAAAGAGTAGCGCCAAAATCCGCTAGGAAACTCTTCTCCTTCCCTGCTTTGGGTTGGTTTGAACCTTTGAAGGTCGGGGTAATAGGGGCTCAGAGAAAATATAATAGTTTGGGGACAGTAAACTGGCTTTGCACTGTTTTCTTTGGTACAGGGAAAGAAAATCGTTTTCTATGATATCCGGGTGCGACCTGGGTCAGGACATCGCCCCCCCCCTACCCCTGTCCAGAAGCAATAAAAGGTCAGGGCCAGGACAACTCTCCCCCACACGCGCTCGCTAGTTTAAGCCGAGAACAAGTCCAGTCTCGGGCCGTTGCCCCTGCCCTCCTCTTCCGCTCGCCGCCACGTGGATCCCATCGCCGCCCTGTGTGCCCCGTGTTCCATTCCACGTGGCCTTAGAAGACTGCAAGGGGGATTGCAAGTCTTCCAAACGCGAGCTGACATTAAACGGCGGCCTTTTCATCATCCCAAGGGCGCCCTTTTCCGCCCCAATCTAAGACTTGAAGAAATACCTTGGAGAGGGAGGCTACCATTTGTCCACGCTCCCACACGTGTTTCTCGGCAGAAGACGTCGTCATCCCTGCGCCCCTACAAATGTGGTAATGTACCCAAAACGAGTTGCTAGTCACGATTACTTAGCCCTGTTGCATTTATTAATCTCTGGGCCTATAACTTTGTGTTCCCTGATTTTCCTTGGTTCAAGCCAGGCCCACGTGTTCACAGCTTCTTTCCTCTGAGTCACAAGTAACGCCTCGGGGAGCCCTTGGCGCCTTCAGTGCACCCCCGAGTAATTCAATCCCCAAATTCCAGCATTAGATGTGTAACGTGGGTCCAAATATCGTTTCAGAAAGACGCCTGTAGCAGAATTATCCTTGGTCCGTGTTCCTGGCATTCCCAAGCTCCCCCCCCCTTCGGGAGGACTTCTACGGCAGTAATTTACCGTATTTTCAGTTAATTTTCCTTTTGACCTTGTGTGCTATCAAATATAACTATTTTTATATCCACGTGTTTCACGCACTTCCCCTAGTGAAGAGCCCTCCGCTCCATGTACTTCTTTTTTTTGTTTGTGTTTTATATGTCCTGGGTATCTTACAAGGCCATTTTCGAGTAAAGTAATAATTGTGGAGTCATAAGATCCACCTGCACCAGGAAACATATAAAAAAAAAAAAAAAAATATATATATATATATATATATATATATATATATATATATATATATATATATATATATATATATATATATATATATATATATATATATATATATATATATATATATATATATATATATATTATTGTTGTTGTTGTTGTTGTCGCTGTCGTTCTTTCTCATAATGTGATACTGTAAATAATAGATTTAATAATATATGCATTTCTTTCACCAACAACATGCATTAAGGAAAAAAAAATCGTTTAACGGCAACAAAATATCCATAGTCAAGAAACGTAATGAAGCCATTGTATCACAAGCAAGTAGACTACAGTCCATCTCAACAACCACACACCATCAGCCCGGCCCTTCCCCCACTACATTGGTTGACAGTTTGCCGAAAGTCAACTGAAAAGAAACCAACAAAATGTTAATTAGATTAAGTTTTAACCCATTGTAGCAGGAAATTATTCCCCCCTGACTGAAATTCACCCCCGGGAAAATTAGGCTAGGACTGATTTCCTCCCGGGAATAACAGCGCAGGCTGTTTTTCCCCCGGGGGGAATTTTGGACCTAGGATATTTTTCCCCCTCTAGGCCATTTCTTTCCCCTACATGTATCCACCTTTGCGGCGTGTTCAGTACAAGCCCGTTGGGGATTCCCGTATAAACATAAACAAAAGACTCTAAAGAACAAAGACAATTAATGACCCCAAGAGGCAGTGTGGTCGTGATGATAATTATCGTGTGTGGCAGGCTGTCGTTGCTACACGTCGCCGTCATAGCCATACTCTTATAACAGTAGTGGGGTTGGGGGAATCTTGGCCGAGAGGGGGGAATATTATCCTGGGACGAAATTCCCGCAGGGGGAAATATATCCTGGGCCATATTTCCCCCGGGGGGAATTTCGGACAGGGGGAAATACAGACTGTTACACCGTTACTAATAAGTTTGTGAAAATAATAAAGTGCTACAGTTACATTAGCAAAAGACTACAAATGAATAATGACAATTTAAGGACATATAAGACGAATTTCTTGTAATACAGGAATCCCTGAAAGTCCCAGACGGAAAATTCCTACTGTGAATTTCAAGGCCGCGTCTGATATATTTTCGTCGATAAAATATTTAGAAAGGATCGGATATGTATCGTATTTTGGAAATAGCTATTGGAAGCCACAACCTAATTGGCAAAATAGGCAATGATATCTAATGTGGAGAATTAAGGCACTTATCAGAGTATATCAAGAAAATTTAAAGGGAAGCTTAGCTAAACTTAGCAAGCACCCAGAGGGAGGCTAGTTGTGAAGTAAACTATGACATCAGACGTAATAGCAGGGTTCCCAGTAGTATGATAATGATCGTAACTACAAATGTTTGACCCTCCTGTACAATAAGCAATGCCTTGAGTAGGATATGCGATAATTATTGAAATTTAATTGTCTCTATTTCCATCGAAACTTCTTCACTTACGGTCTGCTCAAATCACAAGACCCTGATTCACACAAGGCGGGCTTAATCTTAAACAAACAACAGCATATCCTCTTACGTAATTTTATATTATAATATTTTTATATATCATATTTCCTTAAATTTCACTAAACTTCAATATAATCAATGGATTATAAAATTTAGGGCATAGCTCCAGCGAATGGACTATGAGTCAGTATCATTCAGCACCACAATGTAGTTATGATTAAATGATATATATATAATATATATATATATATATATATATATATATATATATATATATATATATATATATATATATATATATATATATATATATATATATATATATATAGATCCTCGATGGCTGAGTTGGTTAAGGCAGCACCCTCAGACTTCTTAGAGGTCTGTGGCGTGGGTTCAAATCCGCAGCTGACCGGTCAGAGCGGCGGACACTTTGCTATCTGTGTAGACACCCCGGGATTATGTATGTAATCAACGGATAGGTTTGCTTAAAGCAAATGGGCGTTACAGACCATTACACACACAAACAAAGCCACTCCAACATCTAAAAACATAACAGACACCTCACACGTCTCGACTGTCGACCTCACCGTGTAACAACTCCTCGCTGCAGGGAGAAAGAGCGCTGGTGAACTGGTACAATACATGTACACAATACCGGGGACTAAACGATGTCAGGCAGGGCAGCCGATTGGGACTACAATGTCTACCCCAAAAGCCAAATCAAAGTCCTTCAAAAAGAAGGCATCACGGCAACCCCATATAAAAATGGGAACAAGCTGGGAAGAAGATGATATATATATATATATATATATATATATATATATATATATATATATATATATATATATATATATATATATATATATATATATATATATATATATATATATATATATATATATGTGTGTGTGTGTGTGTGTGTGTGTGTGTGTGTGTGTGTGTGTGTGTATAAAACAAATTATGTAAATGAAATAATAAAAAAAACAGAAAATTGAAAGAATGACTTCAAATCCATAAAAAAATAAATAAATAGATTTAACGGGGAATACATAGGCTCACTGATAACACTCAACAACCCTACAATAAACATTAGTGTCAGTTTCAAGTAAATGAATCAAGCGTATAGAAACAACAAAACTGACACAGAGGCACACAAATAAAATAATGAAGGGGATTAGTGTCCTCTACCAAGCACTGTGGATTCATTATGGGATTGATCATGCATTAAGGCAGTTAAGGTTAGAACACCTTCGTTATATTACATTCATGCAGCAGGACTAAGCAGGAACACGTGAACCGGAACTTTTGAGGAGACAATACGAAGCAACAGACATTCCAGGGTAACAATGGTTTTCACAGAGATTGTGACTGTAAGACTTGGTGTATATTTCAAGTTAAAGGAAACGTGAATTACGCATGGAACTGTATTACACAATTAATATTCTCATTTCATGTCTATTCGCTTATTGCACCCTACTGGGAGACATGACTCATCAAAAATATGAGAGAGAGAGAGAGAGAGAGAGAGAGAGAGAGAGAATGTAGGGTAGGTGTTTGAGTGTGTGAGACAATATAAGAATTCCATATAATACTACTATTACAACTACTACCAACATATGAGTTTTAATTCATAAAGTATACGGGCGGGGTGTCGTAAAGTACGTCACCAATAAGTGGAAGGGCTGTCGCGAAAAAATTGGATCCGTTTTTTCTCGACAATCCTTCACAACGTTTAGGTCCATCAAGATCAAGCAGGGTTTTACAATTTTATTTAAAGTTAAACTACTTAATCCTTTAACCGTTTAGTACGTATATACAGTATACGTAGCGCGCCAACGTTGCCTGAGCCGTTTAGTACGTATATATACGGGGAGCAAATGTTTGGACCGTGGTGTTTAGTACGTGTATATACGATCGATTTTTCCTGCCTTCCTTTCAAGGTTAATCCACTAAAATATGTTTTCTCTAGGTCCCAAGAAGTCTTGTTGACCATATCCAAACAAAAACACTTCCTCCCGAACCCCCTTTTATCATAATTTTCCCGATTTTCTATATCTAATGCGGGAATTCGCCAGTCACTTGGCGACATCGCTATGTAGCGAGACAACACTTTGCTAGGCTGGTTCGTTCTCTTACACGGAATTTTCGTCTTTCGACGCATGGGGTAGAAGGGCTATAATCCTATCTAATCCAACTATGTATCAGTAATGGGTTACTTTCTTCTCTGTTTTTCTTTTCCAGCTCTAACGCAAATAAAAAACGATAATTAATTGTAGTTTATTGATATTAATCCAACTAAAATATGAAAAATGTACTCGCTTGACTGTTTTATTATTTTACGAAATGTTCAGTGCATGTGACTGAACTCCAGATGCGCTTCATTCTGAATAACGACCGAAAAATGTTTTGTTAACTTATTCTAATTTGCTAATTTATTTCATCAGTTTAACTTTATCATTTTATAAAAATTACTTCAGAAGCTGTGTATATATGTATATTTGAATATATATATATATATATATATATATATATATATATATATATATATATATATATATATATATATATATATATATATATATATATATATATATATATATATATATATATATATAACATTCGAATAACCAATTGTCGTTACTTACGAATAAACTCGAACGTCATAGATCACATGGTTAGATCTAGAACCAGCAAACATTCAAACATGAAACAATACACAAAGACCATAATCTAAATGAAAGTTACGTACAAAATTCTTGCACAAGAGACAATGCTGAAAATTCATCCGACAGTGAGAATGATGAAAACGGCAACAGAGGCTAACAAGGTAAAGACAGGAAAATGAGGTCTGTATCTGATGATTGTGAACGGGTTGCCAGTAATTTCCGGGCATAAGTATTCGTATTTGACAACAATGGCAGTTTCATTACATCGATAAAGGAAAACCTTTAAAAATAGATGGCGAAATTTATCGGTATCACCATTTTCTTAATCAAATTATCTTTTAGTCGTAGAGAGAGAGAGAGAGAGAGAGAGAGAGAGAGAGAGAGAGAGAGAGAGAGAGAGAGAGAGAGAGAGATAACTGTTTTCTTTGAATTGTTCTTTACCATCCTTTGAACACTGGATGTCATATACAGTAATTCAAACCTAACAGTTTAGGCATTGATAATTCATAACGTTCGAGAATTCTAACAACTATAAAAAAGAACAATTAGCATACGGATCAATGAACAGAGACATGATGTTACATATATATATATATATATATATATATATATATATATATATATATATATATATATATATATATATATATACACACACACGTATAACTCTTTACCTTTCCTTCGTGGATTTTATCTTTATTTATACATATATATACTGTGTATATGTATATATATGTGTTTGTGTATATAGATTTACAGTATAGGGCACATAGAAACTTTGTACACACAATATGGGTGTCATTAGCCACGTTTCCAAACTTCCTGACTTATAATCCGACTACAGTTAATCTGCATTCCTCAATTCGGGTTCTTTAATCCGGTCATAAAATCCTAATTATCCCTCCCCCGGGCTGTCCAGAAGAAAGAGGCCGTTCTGGGACAAGGCCGAGTTAATTTACAAATCTGCCATCACTTGAGGAGTCAATAGTAGTATTTTTTTTTTTTCATTTCGCACGGCATCATTTATTTTCACCAGTGAGTCTGGGCTAGATATTGGGTTTTAATATAATTCATTTAGGTGATTAGAAAGTAGATCATCCTCACCCTACCTTTTGATCATAGCAGTATGACTTCAATTCTTCAGATTTCAGTTAATTTTACGTCTTCACGGTTAGATACGCAGAACAAGTGTCAAACTGTTTTCCGTTTCAGACCTAGCATGGAAAGGTGTGGTGACGTGCCTGCCATATCTACGCGATATCCAAACTTTGGTCAAGGTTTTATGAATCAAATACGGGGAAAGTGGCAACGTCTAAAACGTCTACATGTTCGTGGTCATTTTGGTTTGAGTATCATATTGATAACTGGCAAATATAGACAGTTGTAAGGTCGCGGCATAGGTGGTATTGACTAAAATGACCGGTTGTTGTTTACCTCCCACCCGCAGCGAATTTGATGGGCTTGATATTAGGGCCTGGAATTATAACGAGACCTTTTGAAAGATTCCGGTTCCTCCTTTCACTGATGATGGTCACTTCGGAATTCCCTTGACGGTCAAAAGTCATGGGGAAAGTAAATGTCGTTTAACTTACCTATACGAAGGGGAGACCACTAAATCCGCCATTGTCCATGAAACAAGATTTGGAATTGGTCAGAAGGACTGGGGATAATCCGAGGCATCATTCTCAAACTAATGTTCGAGGGGTTCCACCCACCAAACTCGATGCAGGTGGAAGGAAGGAAAGGAGATTTGAAAACAACAAATGATCATTACCTTCCAAGGATACCTGAATATCCCTTTGATATATATATATATATATATATATATATATATATATATATATATATATATATATATATATATATATATATATATATATATATATATATATATATATATATATATATATATATATATATATATATGAGACTTTGAAATTCCATACAGTTTACTTTTAGTATTTTTTATTTAGAAAACAGACATGCATCGTGGATGATGTAGAATTCATAACAGGAACCTAGGTTTAGCCCAAAGATTGGATTATACAGACTACCAAATGCAAGATGTTTCGTCAACAGCTCGAATATATACCATTATATGGCTTGTCAAATAAAAATCTGATAATTAGTAAGAACTATAATTCGAATGATTAATTGTTGTAACCTGTTATTTATAAATTCTAGAACGTCAAAAAGAAAGATTTTCATACACAACAAACAAACTTCCATACATGAAACAATGCACCTGTGTCGGTCCTAAGAGAATGTTATTTTCCAAATGTCACCACGCTGATAATCCTATAGCCAAGGGATAAATTGCTGTTATTATCATGGCTGGAAAGAGCAGACGTATAAATATGTGACAGTGGTGAAAGGGAAACGGCCGTATATACGTTAATAGTCTTATTTGGGTTAAAATATGTGGAATAAGATACAGAAACTACTAAAAAAAAAAAAAAAAAAAAAACACACACACAAACGTAGCCCCCCAGCCCTCAAAAGATAGCGTGGCCAGGAGAGTAGTTGCTATGTTGCGTTTTTTACTTTTTGCTGACAGTCTGGGTAGCGTAAATTTTTGCTGGCCGCACTTTCAGCTGACAGCTGGGGGCATCAAGGCTGCTTCCCATAGAAAACGGTTATTGGATTAAAACTAACATGCATGAAACTTAACGCACACTCTTAAGGACCATGCAGTTGGGTACAAGACACAATGCTGAAAGCTATACAAAAACCCATAAAACTCAAAAACACATGCCTCTAAAAGCTACAGTTTTCCACAAAACTTATTTCCGAACAATCAGGCTACACTTTAACCAAATGTTAACTGGATTAAACCTCGGATGTCAAAAATGTGAAGGGATCAAACTAGCGTACCAAATGAACCGTCTCTTGTTACAAAATGGACAACTTGGCTGGGGAAGTGAAGACATGGAGAGTGCTTAGCTTACCTCAATGGTATGCTCTCGAGAAAGACGCATTTTGCCCTTCTATATGTCTCATGGTCATCTCTGTTCCCTCTCAAAATGTCTACACAGTTTACTTTACGAAAGAATGTGTCTGAATTATATAAAAAAGAGCCTCTCTGACACTCCCGACACAGACAACACAGGCAATTCACTGGACAAATAATAATCAAACATATTTACAGAAAAAAGTGAACCACGAACTCAGCAGCCTGCTTACCACTCCCCATCACTTATCCTGAACGTTGTGAAGGATTGTCGAGAAAAAACAGATCCAATTTTTTCACTATATACTCCATACCAGAATTTCTGGTTGAACGGGACAGCAATTGGAAGGTTATGCAGGTAAGGCTCGAAGATCGGAGGTTCATCGCGGCTTGCACTCAATTGCAGCTCTACAATTGAAAGGCAGCTCGTGACAGACTTACAACAATCAAAACGACAATCAAATCAAGAGAGTAATTACTCTCGAAAATTTGCAAAAGATATCTAGTCTAAGCTGGTCTAAAGCATAAGATGCTAACTTCTAGGAAGGCTCCTTGAGTATTCGAAGTCGCCAAGCTTAAAAATTAAATCACAGATTCAACGACATCAAAGGCAAAGGCGTAAGTAAATCTTCATTAACCAAAGCTAGTATCCACTTGAGGAATGAGGGGGAGACTTTGAAAAGACCAGTATATTGTAATAGTTCAGTATTTATACACAACGTCATAGTACGTATAACGTTATTTACTTTTTAATAAAGCCAAAAGTTATAAAATAAGCATTCGTGTATTTAAAGAAAATATAAAGTGATAACACCAAATAGTCGCAAACTCTTTTAATTAATTCCAAACAATAACATTTACATATTTTTCTGGTTCATCTTATCGATCAATAAAACAGATTTTTTCTTTAACTTCATTGCAAAGTCCCTAGGTGGGAGTATTCTCAGCAGGTGGTATCATAATCAGCCATTTATCAACTTCAAAGCCAATTCAGAGGGTTGTTTTCATAGCTGACTGCTTTTTACAGAGATGAAAAAATACCTTGTATACTTGCTTAGAGCATTTCCAGACGTATTCCCGTTTCCTCTGTAACTGATGTAATTGAAGGTTATCACACAAGGAGTCGACATAGGGATTGTGGAGTTAAAGTTGCCATTAAGACAAACCTTTGATTACGTCATTCTTACGAATGTGACAAATCTTAAATTCTGAGCCCTGCTTAAGGTGTAACGTCTTGCAGAAACGTGTGCACTCCCTAAAGTGTTTCACCACCAGAATTTTGTCCCAATGCAAATGGTGCGACTTACTAGCAATTCTACGCGGTAAACACATACATTTTCATCGTTCCGTTTTCTTTGAAATTTCGAAATGACGCCTGTTAGAGAAAACGAGACTTTATTCTTCAACCTTTCTAGAAGACAGAAACAATATAGAGAGGACATTAACTAATATATCTGTATACATTAGGATATATTAGTCATTGTGATATTAACTTCATTCCTGGACGTAGAGCCTTGATGGATAATTTGTTTTAGATATTAATAAAAATGGATAATTATCCTTACCTACAAAGCTATTTAAATTGAAAATTGGTTTCGTTTCTCAATACGGCATTTTGAAGCATTTTGACGTCAAATTTGACAAGGCAATACTGGAGACAAAACTGTAGCCGTGCGGTGTTTATAACCAAATCCATGACAAACTTAAATTTTGCCACCAGCACCGGCGATTGATGTAAAATGGGACAGCAAAATGATATTATGCTAGAAAATGCACTGCTGTGTTACACTCTGAATGTTCAGATAAAGATAAACCTAGTACAACTGACGTTAAACTCCTGGAGTCTTCTTTAGAAATATTAGTCTCCTGGATCTTTTCAAAATGGAAATTATCAGTTTGACTTTTATGGTTTTATTACTGGACTAAGTTCCTTCCGCAGTCTTTTACCTTACTCCTTGCCTATATAGATATATAAATCCAATGCATTCAACTACAACTTGGGTAACACCTGTTGTCAAATCACAGTTTCGTAAGCATGACCAGTTTCAATTATGTGCAGATATCGATTTGATAGAACTTGATTCGTAGGTGACATTTGTTATACAGTTATTGACTTTCCTTTAGTTCCATTTTAAATTATGTTAAATGCATTTTTGCCTTATTTGTTGAACTTAGCTGAGATTGCAAAATTTTTAGCTGTAGCAAGAGCTTTTTCAATCGTCTACACTGATTTGCAATATTAAAAGAGGCAGAAATAGTATCTTATGACAACATGCAGTTAAAAACTTACCATACCGAGATTTCAAGCGAACGAATTTTTATGAATCATCATTACGTAATTTGACTTTAGAGGGCTAACACTAGTAATTCAAAGTTAGCAAAGTTATATGCTTAATTTTCGATACGGCTTTTTTTATGAACAGTTTACATGATTTAAATCTTCTCTGCAAGGATGAACATTCAACTCTCTTCTTCTCAGGTGTCTTGTGAACGAGAAATTTACTGAAATTTATAGGTAAACTAAACAAGAAAATTCGGTGAATCATATTCTACTTAGGATGGTAAGTATCCCGCCAGTCTTTTCCCTTTGGTGGTGGGGGCGCGGGATTAGTGCCATGAATGAACTTTATGTGGTGCACTGTAGGCATTACTGAAGGTTGTCTGCAGCGTCCCATCTGCCATAAGTGCAACCCCTCCCCATCGTAGGGCGGTAGCGCCGTCGGTCCACCTCACCTGGTGCAATGTAGGCATTATTAAAGCCATTAGTTTCTTCCACATTTTAGCCCTTTGATTAACCTCCATTCCTACTTGCTTACTTCAGTCTTGCTGTGCAACCTCCCTAACAACCATTTCTTAGCGCAACTGTGAGTTTTTTTCTCAGTTCCACCTTTAGATGCTTGTACTTCATTGCTTCTGTTTTCTGGGTCTCTGTATCTTGTTGTCCAACCACTCCAGCTCCATCTTTTTATTATCTTGAGCGTCGAATGGCCTAAAGTGCCCCAGAGTTTGGCTTGACAGTCATAATTTCATAAAATCAATCTTCTGTCTTTGTTACAGCAAAAGTAATTAGTTAAACCAGGAGATGATGGTCTGACAATCTCGTGTAAGGGACTTCCAAAGATGCTGCCTCCCATCTTGCTTTCTTCTCCCGCGCAGAGCATCAAGTTGCACAAACAATGTTGTGAAAGGAAGCCATATGATGGCAGTGGCCTGTGGCTTACAAATGGCGTGACTGCACTAAGACAAAATATAAAATTTATTCACAAAACTAAACATAATGTTTTTCACTGTGGCAGCTCATAACTCGGACGAGTGATCTAAAATGGCTGCTAGCTTCCACTTAACACTCAGATTAATTCCTTCAAACTGAAGCATGGTGGTTCCCCTTTCTACGTGAGACCATGGGGAAGAAGTCCCAGGATTTTTCATGTCTTCTGCCTGTTTGCTACCATCTCTCTTTCTCTCCTTCGCTTCTACGCTAATAATACACTAACATCCAATTTTCGATGATTCTGGTATATACTGTATATTGCAGCATACTGAGATTACGTTACATAACCTTTTTTCAACTCAGTGTTAGGGGGAACTATACAAAAGAACAAATAATAATTCCACAAGTCATACTTTGTCAACGTGGACTACCAGGCCACTTAAAAGGCTCTGCGGTAATACCTCATAAATGCATCCCATGCCGAATAATTAGGGAGGAATGTTCAGCACTTGATTCAAACATTTCTTGTGGGTGTTTTGAAGCTAGGATGCTATCTCAATTTTTCTACTTACAATTTTTACAACACTTAAAACGGTGTATTGGTATCGCTAATGAGAATGGGGCTACGTCTATAAAAATAAATGTCATATTGCCCTCAGGGGTAGGAGACTAAAAACATTTCCATTACACATAGTTCACCAGAACAGCGGTAGAACTATTTAAAATTACACTGCCATGTACTCAATAAAGCTAGGCTATAAAATACTAAAAACCATTGGGACAAGACTACAATCGCTAAGTTCGTAGTCAATACGCACTGGCTATGAAGAACTTAAATGAAAGCATATTGTTTTTAATTTTGATATTATACTTCAAGGTTCGCCTTCAAAAGGCCAATACCAAACAGCGACATGCCAGAAGTTTCCGAAAATTTTAAGCCTTTATTTTTTTCAGCATTTGAAATATAATGTTGACCTTTCATCTCACGTTTTTTCAAGAACAATAATCCAACTCTTAAAATTAAAATCATGCTACTTTACCTGCATTTGACTTCTTATATACGTTACTAGACGTTACTATGTAAGTTTTACCGGTTTTTGTCTTATACTAAATGATGCTTATCCCTGCTCCGGTTGTAAGGTCCTGGAATGAACTGATTTATTTTCTGAATCAAACCAGATTTTGCAAATTTGCAGATTTTCAAGCTAAGACTCACGAACTAAAATATTTTTTTTTTAATTCACAAATGAACGGAATTCTTGTAAAAAAAAAAAAAAAAAACTCAGACTTTCTGTCCCAAAAGAGCATAAACCAATAGATAATCCACGCAACAAACACTAGCAGCCTCTCTAGACAAAATAAGCAAATCAATAGACTTTCTAGGCAACATTTCAGGCAAACTAACACACTTTATTACTACTGTTATTATCCAGCTTAACTACACCACTCAGCTGAGTTATCTGGTTCTCACAGTGCTGGTCAAAAGAATTTGGCGCTCATTAATGATAAATTTAGGATTTTGTTAATTAAATCACAAAGGTAGTTTCCCGAATTCTCTGAAAATTTCAGGGATTTAATCAAATCCATCCCTGGTTTCACAATCATACTGTAACACTCTCTCTCTCTCACACACACACACACACACACACACACACACACACACACACACACACATATATATATATATATATATATATATATATATATATATATATATATATACATATATATATATATATATATATATATATATATATATATATATATATATATATATATATATATATATATATATATATATATATATTGTAATGAACCACAGTCGGTTCTACAGGTTCCAAAATAAAACAAAACAAAAAAGAAAAAAAAAAATAGAATGGGACTGGACTGACTGGCAGCAGTCATGACAAACCACGGTGGAAGGAGTGTAACAAAACCACTAAAGAACGTTAAAACTAATTTATTTACAATAAAGTTATATACATTGTGTACAAGTGAGTCGGTTTGGTATTAAATAAATCACATAATGAATTAACAGTCAGAATCAAAAGAAGCAAAATCAAATTTAGCTAAAACTGGGTTACTTTATGAGAACCATCAATAACAAATAATAATCCCAGCAATCAGTAAAATAACTCAAAATCAACAATGAAGTACAAGTCACCAAACACTTTAGCTACATCACAAATAACCAAACAGTTACATTACAGATAAACAACAGGCAGCATAAATAGAAAGCACAGCTTAAAACATAATTAACAGCAATCAAGCAGCATAAACATAATCAAACAGCATTAAAAAAAACACACACTCGGGGTAGCACAATAAACAAAAAAAACAGACTATCTCCATAGACGTTGAGACAGACCCAGCTGTCAAAGAGGATGAAGATACTCAGATGAACTCCGTGTAATCATCGAAGCAGCCAGTGACTGCAAACAGGAACACATCCAACACACAGATGATCACGGTAGAAATGTTGAGACAGCAAATCAGCTGTCAAACAGGAACCAATTCCCCAGATGACGATGACTCAGTCATCCAACCATGGTCTGCCACCACATCCAACAGGTACTGTACAATGATACCTGCTGAAAAAATAAGGACTCCTTGCTGCTATGCTGCTGAGACTGACTCGCTGCCATACCAAATCCGACTGCCGCAGTCAATACGAAGGCGACAGACGTCAACTTTACACACACAAAAACAAATACCAACGGGTAAGGAGACAACGCCCACAACAAGGGAACAATCTAACAATCTGCGAATGATTGTTCTAAAAAAAAAACTCTAAACATTACAATATATATATATATATATATATATATATATATATATATATATATATATATATATATATATATATATATATATATATATATATATATATATATATATATAAAGAGAGAGAGAGAGAGTTTACAGGTGAAGAGGCTAGTTGATTTTCCCCAGTAGATAGAATGACATCAGGTCCGTACCAGTCGTTTACCTCATACATTGTGGCGTATTTCTTCCGATGTTGAGAAGAAAAATTATATAACGGAGCAAAGTTAAACTTTAGTCTCAACCGTTTTGAAAGTCTAGATGCAAAATGAGAGAGAGAGAGAGAGAGAGAGGAGAGAGAGAGAGAGAGAGAGAGAGAGAGAGAGAGAGAGAGAGAGAGAGAGATTAATATCACAAGGTGTTTTTCTTATTTCATGAACAAACAGACTTATGCCAGGAAGCCGGAGGGTTACTGTTGCCAAATGGTGTGACTAATACGTAAGAGACAAGAAAAAAAAAGACGCCAGTAACAAAATAGATAATATACGAAATAATTAATCAAATTTATGAAAATCACATTCCATGGACATAAATCAATTTTTGTTTGTGTTTAGTAACCTTATTTCTCTCTCTCTCTCTCTCTCTCTCTCTCTCTCTCTCCTCTCTCTCTCTCTCTCTCTCTCTCTCTCTCTCTCTCTCTCTCTCTCTCTCTCTCTCCACTTTCCAATATGTCCTTTGAGGAAGTTTTTACTTCATAAAGTTTATTACATGAATATGAATCCTTTCCTATAATCCTCCCAAGAACGCCGACAGCCTCATTTTTCTCCTTCTACCAAAAGTATTTCTCATTCAACGAGAATAAACTAACCTTATTTGGAAGAGATTTCAAAGGTTACGCTTGGCAGCGGAGGGCACGAACTCCTTAAAACGATCCGACAGGCTGGAATTCCTATGGAACCCGATAAGGTTATCACCTTTAAAACGAATAAACGAAGACGGAGCTGTGGTTTCTGCAAAAAAAAAGAAAAAAAAAAAAGGACTTTGGGATCATTCACAGAAGGCTTTCCAAAGTCCACGTCACGCATTATTTCCATTCCCTTATCAATTTATCTTATTGATATATTTATTTTCTGTTATTAGTCGGAAGCGAAATTTGCCGACACAGACGAGACTGATTTTTCATGTACTCTCGCAGTTTGGTGAATGAAGTCAATGAATTTAAATGACCAAGTCACTTCCTTCATTTAATTTTTTCGTGTATCAAATTTATATACAGGTATGCATGCAATATTTCTTTGAAACATAAAACTTATTACAAAATGCTTCGTTTTGTTTCGTAGAAACAATGATTAATTTTTTTTTGGAAAATATGAATCAATTCTGAAGAGGAATACATTCAGTATCAATGTTATGAATTATTTTCAGAAAGGAATATTCTGCAGTGATAAAAGCCTTTTCTCACGTATCACTATTAAAAGAAATGTAGGATCTTACAGTTTGTTTAATTTCATATAGTATTTTCCCGTTTCACAGCTGTCATTGTACAACTGCAATTTAGTTTTTAGAATAAAAGGAATGTATTTACAAGTTTCCCTAAAAGGAATGTATTTACAAGTTTCCCCTAAAACAAATGAAATGCTACAGCCTCTGATTAGTCCTCAAAGGGGAAATCGGTTTACGGGGAAGTTCAACGGGAAAAATCTCGGAGAGGCAGCCATCATGTAGGGCGGATATTGGAATCCTATGAATCATAGTAAATTGATTTTACAAAATGGTTACTTTTCAGGATACGCGAGTCATTAAATGTCTGTTTATAGAGGCAGAATCCTTTGTGTATTATTTTTACAAATGGTGCATTTTTAAGTTATCTGGCAATCACATTTTTTTACAAGGACATTTTAGTAAATTTCTATGGAGATCCTGTAAGAAGTGTCAGACAATCAGTGTGTTTGGTTTAGTTATCAAATAGGCAGACGTAGTTTTCATACTATAATTCTAAAATGAGAAAAGGTGATGAGTTAGTTTAAAAATAAATCTATTGGTTTTACATCAAATATGCGGTTATGATATTTACAGTAAGAAAGACTATAATACAAGACAGCTTTTATCATGCAAATACTTATAAAAAAACAAACTTAAGAAGAGAGAGAGAGAGAGAGAGAGAGAGAGAGAGAGAGAGAGAGAGAGAGAGAGAGATTAGTATTTATTTATTGTATCATTAATTTAATTTTTATTGGTCCAGTATGCATTAGGAGTTGTTTACATGAGAGCAAGTTTATATTCTTGCTTTCGTCCACGTGTTTATTTGACTAAAAATAATGTACAATTTTGGAAAAATAGTGATATATTAATATTGTGGCATTACTGCCCAGTACATGCACGCTAATTAGATTATTTTTTTTCATAATGAATAACTGAACAAACGAACCAGCCTGTGAGGATTAATATTCATATATGAATATGCAACGTCGACACATAGTTTACGAGCTTCAATTGAGATCAAATTTATAGGTAAATCGGGTTTTGTTGTTTTTATAAAGTATTTAGAATTTATATACTGCATAGAAAAACATTATTTAGAGTTTTAAATGTTTCTGTGTTTCAAACTATTACATACGAGCTTGATGGAGCATTCTACGCTGTGCTGGAACCCAGCACTGCCTATCAGGCTCCCCTGCCCTCCCTATCCCCTACCTACCACGCCCCCACCCGAGGTGGACAAACAGGTTTGCAGGGGCGAAGGTGGATGTGTCATGTCTCCCCTACCTTCCCGATCCCCAACCTACTCCACTCCACTAGGGGTGGGCAAACAGGTTTGCAGGAGGAGGGCAGATGTGTCATGTCTCCCCTACTTTCCAAATCCCCTACCTACCCCACCTCCACCTGGGGTGGACAAACAGGTTTGCAGGAGGAGGGTGGCTGTGTCATGTCTCCCTTACTTTCCCGATCCCCTACCTACCCCACCTCCACCTGGGGTGGACAAACAGGTTTGCAGGAGGAGGGTGGATCTGTCATGTCTCCCCTACCTTCCCAATCCCCTACCTACCCCACCCCCACCCGGGGCTTGCAGAAGAGTGGATGTGTCATGTCTCCCCTACCTTCCCGATCCCCTACCTACGCCATCCCCACCTTGGGGTGGACAAACAGGATTGCAGGAGGAGGGTGGATTTGTCATGTCTCCCCTACCTTCCAAATCCCCTACCTACCCCGCCCCATCCGGGGCAGACAAACAGGTTTGCAGGAGGAGGGTAGCTGTGTCATGTCTCCCCTACCCTCCCGATCACCTACCCGGCCCCCACCCAGGGTGGACAAACAAGACAGATCCAATTGGGTTTTGTTATTATAGATTTTCATATCCATTATGTTAATTTTACTTGTTTTCCACTTTTCATTTAAGGCTTTCTCTATTCTATCTCATGTATTTGATAAACGACACTTCTTCTTTCCCTTTGGAAAGTTACTCACTAGTGGACCAAATGTGCCTCTCAACTGCCTAGAGGTACAACTGTCACAATCACCATTAAGAAAAGTTTTTAACAATGATCCAGCCACACTTGTCCAGGATATATATTATTTGGAGACTCTCCCAATCGCCTGCTCCCGAAAGTTTTCCTTCTTCGGTAATCAGTGAGTGATTTCCTTTCATTCACAAAGGGACACGTATATACACAAATACACCCGCACACACACACACACACACACACACACACACACACACACACACACACATATATATATATATATATATATATATATATATATATATATATATATATATATATATATATATATATGATAATTAAGTTAAGTATACCTTAGTTTAACCAGACCACTGAACTGATTAACAGCTCTCCTAGGGCTGGCCCGAAGGATTAGATTTATTTTACGTTGCTAAGAACCAATTGGTTACCTAGCAACGGGACCTACAAACTTATTGTGGAATCCGAACCACACTATAGCGAGAAATGAATTTCTATCACCATAAATAAAATAAATTCCTCGTATTCTTCATTGGCCGGTCGGAGATTCGAACTCGCGGCCAGCAGAGAACGGAACCCACTAGCCCAAAGAGGAACAACGACATATATATATATATATATATATATATATATATATATATATATATATATATATATATATATATATATATATATATATATATATATATATATATATGAAAATCATGAATACATGAGCACGTGTTTCACAGAAATAAATTTCTGCCTCACACAGGGAACGAACCTCGGTCTCCCGAGTTATAGGCCAAGGCGGTAGTGGCTGCTGATATTATTCTCACGAAAGTAAATTGACGCTCCTGAAGGCTTATCGAATGGACAATGCTACTGTTCTTCAACATGTTGGTATTTGTGCATATTTTTTTTTACTTTCGTCTGGTGGGTTGAATTAATGTTATCATAACTCATTTTGTCCGGATTGGTGATATGATTAGTGAACAAAGTCACATCTTTTGATAAAATAAAATACAAACGGGAAAACGCACGACCCTTTTCTTTCAATTTGACGAAAAATAAACTCACGAGGAAACTATACTTGATAAGTTTAAATCTGCCAGTTATCTTTACTCCAGTGTCACAGATCGGTTAACTTTAAAGAGATGATCATTCAATTAGTCTGCTGTATGAATGACGATAGTCTTATTTGCATAATGACTTCATAGAAAGTTTCTATTTTAAATGAGTCCCGGTGAAAACTTACCATCATTTTTATCGGGCCAATTTATTCCTCTCCTGTGAATTTATCTCTCTCTCTCTCTCTCCCCTTACTTTCGCGATAACAGACTCGCTTTTTGACAGAGTAAGCAGGTCTCTCTCTCTCTCTCTCTCTCTCTTTGCTCTCTCGATAACAGACCTCGCTTTTTGACAGGGTACGCTGCTCTCTCTCTCTCTCTCTCTCTCTCTCTCTCTCTCTCTCTCTCTCTCTCTCTCTCTCTCTCTCTCTCTCTCTCTCGTTTTGCTTTCTCAATAACAGACCTCGCTTTTTGACAGGGTACGCTGATCTCTCTCTCTCTCTCTCTCTCTCTCTCTCTCTCTCTCTCTCTCTCTCTCTCTCTCTCCCTCTCTCTCTTTGTTTCGCGAGAAGCTCGTTTTTTGGCTAAGTAATCGGTTCTCTCTCTCTCTCTCTCTCTCTCTCTCTCTCTCTCTCTCTCTCTCTCTCTCTGTCTTACTAACCAACAAGAGTAATATATCCATTAACTACTCAGAATTTTTCCCAGACGTAAGAAAAAAGAAACATTAGGCAAGTGTTTTACAATAATAATGTTCATCAATATTTGCGTAG
Organism: Macrobrachium rosenbergii; assembly: GCA_039081455.1. Taxonomy (NCBI): domain Eukaryota; kingdom Metazoa; phylum Arthropoda; class Malacostraca; order Decapoda; family Palaemonidae; genus Macrobrachium; species Macrobrachium rosenbergii. The sequence continues at coordinate 55,803,336 of JANJGK010000010.1, read as the reverse complement.
CATCAATTCAAAAAGAAAAACATAGAAACTGCCGAAGTCTTCAGGAATTCTGTTAAAGAATTAATCCCTTAGATCCGTTCAGAGGAAAACAATAAAAAAAATGTCTACGGAATAAATGTTAGATTGTTGACCAGATGTTCTGTTTAAAAAAGACAAATAAAGGGGAGAGAGAGAGAGAGAGAGAGAGAGAGAGAGAGAGAGAGAGAGAGAGAGAGAGAGAGAGAGAGAGAGAGAGAGAGAGAGAATGTTGGTCTCGGTTGCTGACTAGACATTCCCTGACAAATGGACTACTTTCACGATTGCCTACCTATCTGTTCCAGTAATCTTCCAAAAGAGTACTAAGAAGTTTTTCCACGTTAAGGAGCACATAGCCATCATTTAACATAAAACTGGTGCTTTATTTTTGAACAGCTCATCACATGCGCATGTGAGTGAAAATTTCTGTAAAAATGTTCACAAACTTTAGGTGGACTGAAGACTCTCCCCTTTTACCTCGCCCGATGGCCTCTTGCACACAATAACATTAACTCGATAACAATCATTGAACAAATTGCACAGATAAGTAAACGTGAAACATTAATGGAAAAGGGAAGCCCATCTAGACGAAACTTGGGGAAATTATATCAGATTTCAACATCAAATGAATACCCATATATAAGAAGACTCTGGAAGCAGAATTAGTCAGAAAAAGGCATCAGGGCAGGGAGTGTGTGAGATGTGTGCAGAGGTGACGGTGAAAGCTCGAAGTGACTTGTGAACTTATATAAAATTTCTGAATGCCCATAGCAAGTGAAATTCTAAGTCCAAGAATATTACAATGTGCATTTTTAATTAAATAAAGGTGGAAAAGTTATACAGTTTGAAAACTAAATGAATGTATATAAGGGGAAACATATTTTTCATTTAACCTAAAATATTCAAAAGGAAAACTTGTGAAAATATGGAAGATAGCCAAAATCTAAGCATGATAAGTGAAGCTCCAAAATACTTAATTATTGAGCAATTTGTTCCTACGGAAGTAAAAGCACGCAGTACAACAGACAGTTTATAAGAAGTGAAGACCTTCCCCACTACAGAATATTGGTGACAGCTTAGGGGATTATTCGAACTCCACAGCCGACAACAAGAAGAAACCCTTACTGTGTGCTATTTCTAAATCTACAGGCCATCTTCAAGCAGGTCTAGCGAAGTTTGTAATGAGACAAGATCGACAATACCAAAAATAAGTGAAAGTTGTTTCCCTTATAAAGACAGCTACAAGGTGCAACCAATTATAGGTGCTCCACCGACGATTCAGTCACTCAAAATGAAAATATCCACTCTGAAAATTAAGAGTTTTAAAATTAAAAGACATTTTAGCCGCAGAGAAGCTCCGCAATCATCGATTTTTGCGAAGAAGAAAGAGCATTAGTGCATCAAACATAGACGCAGAAGAAGAATTTTACGACCGAATTAAAGAAGACACGCAGTTTCACTCAGCGAGAGAGAGAGAGAGAGAGAGAGAGAGAGAGAGAGAGAGAGAGAGAGAGAGAGAAATTTTACGCAGCAGCCGACGTAGAAGAAAAACGCGCTCATTTCCTTTGCAATTCGCGAGAGAGAGAGAAGCAGAGAGGCCCCAGCAACCCCAACGAAAGAAGTTACACGTTTTCCTGACGTCTCCATCCCAGTAGGGCAGCCAAGAAAATTGTACGACCACAGAAAGACGTCCAGACTCGAAGACGGCAAAGATAAGTCCTTAAATATCCTCACATAAATACACACACATAAGATTTAATTTATTTTACTAAAGGTAACGTGATGTGAATACTTCTGTTTGACATTTTCAAAACAACAAAAGACATACTTTGAGATTCATTAGATACTTCAAGTCTTTGGCAACAAATTTTCTTGATTTACTAATCAGTACTAATCAGTTGCTAAGACTTTTCCAATATTTGCATTTACTAACCTGTATTATATTATATTATATTATATTATATTATATTATATTATATTATATTATATTATATTATATTATATTATATTATATTTTATTTTATTTTAATTAAGGGAGATGTTTAGAGTTTTTTGTAATTTTTAAGTAATTTTTCAGTTTATTTTAATTCAAGGGAAGTGTTTATGACTTTTTAGGTGATTTTTAAGACCTGGTTTGTCTTGATTTTTTTTTTAGATATTACTGCCGTAAATTAATCACAATTTAGTTATATTTGATGTTTAAGAATTTACTTGCCATTAATGAGTAAATGCACAGAAAGAGATCGGCAAGTAATCAGAAAACAAGAACTCCTGTTCATACGAGAAGCCAAGCAAAACAATTGAAAATGGCTACTCCTACTTCTTCAGCTCCATCCAACACAACCTCCACGGTTGCTCATAAATTACATGCCAGTGACCATACAGTATTATTAAATTTTGGGAAAGGAAATGAGAGCATGATGCTTGTAATCTAGAAACATGTATTGAGCAAGTAGAAACCCATTTATAATAACATGGCTGGAACAGACACAGACAAATTAAATGAAGCCAAAGCCTATCTAGTTTTGTCGTCAGGAGACATAGGATGTTACATTCATTCTAGTGCCGATAGAAGAGTTAAGAATTGGGAAAAACTAAAGCAATACCTGAGGAGAATATATTCCACAGTAGGCGAAACAGATTCTGTTATCAGCCTCGCTACGGAGAGTAGCCAAAAGACACTACCCATTTCAAGGAATGAAGCCATCTGGTTGCAGATACTCCATGGTCTTTAGGAGGTCAAAAGTTAATAACAACTGAAAACTGCCATAATCTGTGTAGGTCAGCTTTGCTGTTGGGAAGCCTACTCTCAAAGGCTCTTGAAAAGATGAATCGTACTTGGGGTTTAGAAGACGATGTCTTTGAAATTGAAAATGAAGTGAGGAAACTTTTAGGTAGAAATCCTGAAGGGAATGATCTATACAAACCTTTAGTTACTGTAGGACAAGAGAGAGAGAAACCTAGTCATCAGAATAGGAGATCTAGGACGCCAGCTAGAAATCAGAACAGGAATCCGGGTGACGCATATCAAGGGAGACCTTCCACAGTTGCATGTTACAACTCCCAAAAGAGAGGGCATTACGCAAGTGAATCCTAAGGAACAGCTTATTGTCCTTGCCATAAGAGAACAGGACATAGTGCCAGAGATTGTAAGAATAGACTTAGGCATAGATCACAGCCACAAGGTAGAAGAAGAAACCGTAGTCAGTCTCCACAAATAAGAAGGAATAGAGATCATAATTATAATAAAGATCAGAACAACGACCAAGCTGCAAGCCTAGTGGACCAACCAGACCAAGAAATATCAGACGATTTGATAGTAAATTTTTGTATCACTGTCATCATGGATATTCCTACGTAGTAGAAGAAAAGACTAGAGCATCAACCTTAAGCCAAACTGACTGTGTTAGCAAAATTAATGTAAGAAATGAATATAGTTGTAGACCTGTATTCCCCGCCCATGTTGGTTTAGAAAAGCCTATAGCCGTATTCTTTGACACCAGAAGTTCAAGGAATATAATGTCTGAAAAGGTGTATCAGACATATTTTTCTCATTTAAGATGAAACCCAGTAGTAGACTGTAAAATCACAGATGTTCAGGGAAACAGAATCGAACCAGTAGGACAAATTGATTTACCTTTTAAGTTAGGAAGAATTCCACTTAATGAAAAGGTTCTATTAGCAAGGGGAATCCATTTTGCATTTGCGCACCTATTGATTGGTTATTCAACTATCTCTAGACAAGGAATCACCATTGATGCACCTAGAGAACAATTAGTGATTAGAAGGAAGCATAGGAATTATAGACTACCACTATGTAAAATGTTGAGAAGAAACAAAGCTCAGAAAACCTCCTTGCTGAAAAGTATCTTAAACAAAGATAACACTGAAAAGGGATATCAAGTATGTAGCATGAATTCACAGCTAATCAGTAATAACCTAGAATCTAACTAGGAAACTTACCCGAAAGTAGACGGAGAATTAAGACTTAAATCAAGAGAAAATACCTGGATAGAATGCACAGTAAATCCATTATATGAAGGAAAAGAAGTTCTAACCCTTACAGAAGGAGCATGAGTAAATGGAATACATTATTCCTCCAGCCTACACGAAGTTAGACAGGGAAAAATAGCTTTACAAGTAATAAATAACAGGAGAGGAAAAGTTAGGCTATCACAAGGTACAGAGATAGGTTTAGCAGAATCATATAATTTCCTTATTCAAGTAGTAGAGAAGGAAACAATAGCAGCAATCAATAAAGAGAACACAAATTCAACTCATGAAACAGAATTGAGAAAAGCAAAGATATGGACTCACTTGAAAGCCACCGAAGAAGACCCTGCTAGGGAGAAGCTCATTGATTTACTGGGAGAATAGGGTGATATAGTCGCCATAGAGGGAGACACCCCTGGCAATGCAGGAGAGATAACCCATAGAATAGATATTCCACAGAATACTAAGCCATTCTACATACCTGCTTGTTGAGTAGCACATTGCCAGAAAAAAGATTATTGAAAGAGAGGTGCAACAGATAAGAAGCAAAGGATAATAGAACCCTCAAAACCTCCGTGGTCTTTTCCACTTTTGTCAGTTCCGAAGAAAGATAAAACATACCGAATAGTAGTTGATTTTAGAAGGTTAAATAAGATAACTGAGAAGGATCCTTATCCAACGCCATCCATGAGAGACCTTATCACAACCATTGGATCCAAGAAATATTTCGCCACAATAGATTTGTTGCAAGGATTTTTACAATTCCTTTAGACGAAGAAAGTAAGCCTTTGACAGTTTTTTCCACTAGTAATGGCAGATACCAATATGTAAGAATGCCCTTTGGACTAAAGGCAAGCCCAGTAACATTTGTGAGACTAATGGATACGATTTTAGGTGATTTATTAGGCAAGGATGTACAATCACTCAAAAAAGTTTTGCAACATACTTCAAAACTTTTCGGACAACAGCTTATAATAGCGACATCTGGCGCTATTTGCCAACTCAGTTGTAAGCTCATGAAACAACTGAACACTAGTGGTGGGTCTGAGAAATTACCTGCAGTTTCCTTTAAACAGGGCTTTTTCTGATACTGCTTACTGTTGTCATATTTTACTTAATTAAAGGATGTTACTATAATACTTCATAGGTCATCGCTGTTCTTATGTTTTAATATTTTCATCTCCAACTGCCGTCACTATCGTTGTTTTATCTCCTTCACATGTGTGAACTTTGTAGGCATAGGCCTACGACTGTTATAAGTTGAACTATTAGTCTTATTAATCTTAACAAAAACGACTTTTGTAAAGATTTGTTTCACATTATTATTAATAAAATTTTTGAATGACTAATCCTAATCCTATGTATATTGTGAACTAGTGAAACTTAATATAAAATATACTGAGCTAGACTAACAGATTTCATGTCTTTTTTGTAATACATAGACTATAATCGCACACACACATACATACATGCATATATATATATATATATATATATATATATATATATATATATATATATATATATATATATATATATATATATATATATATATATATATATATATATATATATATATATATATATATATAATGCCGTTATCATGTGTAATTTCTAATTTCTTTCATTGCTACTTAGGCCTATCATTTTTATGCCTCTTATGAAGTTAACTGAATATATAATGCCTATTTTTGTATTTCTTATTGTCTAAGTTTTTAAAGAATTAAAATTAGCTAGAAGTTCAACATTAATTTAGTTAATGCTAAATGCCAGCAGTGAAGAAGACTACCATGCTCATCAGTGGAGAATGTCTCCTCCTCATCGCAAAAGATGACTCGTACAGAAATCATCGGCCACTGGATTATATTATGACGCAAACCCTAGCCTCTATTCTTTGTGTTTCGCTGATATGAAGTGTTTCTTGGCAGGAGTATGATGAAATAATATCTTGGTCTCATGTAGCCTGTTACGGGTGGTTTGAGCAGCAACTTGAAGGGAGAGCGTAATGTTCTCTCTTTATAGCAACATCGGTTGTCAAGGGGGAGTTAGGCAGAGCTCCTTCAGTGATCATCCGATGATGATCCTTAACAGTAGTGCAACAATGGGGTCGTCCTCCACTTTTTACAATGAATTTATCATGTTTCCTCGTTCTCTCTGTTGTTGTTTTCCTCTATACATGGTTGTTTTATATACGCTAAGCTGCCGAGCAATATCTACGACAGAAACATTAGTCTTATGCAACCCTGTTGCCCATCTTATCGGTGCAAGTGACGAGACAGTTTAAACTTCCCTGCCCGAATGTGGAGTCACACGATAACATACGACGTTATGAGATTTTTTCTTTTTTGTTTTTGACAACGATAATGGTTGAATTCTTTCTCTCTTTATTTATATATAATTTCATTGATGATTATTCAATATTATTTTATTAGTCAATAAGCTTTTATCTGGATTCGAAATATAGTTTCTTCTTTGACTCTTTTGCCCAATCGTCTGAAGTGAAATTTTTCAAAATGTTTCGTCATTTTTCGTGATATGAATTTTTCACTCACCATTCTTTTTTATATTGTTAACCGCATGATTAATAACCAAAATCGAATAAGAAAATTACATTTCCTTGTAAATATCAAAAGAACAAATTACTGTTAGCTGAACGAAAACTTCTGGAACATGTTGCAAAACATTTTTGAGCGACTGTACATTGCTATAAAGACGATTTGGTAATAGCAACAGATACTATTGAAGAACACATAAGACTAGTGACAGAAGTCCTAAAATGACTGAGAAGAGCAAATCTAAAACTAAAGTTAAAAAAGTGCATTTCCTTAGAAGGAAAATAGACTACTTGGGACATACTTTAAATGAAAAAAGGTGTCAAAGTAAATGACTTAAAGATTAAGGCAATCAAAGAGTATCCTACACCGAATTGTAAGAAAGACAAAATCATTCTTGGGTTTGGCATGTTTTTACCCAATGTTTATAAAAGATTTCGCTACCATAGCAGCGTCACTGACTGAATTACTAAAAAAACAGATACAGTTCTGGTGGTCAACCAAACAACAGAAGGCATTCGATGAGCTGAAAGAAAGACTGGCACACCCACCAGTACTTAGTCTTCCAGATTTTAATAAAGAACTCTTCTTAGCCACAGACGCAAGTCGTACTGGTATGGGAGCATACTTAATGCAAAGACATGATAACAAATATCATGCTATAGTTTATTACAGTAGAAAACCAAAATCAACGGAAGTAAATTACTCAGTAACAGACCAAGAATCTTTAGCCATAATAGATGCTTTAAATCACTTCAGATATTTGGCTGTAAGATAACTATATTCACTGATCATTCAGCTGCAGTAGAAATGCTTAAAAATCCGAATGTTTCCAGGTGTAGAGTTCGATGGTTTATGGCTGCCCAAGATTATGACATAGAAATGAAGTACGTGCTAGGGAAAACAAATAAAGTAGCTGACGCATTATCAAGATACATCCCACAAGGAGACAGTGTAAATATGATCAGCCAGGAAACAAAGAAAAGTGAACCCATATGCAATGTGTTTACCATGCATTACACAGAAGAACTTGCCAGGCAAAACTTCACAAGGAAACAAAGAGAAGATGAAGGTTTGAAAAAAAGTTTTCTGATTTGTAGAAAATAAGAAGGAATTTGATCATCCAGAGCAAATAGAATTAAGTAAGAAAATTGGATGTCCCAAAGATGCAGTGAACATCATAGACAACATATTAGTCTGGATGTGTGAAGAATATGAACCATTCAAATCTTTCCAAGGTGTAACTCATAAAAGGATAGTGCCTAAGAACCTAAGAAGTAAAGTTATTGAACCAATGCTTGATGGTGACATAAGGGCACACCCAGGAAGAGATGAGACAGTTAGATTAATGAAAGGGTCTTGCCATTGGAAAGGAATTTACAAAGACGTTAGCAATTATGTGAAAAGCTGCAGTTTTTGTAACAGTTGCAAAGGAAGAACAGATAATATAGTACCTCTAGGGAAGTATCCCATGCCACAAAATCCATTCGAAAGAGTAGCAATAGATCTCATCACTAACTTGCATACCACGAGTGAAGGGAATAAGAATATACTAATATGTATAGATGCATTTACCAGATATACAGAGCTCATACCAATAACGGGAAAAGGAGGTAAAGAATTTGCAGTCGCTCTCTTTGACAAAATCTTTTGTAGATATTTTGCTCCACAGCTTATGATATCTGACAATAGTACCGAATTCAATAATTCACTAGTACAAGAAATCTGCGATACATTCAAAGTAGAGAAAGTAACAATACAACCATATCATCCAGCTAGCAATGGTTTAGTAGAAAGAAACAACAGAAAGGTTCTAGATGTATTAAGGCATACAGTAGGACAGGATCCTGAATGGGATATCAATTTACCTTTAGTCCAGTTGTCATTAAATGCTAGAAATCATTCCAGTACTCAAGCAACGCCCATAAAAGCTTTGATGAGATATGAACCAAGATTACCATACGCATGGATGAATTAACCCATATAGCCAAATTATTCTGAAGACATAATGAAAATAAGAATTAGTAATTTCGAGGTAATTCATAAACAGTTACACAAGAATCTAGAAGAAGCCCAGAAGACCATGATAAAAACATCAAGAAGGATTAAGGTCAGTAGATTACAAGATAGGGGATGAAGTCTACACCAAGAAGGTAGTAAGAGGTGGAATCAATCATAAGTTAGCCACTAAATTCACAGGCCCGTACAAAGTCTCAGATATACAAGAGAAAAAAGTGAAGGTGACAAAAATAAACAACCTAATACCTTTCACATATGCGGAATCATTGTAAGAAGAGGGATTTTGGATAAATAAAGACAAAGTCAAGAGAACTAAATAAGTCAAGGAACCAGAACTGACTGATGAATTTGAAGAAGGATATTCAGAAGGAAAAACTAGATATAACCTAAGGAATAGAATATTCACATTCCAGTAATTATAATAAAAACAAACCCGCCAACCATCCCATTATTCCCAGTATTTCATTTCTTTATTGCTAAGTTTACCGTCATCGGTTGACTTAGGAATAATTTTTTTTGTATTGTTGCAATTCTTACTTTGATTAATTGGTATTGTAGCAAAAATTTGGGGTTAAGTTAGCTAACTTCGAATTTACATTTTCTTTGACTATAAGGGGAATATTTAGGGAACTAGGGAATGTAAGTACATTTTTTTAAATGTAACGTAATCATTTCAAGGAGTTTATCAGTTATATTTTAGTTTTTTAACCAAGCATGACTAATATCTTTTAAGAAGGAATTTCATAGATAGAAAAATAAAGAAACTGGGTTAAGATAAGCATTAAATAATTGTAAGAAATGAAAATTCTTTTTACTCTTAATTCGCACTTAACTCATTCACTTGTTTAGGAGCTTATAATTAATGAAAACTTACCAATTATTGTTACAGTAAATACAGAAAAATTTACAAGTACTAATCTCTACCACTTTCTTTAATTGAGTTGCCAATCATACCTTTAATGTTGAATAATGGACATACAAGATTTATTATACAAGAAAAACACTTATAGTCACATCAAAGAAGTCAAAATAAACTTAAATAAACACATAACACACTTGTTGACATACAATTACACAAGGATATTTCTCCAGGACGTTTCAGGAAGTACAAAATCTAGAAGGTAACTGTCAAGTCTACATCACCCTTCGCATGGTTAACCAAGAAATACTATGACTTTCGTCGTTATCAGAAGAAAAGGAAAAAAAATATTTATTTATCAAATCCCTTAAATAGTAGGGCGATATCCACCTGAAAAGAATAGGACTGAGGACTGAGTAAGGACTGTGTAACTTGGATAGCAAATTCTATTTTGCTTTACAAGTACATTTGAATATCTTATTTCAATTTGATTGATGAAATGATTTCTTTATATTCAATATAATGCTTTAAAGTTATTTTATAAATTATGTGATTTCCTAACAAGCATGTGTTAGGAGTCCTCATAGATGTATAATTTTTGCCTTAGCTTAGCTAGAGCTATCGGAGTCAGCAGGTAGCTGGCCGAGATTACAATGGAATCGAGTCTCTAACTTGATAAACTAAATATCTTAATATATGCACGAGGGTATACAGAAAGTCACTGATAAAGACAGAGCAAAACAGAAAGGGGAGATCATTGAACTAAGTGATTCCCGATGCCGAGTTTGACTTTTCGTCGCCCATTCGAATCAAAGTCTTTATCTCATACAGCACTGGGCAAGAAGAAGTAATTGAGATCTTGACCTTGCCCGGTGACCTCTTGTACACCATAACATTAACTCGATAACAACCATCGAACCTAACTGTATAGGTAAGTAAACGTGAAACATTAATGGAAAAGGGAAGCCCACCTAGACGAAAATTAGGAAAATTATATCAGATTTTGGCACTGAATGAATACCCATATATATGAAGACTCTGGAAGGAGAGGCAGTTAGAAAAAGGCATCAGGGAAGGGAGTGTGTGAGATGTGTGGAGAGGTGACAGTGAAACTCAGAGTGACTTCTGAACTTAAATAAAAATTTCTGAATACCTATAGCAAGTGAAATTCTAAGTCCAAGAATTTTACAATGTGCCTTTTAAGATAAAGACTCGGCCACTGTTACCCATTGAAAGGTGGAAAAGTTATACAGTTTAAAAACTAAAATAAATGTGTTTAAGGGGAAACATAATTTTCATTTAACCCAAAAAATTCAAAAGGAAAACTTGAGAAAATTTGGAAGATAGCCAAAATCTAAGCATGATAAGTGAAGCTCCAAGATAGTTAATTATTGAGCAACTTGTTCCTACGGAAGTGAAAGCATGCAGTACAACAGATAGTTTATAAGAAGCAAATATGGTCCCTACTACAGATATATATATATACATATATATATATATATATATATATATATATATATATATATATATATATATATATATATATATATATATATATATATATATATATATATATATATATACATACACACACACACACACACACACACACACAAACACACACACACACACACACACACACACACACACATATATATATATATATATATATATATATATATATATATATATATATATATATATATATATATATATATATATATATATATTCACTGCTCGACCTCCCTTCCTTGCTTCTTAGTAGAATAATAAATCAAACCTTATCAAAGTAAAGGGGCAGACAATGTAGGCTGCTCCCAGACAACGGGTGAGATTTTTAGCTTAGAGGGCCCTAAATAGGGATAGGTTATGCTAGGACAGACCTTAGAGGTACTGTTCCTACAGTTTAGTCTTCTTTATCCTGTGTACTGGGTAGGAGGAGTTTGAAGCAAGCAGCCAGAAGCTGCCCAAGCATCAACAGACTCTCTCAGCAGACATCTTGGAAGCAGGGGATGTGAAGCCCCCTCTCTCTCTCTCTCTCTCTCTCTCTCTCTCTCTCTCTCTCTCTCTCTCTCTCTCTGAGCTCGCTTTGTCTATCTCCCCCTTTCTTCAACACAAGGGAGAAAACTGTTATTCCAAACGGACCAAGGAAATCTTAAAGCAACTGATCACTGCATTAGTTCACCCAGAGGTAAGTCTGGTTTTGACAATTACTCCCAGTTTTCTTTCCCTTCAACTGAAACTCTCATTTTCCTTGTTCAAATTTTTCCTCTCTTAAACAGTCACTGTCTACGAAATCCTAGTAAAACATATCCCATTTATGAAGTCATATATTAAATACGATTATTGTTGTCTAGTGGAATCACACAACTTGTCCTCGATGGTGTTAAAAGTTTTATTCTTAATATAAGATTCATCCCCTTGTGATTAAGTAATGATGAGAGTTTCTGTAATTCCAGAAGTGTGTACACCTTGGGTCTGAGCAAATCCTCTTTCTTGGAGAAGAATCTGAATCATCAGTGCCAAGAAGCCTCAATTCGAGGCTCATTGCAGTCAGCTGCCTTATAAAGCATGGTGAAGAGGCCTATAAATCTGTTGCATTCATTTCTATGTAGCACTGGGGTATTTTGTCTTAATTAGGACTAATATTTTGAGCTGCTGTTAGCTCCTGTCAATAATCCATTGAATTTTATTTTACTTTTGTTGAAACTAGTTGTCCACTAAGTTTATTGAATTAATCCAAGTGGTTATGAAATAAACCTGTACTGCTTGTTAAATTAGTTTTCAACTGACGACCTAATCTACTCAGCATCTTTCCTTTAAAGTTAGTTTTAGCCTTATTTGACAGAATAACGTAGGTCTTAGGTAAAGCAAGGCGATATAAATCCAATCAAGTAAATAATAGTTAATTTCCGACCGACCCACATAACAATATACATATATATGTATATATATATATATAAATATATATATATATATATATATATATATATATATATATATATATATATATATTTATATATATATGGTATATATATATATATATATATATATATATATATATATATATATATATATATATATATATATATATATATATATATATATATATATATATATATATATATATATATATATATATATATATATATATATATATATATGTATATATATATATATATATATATATATGTATATATATATATATATATATATATATATATATATATATATATATATATATATATATATATATATATATATATATATATATATATATATATACACGGTATATATATATACGGTATATATATATATACATATATATATATATATATATATATATATATATATATATATATATATATATATATATATATATATATATATATATATATATATATATATATATATATATATATATATATATATATATATATATATATATATATATATATACACACACACACATATATATATATATATATATATATATATATATATATATATATATATATATATATATATATATATATATATATATATATATATATATATATATATATATATATCGACCCCACGGGACGGTGGACTTATTATCAACTAAAAAATTCCCCTTCGGTAACATATATGAAAATATATTATTTCTGAGGTAGAGCGAATTGGATATTAAAGGACGTTTGTAGCTTTCTGATTGTATATGAATCACGGTGAAGTGATAAATAGTCATAATATGGCTACGTGCGACAAACGCACTACACGGTCAACATGGCAGAGGTGGGTGGATATCGTCTCCAAATGCAAAACACCTGAGTTCGACGGGTGAGTTGATGGGAGGTGATATTCACTTATACCTCTCTTGTGGCCGACTGCGTTAGTGCGGCCCTGTAGTCCTGATTCCTCGTCCGTCGCTGGTTCGACCCCACGGGACGGTGGACTTATTATCAACTAAAAAATTCCCCTTCAGTAACATATATGAAAATATATTATTTCCGAGGTAGAGCGAATTGGATATTAAAGGACGTTTGTAGCTTTCTGATTGTATATGAATCACGGTGATGTGATAAATAGTCATATATATATATATATATATATATATATATATATATATATATATATATATATATATATATATATATATATATATATATATATATATATATATATATATATATATATATATATATATATATATATATATATGTGTGTGTGTGTGTGTGTGTGTGTGTGTACATATATACATACCCATATACATGCTTAAAAAATCACAGTAGATGAACGTGACTTCAGTGTATAAGCGAATCCCACAGGAAAATGA
>JANJGK010000010.1:55757624-55789480 GCA_039081455.1 Macrobrachium rosenbergii | reverse complement strand
ACGTAAAATAAGTCTAATCCTTCGGGCCAGCCCTCTCTAGGAGAGCTGTTAATCAGCTCAGTGGTCTGGTAAAACTAAGGTATACATACATATTTTCAATAAATGCTGCAATCTGCTGCAATGTGCCCCGCAATACTGCATCTAATGCATGTACGTATTTGCCCCTTGTATTGAAACAGCATTGAGATCCCTCTGTAGATAAGTGAGGAGGGAATTGGTTTCTCCAGCTTCACCAATGCAGCCCTGTTTCCCGTCATTTTTCCTGCAAGATCTCCAAACGTGTATTTCTGAAACCGTACATTATACACCTGACCATATTCTTCAAGAATATTTAAAAGTGTTGTATTTGCATTTCAAATGGGACATTCTTTACTGTTACAACAGTTTTAGTACCACCCAGACTAATAATTTGAACATTTACTTTCCTTCTATCCAGAGAAATTATACGTTCACTACAGTCCTTCACAACTTTTTCGAATGTTTTATTTGCAGTATCTTCTGGTTTGATAACTATTTTACTATGACTAATTTGCTGCACATCATAAACTTCTTCTAATTGTACTTGGAGTTTACTTATTATTTCGAGTGTGTCATCTGCACTGGCTTTCTCTTTCCCAAGGTAAGGTATTAGTGCGTTTGAATAAGTCACCCATTTTAGTGACGCAGAAAGTATGATCAGTATTGTTGGTAGTACTGTGTTGCCATGGTAGCATGGGATATCACCATGGCAACCGTGAAACCGGTGACATGGGTTCCCTTTCCCATAATGGCTCTGAATTCAAAAGTCTAAACTACAAAACCACAATGCACCATATCACTGTCACAATTCACTAGTTTCACATATCTCCGAGATACACAAGGCACTAAAGCTTCCTACAGCAACATCGGCACGTTCTCCTTCGTCAAAAATACCTTTGAAATATGGAAATAAGGACGGAGCAAAACATAACCGGAGTTATTTGTCTGAAGACAGGGCTGCCAATCAAGTGAATGTAATTTGTTCTCATAAAACCATTTCCCGTCGTCAGAGCGACAGCATTTTGTTTTATCACTCCGTTAGTCTTATGAAATACGTGGTAAATTAGTATTGTCTTAAACTCGGTCATATCATTCCAATTACTTTTTCAGTAAATCAAAACACGTTTGTTCCAAGACGATTGAATCCTAAAATTATTTCATTTTTGAGGGAGAAGAAACTTAACGTTGTTTTCTGTATCTGCTTTAGTCATTAAGAAAGATATGCTACTCGTTTTCCATTAGGTCATTCTAAAGTTCATTTGTAAAGACAGTCTCTAAATCGTTTACTTTTCGTAAATAATGCAAGTCTTTTAGCCGGGATTTTAGCGGAATGCTCGAGAAAAATCATGTTTTGCGCAAGAGAAATGACCTCTTAAACTGCATTGGCACACTCATAACATATTCGCTCTCCTATTCAGACGTGTTTTGCCTTGCAAATGATCCCTTCCCTGCCTTCTAATGAAGGTCATTTGATACTTCGAATTGCTATTGGGTTGTTTACCTTTGTAGACAACAAGAGGGTGACGACGATCCATATTCTGTTCATATTGAGCGTATTGTCTTTGCGGTTCTCAAGGAATGAAGACTGATTCTACTTACTGTTCTATCTTGCTTAATAACTCGTACTGAATTGTTCCTAGTTATTACCTCCGTCAGTGAGGATGCGTTTTTTAGTTCGTTTGCTTGTCTGTTGTTAAAAGAATTTCCACGAAAACTTTATCGAAGGGTACAGGCTTCGTGGCTGGCAACTAGTGACTGGTTTTTGGTAAAGATTAGAATTGATTAAATTCCCGTCTACATAAAAGTTATTGGTAACTATTCAGAGTGATAAACTACTTATGATAACCAATAACTCTCAGGGAGATAGGAACTGTACGGACTGGAGTGTTCATTCTTGACTAAAACGTTCCAGGCTTAAGAAACAGAAACTCTTAGCAATGTTAAAAAATTTAATAATTCTGCAAAGACTTGTTTCTCCTAACGTTTCTCTGTAAATTCTCGCACAAACCTTTTCTCTCTCCTTCTGGAAGGGCATGAAATATATCAATTAAGATTTTTGGCGAACTATACTGATGAACTCACGTTCGATTGCCTGCGATGCACATCTTGAAAATCTAGTTTCACTTAGTGTATCCGAGCGCTGAATTGCATACGAGGTTGGAGAGTCTACCATGGTTTGCAGTGTATACATATATGTATATATATATATATATATATATATATATATATATATATATATATATATATATATATATATATATATATATATATATATATGTATATATATATATATATATATATATATATATATATATATATATATATATATATATATATATATATATATATATATATATACATATAAAGTATATACACTATATAATATGTATTAGAGATTTCTGCGGCCACCGTCTCTTTGCTTACTTATTGTAGGGGCTAAAATCCTGTGTTTTAAGGGGTGACCACCGAGGATCTATAACACAGTCTTGTGGATAAGGTGTGTCATTCGCATTGGGTCCAGGTAGAGAATTAAATTATTCACTAGGGAGCGATTAACACTAGGGACACCGAACGTTACAGATTTTAATTCCTTTTTCATCTACCTTCTACTGAGTGAGCTGTTTACTTTTTCTCAAGTGTTCTTTACAGATGTTACCCGATGGCCAAATGCTGGAGAAAACAGTGCCCCCAACTCAGGCGAAATCGGAAGTCATAAAATCCAGCCAGACTCCCCGATCGTTCTCAGTCTTGCTCAGTCCTTTTTTCAGTCAGTAAGAGAAGTCTTGCTGTATATCTGTGCCACGTGCACGGCGCTCTTTCTGTGAACTGGAACCATAAGGTTACAAGCAGCCAAGCCACCAGCGGCTCTTGAGGTCTAAAAGGAGACACTGAAGATCATCCAGCCATTATTGCTAAGTGCACATTGCAAAGGCAACCACGGGACGTTCGCAGGCATTCGAGTGTTACCGGTTATCTATTCCTTATCCTGAATCTCTCATGTCATTTCATAATTATCATACTCTCCCAGTCAATACTCTTTGATATCCACTTACCCAGTGTTCAAGTGCTTCCCTATGTGAATTAATTTCATGGATTAATCGTCCCTTGCTCGTAGAAAGACCTTAAGTTATGTCCCCCATGTGCTCAAATTTGCTGTTGAGAGAAACCATTTTTTCCACGAAGCTTTATCTGGGTTTATTCTACTTCCAGACAAGTGTTATATCGTCCACCCTCGTCTCCCTGAACATCCTTCTTGCCTGGGGAATTCTGCTCAACGGCAGCAACTTTATCCACATTGCAAGAATCTCATAAATGTATTGAATTCCCAAGAAACCAAAATCTGTTTTACACAAGCCACTGGCTCTCCATTGTGCTGTAAATTTCTTCATTAAATTTCTTATTGCAAGCAGAATCAGTAATTTGCTGAGCTATTAAATTCTATCACTGATTTTCTTTATTGAGAGTTGAATCACAATTCTATCATTTGATATGCTATAATCTGTGTGTAATAAAGTAGAATTTTGTATCAATCAGAACTTTCAATTACTCTTATGTGTGATCTTATTTCTTCAAATGTTTATTGGTATTTACGGCTGACCACAATGAGCGTTGTTCAAGGCTTTTCTTAATTAATATTTCATTAAAGTAAACAACCGTGGTCAAACATATATACAGAGTATATATATATATATATATATATATATATATATATATATATATATATATATATATATATATATATATATATATATATATTAAACCTGGTGAACAGCGTCGAGTTAGGGGAGAAGGAGAATTCCTTGTATTTCCTTTCAATGTACTTTATTATGCTGACGTTTCAGGACCATGTGTCCCATTTTCAAAGCTATAAATTAAAAAGACAACAGAATTAAAAATAGACTCAGATTTTAAAACGAGAAAAAAGAAATTTTACATAAAAGTATAAAAAGAAACATAACAGAAAGGAACAGTGAATACCAAATAGTGCTGAAGGCAAAAGCTGAGTGACATTCAGGGTCCGTTTTAGTTCCAACGGAAACTCACGAGAGGTATAGAGGTGTTGACGTGGACTGAGTATTTAATTGGGGAACTAGTTGTTTAATAAAAAGAGATTCTAGTATTGACAGTTGGTGGTCATTCGGAGCTTTGCCTATTATTTTGAAATCCTTGTAATTGATATTATATCTGCATTTTTTCCCGTGGTCTCTTATGCATGAAAATTCGGGGTTTGATAATTTAGCACCCGTTCGGTAACTTAAGCCACGATAAGAGTCTAATCTCACCTTCAACAACCTACGAGTGGAGCCCACATACTTCCCCAGGTCACATCTGGGGCAATTAAACAGGTATATGACTCCTGAGGTCATCAAAGGGTGCAGACTTTCTTTTTATTTAAACAGAGACTTGATCGTCACTGGATTATTAGGTATTAGTTTCAATTCGATAGCCAGTAAATATTTGTTTATTATTTGTCGTAAATCTTGGTAAAAATGTTTATTGTAGATAAGCGGGACATTTGCATAGAAAGATAGTTTAGGTACTGTTGTTATTCTGAATTTTGATTGAAAAATATTATTTAAAAATTTGCGCAAATGTTTGTAAAAGAGCTCAGATGGGAAACAGTTATTAATAAAATATTGGTGGAGATATAGAATTTCCTCGTGAAAACCATTCCAATCAGATGTTAAACTAAAGGCCCCGTGGAAGAGGATAGACAAAGAATTTAACAATGGCTATAAAAATTAGAACCCAGACCGGTAAAAGTTTTTTTTCCTAAAAATCGACGTGTACTTTTTTCAGGCCTTTTTTTATTGTTTCTTCTTTCATCGTTGTCTTACCATCAGGAAATCATGCGACAGGATGGCAAATTTTCCTTGTGTGATTGCTTTATTGTCATTATTCATATATTGAGTGTACTAGTCACTTTTGTTATCCACTCGCACTCATATATATATATATATATATATATATATATATATATATATATATATATATATATATATATATATATATATATATATATATATATATATATATCGACGGGGTAACGAGGGAAAGTACAGTGCATTCTCATGATTTATTGTGCCGACGCTTCACAACACATCTCGGTTGCATTTCCAAGGCTATAAAAATGTTAACACCATATTACTCGTAATAACTCTTAGAATATTTCGACAAAAATATAGATATATTACATTGACATCTCTGGTAAAAGTAAAATATAACAGAAAAGTGAAATTGCAAAAACCACAACAGAATACTAAGAGATGTAAGAAAAAAAACCCAAAGAACGTAAAAAACATAAAAACGTAAAAAAAGACATAAAACAATCTTGACAGCACTGGTTACATCAATATATTTAAAGTAACTCAAAATAAAAAAAAAACATAGTAAAAATCAGCAACAATAAAAAAAGTAAAGATGAAAATAAGATTAATACAGCTAAAAGAATAACAGCTGTGCTGGTTGCCAGGTGACTGATTGTTAAGAATTAGGAAGTGCTTTGCTAGGGATTTATCGCATGTGTTAGCCGTGAACAGTTAGCTAAGAGTGTTGTTAGGCAATCAGTTACATCAGAGAAAGTGTGCAGTTTCTCTGTCTGCGATGTAGGCTTCGAATTCGCGTTGTTAAAACACTCGTAGCGACCTCTGGCAGTCCACGGCTGCACGAGTCGGCCGCACTGGTCGGCACATCCGGTCTCCCTCACACTCCAACAATCACAAGAGTGTCATTCAACACAAACTTGCATTCAATGTTACGTAAAGTAAAGGCATTGCTGATGTTTTAAGCCAAATAATTCGATTTTGCATTCACAAACCCGCCTTCAGCCAAGAAAGTCGAGCGTTCCTTTTTCTTAAATTCTAAAGCTGCCTTGTTATGACTCGGCCGATATCACGAGTTAGCTATCAGCTGTTTTCCCCGCGCGCCTAAGTTCCACATCTCTCGTTCACGCCGAACGAATTTCATTGCTTTTCACCCTAACGTAACTCTAACGAAAATACCTTGATGCTTTTGAGAATAATTTGAAAACCCTTTTTTCCACCATATAATTTGTCATGACGGGAACTAGCCAGTAAAATTACGTAAATACCAAAAGATCATTTCTAGAAAAAAAGTAACAGTGTAATTTTGCACAACGTAATTTCTCGTAAGAAAGGCAGAGTCACTTAAATCATAACAAATACGTTCCATTACCATACGCTCTCAGAGAGAGAGAGAGAGAGAGAGAGAGAGAGAGAGAGAGAGAGAGAGAGAGAGAGAGAGAGATATTTTTCTTTTCATCATAACAAGGGGCATACAAAATTTAATCAATGAGTATTGGAAAATGAACCCACTAATTCATGAAGCCAAATATAATAAGAATTTTCTTTTCATTTTACCCAACCTTTGATCTTTTAAGATCCCATTTAATTATTCCTTTTACTCATTCACACAGTGCGCAATGTAAATACGCGCCCGTGTCCATTGAACGTCTCCCTTTCTTTATATTTCCATTAAGTGCTTCAGCCGCGGAGTGAATTCTCGTGTGTTTCATAGAGCGTACGCACTGCCATTTAATAACAGTTAGCAACTGTCGCTCACGAGTGGGTAGCCATTATTCAAGACTTATGTATACCACAAGCACCAAATCGCATATTGCGTGCAAATCCCATAACCTTCCTTTCCTCATGTCAGGAAGCAATCACTAGTTCTTAGAACTAGCCACCCAGGAGTGCAAAGTCCAAGGGTTTCCCTTTCCACAGTGCCACTAATCTGAGGCACTGCCAACCAGTTAAGTTACTGAAGCACTTACCTTTCTACTTTCCCTCTTACTCCTTACTTACATTCTGCCTCAGGTAGAGTGCCATTCCTTTCAGTGCAGTTTGGTTGCACTGCCTTTTAGTGTTGCTCCCCGGAGCACACCGGCCCCCCAGTGCCACCAAGACAAACCAATCATATATAAGCCACTACACCTGTACCTGAGATACAGGGTGCCACCAACAGTGTATCTGCCCATAAGGACCATAGCTCCTTCAGGATCACTACCATTTACCAAGTGTTTCCGCCCATAAGGAATTATACCTTCAGGATCACTTCCATATACCAGCGTATCCGCCCATAAGGACCATTCTTCCTTCAGGATTGCTCTATCATTGTGACCTTCGCACGGCACACTCAACCACAGTGCCACCACATTGAAAAGGTGCCACACTACTGAAGTGCCACCAAATTACGAGACACTTCCTCATCGTCACAGACCATTTCCCCTAGTCATCCTCATAAACTATAACCATGTCTTTAGAACAGCACCAAGCCCTCCTGAACATGGGCAAGGATGCAGGTTTCATGGGACGGGAACTCACCTAGTAGGTGAAAGAGCAGCTGGAAGAACAGAAGAAGTATGAAGAAGAACAGAGGATTTATGAAGCCAAACAGAGGCAGCACAAATTAGCCCTCAAGGAAAGCGAGCAAACTCTTAAGGCAAGTGAGCAAGCTCTCAAGGCAAGCGAGCTGGTTCTCATAGAGAAGGAGCTAGAGCTGGAGAGAGCAAGGAAGGAGAGTGCCAAAGCTATGGTGCTCCAAAAAGCCTCCAACCCCACACCTGCTGCACCCAATGCTCAGCTCTCAAGCCTTAATTCTCTAGTCCCCAAGTGGACTGAAGAAGAGCCGAAAGCATGGCTAGAAGAGATCGAGGCGCTCTTTGACAATTACGACACCGCTGAGATAGAGAGAGCCTTAGTGCTTACCAAACACATAGAAGGAAAAGCAAAGGCAGCCCTCCGCTCGCTGGAGACGGGTCAAAGAGGCAACATGACTGAAGTCCATTGGGTCATCACCAAAGCCTACGAGACAACCCGGGAGAAATGGAGACAACGGTTCCGAGGTCTTGCCAAGGAAGTCAGCTGGTCCTGGATGGAATGGGCCTGTCACAAGACCCAGTCTAGTACCCGCTGGTTTGACTCCCTGTCATGCAAGACCTTCGAGGACTAATTCAATCAGACCATGCTGGAGTATCTTTTCCAATGTGTGCCTGGGCCCCTTACTGCACATCTCAGTGATAAGCAGCCCACCTCATTTATGGAAGCCTGCCGTATAGCCGATTCCTAGGAAATGTTCAATCAGTCCCACAGCACATCTCAATGCCACATTGCGCCACCCGGGCACCTCTCAGGCTCGACTCACCCAAAGAACAGCCTGCCGAGTAAGCCTACTTGCACAAACTGTGAAAAGTTCGGCCATGCTGAAACTGATTGCCGTTACAAGTTTAGCAACAATAGGCAGCCTACTAACCACCACCAGAACTCCTCTCCTTCTACGTCTGCTCAACCCTCTCCACCGACCGTCACTGTAGGAAGATCAGCCCATCCCAAGGGACCCTGCCGAGACTGTGGAACTCCAGGGCACTATTCTGCTGGATATCCTGGCTGCCTGAAGCATATGTCCTCTACCAAGCACATCAACCTGATTTGTGCCACATCCTCCATGGCTGTGCCACCAGAGATGTCTCGCCCTGAGCAGGCCTGGACTCAGTCCGTCTCAGTGGCATCTCTGGATGGTTCTAGCCTATCAGTGAGCCTGCCAGCTACAGTAGGCACTGGCTCAGACGTTAGCCTGATTGATCGGGCCCAAGTGCCAGCCAGTGCCACTGTTGATAAAAAGACCAGGTGGACGATGACTTGGATAGAGGAGCAAACCAAGACCATTCCCACAGTCGAGCTTCGGGTAACCACCCCTTGGGGCACACAACCTCACCGCCTTGGCGTGGTGAATAGCATCAGGCATGGAGTGGAGTTCCTGTTGGGACGGGACATCCTCTAGGGTTGTTCGTCCTCCATACCACTCTGTTGCTTATCTACCTCCACCAGGGAGACCACCCCACAACCAGCTGACTGGGACATCGCCACTGTGACAGGCATGCCACCGTCAGCCCAACCTTCCATTCACTGAGGTGTCCAACGGAAGGGACCTTCTCAAAACAATTCCAGACCCAGTCCTCAATCCTCACAAAAGGATGGCCACCAAAAATCTCCTCCCTCACCACGAAGGGAAATCACTAGGTACCGCTGTAAGACCTGCAACGTAACAGGGCACTCCGCAAATTGGGCAAGATGCCCCAGCAGGCCAGCCACAATGGATACCACATCCAAAACCATTCCCAGAGGCTCTGATCTCCGCCCAAGATAGGAATCTTTGTCTCTCCCTACCTCAAGTACACCGAGGGGTTTTGCACCCCTGGGTCCCTCGTCAACCACGCCTGACTCCAATCCTCTGCCAATGCTGCTTAAGAGCACTGAGCAGTGCCAAGCCCCATCTATCTCGGACAGAGCCCCTCTACTAACCTTTATCCCCGTGCCTGGTCCCGAGTTAGTGTCAGTGCCGGATCCACAACATGACCCGGATCCTCCTATGGGAGATCCTCCAAACCTCACCGAACTAGTCATCGCCGATTGCAAGGCCCCGACCCCTGACATTTCTTCTTCCCAACCACTTTCATCTGCTGAGGATGACCCTCTGACAGACCCTAATGTTACACCTTCTCTGGTCGACCAGGAACTTCCGGCCAGGACGCAGACGTTGGTTCTACCCTTACGACGGTTGTTGCAGCAGCCGAAGTAGGGAACCAGCCCGTAGCAACTAAGGCTACCCCTGATCCTGCTCCTGACGGCACTTCTGGCCTTTCGTCAGAGTCGGTGCCCTCGTCACCTCCTAGGCATGGTGTAGCCAGACCTTGGAGCCCCCAAAGAAGAAGAAGAAGAAGAAGAAGGGATGGAAGAGATTCAATTAACCAAAAAGAGCCACAAGCTCTCCTTGGCACTTGTGCCCCATTGGCACAGCTGCCTGTTTTCATCTCAGAGTGATCCTGGCACCTACCCAGAGAAGGTAGCCTGAGTGATCTCTGCCCAAGTAGACTTAACATCTAACACCCTAGGCATTTTGTAATACTAACCCTGTTCATAACCTAACTGAAAAGACTATCCAATACTCAAGCCAGTACACCCCCTGGCCACTTACCATAATTAACCCTTCAGGTTGCCCATATCTAAATCTATTGCATTTTATTCCGTAAAACATTGCGTAACCTACAATTACTTGCATTTTAGTTACGTCAGTGTCATTTAATTTAACGCCAGGTCCCTAGGATAGTAGGCTATGTCAAAAGACACCTTCCCCATGTGCCATTGCCTAGGAGTAGAGTTCCCCTGTCGTCAGAGACAGCCAGTAGAAGTCTGTAGATACCGTTGCATAGGTTAGGCTCTGCTGTATTAAGTAAGTTAGCAAAACTAGTACCCCTCTTAGCAGTTAGGTAGGCCCATTTAGCCATAGCAGTGCAAAAGCACAACTCATTTAGGGAAGCTAACTGACTAGTCGGGACGAATAACTTATGTAGCCAAGGTCTCCATGCCCGAAAGGGAGTGAATGCCTTTTTAAAGAGGGGGGGAGCTCTTGCATATTTTCATTCGTCCCTTTAGCCTGATAGATAGGGAATCAAAATTAACAAAAAATTTTCTTTTATTTGTCAGCTCTGAGTAGGATTAGCGGCGGGGAAAAGATTCCATGTCACAGTTTAACCAAGGGATAGGTCTAAACCCCAAGGTCCCCGATTTGGGGGTAGAACAATACCGCTCTCAGCTGCCCCCCATTGTATGATTTGTCGGGGTGTCAGGTAGCCATAGAGAAGTCATTAATTTAACCAAGGCAAAAACAGGATAAAGGGGGCTACTGTTTTGAACTTTAGGCAATTAGCTTTAAGGCCTCTTTCTGTATGAACCTATTACTTGCTTTGGGAACTGCTTTCAGATTCGACGTATGCCTATGTTGTCTGCCTCACCCATACCCCAAAACGCCGAGCCATTGGGGACAAGACTACACTGTCAGACGCATCACTGCGGCCAGAAGAAACACACTAAAAGCACCTCATCTTTTTCTTCACTCTGGCTGGACTGCAATCATTAGAGCATCCAGATCTAATTGCAAGAGCTCTGCAACAACAGGTTAAGGTACATCTATGAATGCAACTTCCTGCCGTCTATGAATGCAACTCCCTGCCAGTTCTGCTCCTTCTTGTGAATTTCTCTCTATATTTTCTGAATTTCCAACTTTTCATTCTCTTGAAAAAAGCCCCCTTTGTCAAAGCAAAACCTTCCAACAAAGCAGCCCATGATTCGCCCACGCAATGACTTGTCCTAAGCTCCAATTTAAGTCAATTCAGTGATCATAATTAGATTATTCCCACCAAAGTGTTAACCAAGGGCTAATTAAATTTAATTGATTAATTCCTCCATGGTGCAGACTTAAAGTTTCATACGAGAGAAACTCCTTGATTTGGAATGCTAACCTGGCTTCTCTTCCAGGAATCCTGTTACTCGGCTCCCATGAGGTCGACCCAGCCTTGTGAATCAATTATATTTAAAAGTACTGCCATTTCTGATAAACCAGAGGGTCTGATATGCAGTCCCGCGGGTACTACCCAGTTCCCTTCCCATTGTGCAAAAGCACCAGACCCTTGCAACTCATTCAATCAGCATTAACTGCTTACTATTTCCAAGACATGCTATTCACGGTCCAATAGTGGTTCACATTTTATTTGATTGCCTGCTGGATCATCAGTTTTCAGATTAATTTCATGATTGCTTCATTTGTAAATAAATTCATCTTAACGTAACTAGGACTCATTTCCCACGGCTACCTTCCAATCCCTAACTTAATTGCTGATAATTAAGGTAAGTCCCACCTAGTTCCCATCCATTTTATTATGTTCTGGGTGCTTTCTGTTGGCCCTCAAAGGCAGTCTATGATATAAAAACCCTTGCATTCTTCCAACAGACCCCAGAACGTAAGAATATATATATATATATATATATATATATATATATATATATATATATATATATATATATATATATATATATATATATATATATATATATACATATATATACATATATAAATATGTATATATATATATATATATACATTCATACATTCTATATATATATATATATATATATATATATATATATATATATATATATATATATATATATATATATATATATATATATATATATATATATATATATATATATATATATATATATATATATATATATATATATATATATATATTCACACACACACACGAATGCACTATCAAAGAAGCAACAATAAACAACCTCTGTAACGCCGACGATATGGTTCTGATTTCTCCACCAGTGCAAGGTCTCCAGCGACTCATCGACACCTGCCACCAATATGCAGAGGATTTTGATATCCTATACAACGAAACCAAGACCCAGTGTATGTCGCTGCTCCCGAGATCGCTTAAACATATTGTAGAACCACAAAATTTCCTCGGAAATCATCGTCTGGAATTCGTGCATGAATTTCCGTATTTGGGTCACATAATCACGGACGACCTAAAAGATACGGCAGACATAGAACAGAGGCGTAGTAAATTATGTACAACTGGCAATATGATTGCAAAGAGGTTTGCCTTCTGTCACCGAGACATGAAACTTCTGCTCTTCCACTCGTACTGATACAGTATATATGGGTGTTCCCTTTGGACGAACTATACCCGAGAGAACATGAGACGTATCACTATTGTCTACAGTGACATTCTGAGACTCCTCACAAACACTCCTTGCTATCACTCCGCGAAGCAGATGTTCACAGAAAACCGCCTGGATAATTTGAAAATCATTGTGAGGTGAACAATGTCCAGGCTGATCACCCGAATGAGAAACAGCCGAATTTCACTCATACAAAGCATCCTAAGCATTGAGGCAAGAAGATCTAAATTGTTGGAAAGATGGAATAATGAGGCGTCTGTTCCTTGAATGACTTATTCTCTATTTTTGCAAATATGAAGTGTCATGTCCAGACTGTCATTATTATTATTATTATTATTATTATTATTATTATTATTATTATTATTATTATTATTATTATTATTATTCTACTTTTGTTATTATTGGCATTTTTTCTTTTTTATTATTACTATCATTAATATCATTGTAGAGTTTTGGAATTTTCAGTTTTCTTATTTAGCCTTCTGGACCTGACTTTTGTAACCACCTAAGGTTCGTAGCTGGAAATTAATCGTCTGTAATCTGTATTTGCAATTGTTATAATTTTTTATATATATATATTTTACTATTATTCTCCATATAATTACTGTTATTACCGTTATTATGAATTCTATTTGTTCTACTTCTTCAGCAACTGTGTGGATACTGCCGATTATTATTTTTATTATTATCATGTTATCTTATGTATCTAGATTGTGTGTACTGTATTTATATAAATTCCATGCATATGGCCCTGAGCTGAAATAAAGGATATATATATATATATATATATATATATATATATATATATATATATATATATATATATATATATATATATATACATATATATATATATATATATATATATATATATATATATATATATATATATATATATATATATATATATATATATACATACATACATATACACACACACACACACACATATATATATATATATATATATATATATATATATATATATATATATATATATATATATATATATATATATATATATATATATATATACTTACATACATACATACATACATATATATATATATATATATATATATATATATATATATATATATATATATATATATATATATATATATATATATACCTACACCCGAGTCAAGTTTTCGTTTCGACATTACGCCTTTTAATATAAGCATATCCAAAATGTGTGAAGAAATCGAGACGTTAGGAAATCATTGTGACTATTACAAATCCATCACTATTATATTAAATTTTTGCCTTCAAAACTTCTTAACAAAAATATGAGATTCACATTACATAATAATTTCTAAGTAATTAAACAAATACCCAGATATTGACTTTTTTTTCGTTTATAGCGTCTCTCAAGATTGTTGTTTTATTTTGAGTGTTTTTCACTTGGCTGCTGATGAAATATAAGTAATCGTACTAGGTTTTTAGTTTTCTGTAGAAGAAAACTATTGAGGTGGCTTTGTTTTGTCGTCCACACTTTTTCTGTCCGCCCTCAGATCTTAAAAACTAATGAGGCTAGAGAGCTGCAAATTAGTATGTTGATCATCCACCCTCCAGTCATCAAACATACCAAATTGCAGCCCTCTAGCCTGAGCAGATTTTATCTTATTTAAGGTTAAATTTAGTCATAAACGTACGTCTGGCACCGATATAGGTACCAACAACACAGGCCACCACAGGGCCGTGGCTCAGAGTTTCATGGGTCGTGGCCGAAAGTTTTATACAGCATTATACGCTATACAGAAAACTCGATTGCGCCGAGGAAACTTCGGCGCATTTTTTCTTTTCTTTTTTTTTTTCCTTCAGAGTACAATTACCATTTTATCAGTTTTGAATACAAACTCAAATATTACTCACTGCGAAACCCACCCACATGCTTGTGCTGCTCATGAAAATAATAAAAATGTTTTGCTAATATCCTGTAGTTTTTTTTTTTTTTTATTTATTACCTAGTACGCATACAGAGAAAGAAGAATAGAAATGATATAAGAAAGTGTTGAGACAAATATTTCCAATCGTAGGGACGTTACGTACTGTCCCCTATCCCTGACTAAGATACTTTTTTTTATTCTGCGTTCTTATTACGGGGCCAGTGGTGGGAGAGGCCGGCCCCTGGGTGGACGGCGGGGTGCCATCAGTGAAACGAAATATGAGGAAATTTGCACACGTCGAAAGTTGACAAAACCGGTTCGTTGGTATTCTGGATAAAAGTGAGTATTTAGAAATAATGAACAATCTGTTGAGCGATGAAAATACATACTAGGAACTGGATAAAGATCCTATAGTCAGAGTCAACAGGAATTTTGACAGGAAAATGAAAGAGTTATCAAAGAAAATTAAAACCTAATAAGAAAGTTGTGTGTGACTTCTCCATCGTCACCGCACACGTTTGAAACAATAAAATCACAGATCTTCCTACTAGACCTGGTATCAGTTCGGTCGGCTCCGCATCTTACAATCTGGCAAAATATCCGGTGGATATTCTTAACCCATAGGTTGTACCATCTCCGATGCTAATATAAAGGGACAATGTTGACTTGATAAATAAATTAAATAATGTACAGATTAATAGTGAATCCGGTCTAGTGAGTTTTGATGTGACTTCATTATATACAAAGGCACCTGTTGATGATCTGCTCGAGTATTGAGCGGATATGTTAGAGAACAGACAGCTGGACAGAGGGTGTTCCTGGCACACGCCAATAGAATCAATGAAAATTTCTATGAAAGAATGTAAATTTTGAATTAAAAGGGAAATTTTACTCTCAAAAGTTTGGTATGGAAATGGAAACACTTTATCTCCAGTGTTGAGTAATTTGTATATGGAATTTTTCGAAAGGAGCATATTAAAGAAAATTATCTCATGCAATTTAGTGTGGTTCAAGCATGTTGAGGACATATAAGCAGCTCAGTGGTCTGATAAAACTAAGGTATACTTAACTTTTGGCTAGGTAGCGAAAATGCAAATAACTTCTATGCTAAATTAAGTGAATTAGAACCATCAATAAAATTCACTATGGAAATGGAAAAGGATGGTTGCCTACCCTTTTTGGGTTGCCTAAAACACAGAACTAGTAATAGGTTTAAATACATTGTTTACAAAAACTCACCAATATTTTTGCCTGTCTTAATTTTTATTCTGGTCATACTAATAAAATTAAGAAATCAGTTTTCACATCCACGTTTTTAAGAGCATTACGTACATATAGCATTGAATGCATTGATAATGGAGTAGATATGATTAGCAATATTGGAAAAAATTGAAATGTCGTGACTTTATCTGACAATACATCAAAAGCGGCAAAAACCTGTTTCTACTTCCGTATGATAATAATTTCAAGGATATTCCTCATGTTCTTAGGCGTTTTGGAGTTAATGTAACATCCATGTAAGTCTTGTGATATTTTTTATATTGGTCAAGCTGGGAAAACATTGGCAAAAAGAACAGAGCAGCGGAAAAGATGTTGAAGAAATTCACAGGTGAACAGTGGAATATTTATACCTGTTAGTGAAACAATCATAGAATAAACTGGACAGGGGCAAAAAAAGATTGTTTATTCTAATAATACGAGTACATCGGAATGAAACATCATTAAATCTGGTTTTATAAAAGAAAGTTTTTTGAAGAAAATGAATATCAGTCAAGGTTGGTATAAACTTGATCCACTAATTAATAAAAAGAAAAACATATGCAAGAAGTTTCAGTTTAGTGAGGGTTCCTGAACGAAGGGAAAAAGGGATACCGTCTCCCACAAGGTGGAAGGAAGGAATATAAGATTCATGTCAAAGGCCAAGCGCTGGTGCCTGTGAGGTCATTCAGCGCTAAAAGGAAAATTGAGAGTAAAGAAGGTTGGGGATATCTCTCTCTCTCTCTCTCTCTCTCTCTCTCTCTCTCTCTCTCTCTCTCTCTCTCTCTCTCTCTCTTCCTTCCTCTTCCACTTCTCCCTCTTTCCTTATGCTTGAATAATGACTGCTGCAATAAAAGATATAATTTAAGAAACAATTGCCTCTTGTTCTTCTTCTTCCTTCGTCACAAATAATTGCATCACAAGGATATTCAGGATACGCAGACGTCCAATCCCTCAGAGAAGATGCTAAAACTTTTTAAAGCTGCCAAAGCCACAAACGAGCCCATATTATTGGCAAGAACAAAGGCAAGGGAGATGAAGCTATTTTCCTTAGACATATGAAAACTCAGATATGTTATAAGTGACCAGAGATGAAGAAGACACCATCTACTCGTGAAGTCTCACATTGTTGGTAGAAGCGTTTGAGCAGTGCGAGACAGTGTTTTTCTGAACTTGAATTATGAATGATGTGTAGATGCGCGTGGTTAAATCTGAAAAAATTATATATATATATCTATCTATCTATCTATCTATCTATCTATATCTATATATATATATATATATATATATATATATATATATATATATATATATATATATATATATATATATATATATATATATATATATATATACATGATATGATCTGCAATTAATGATAAAAACACTCCGATAGTTTTACACCGTAAAGGGTAAAAATGAGATCAAAATAAAGACTATCTCATAAGATGACAGGAGACCAAATGGTAACCAATTGGTTCTTAGCCACGTTAAACAAGTCTAATCCTTCGGGCCA
Source organism: Macrobrachium rosenbergii (assembly GCA_039081455.1). Taxonomy (NCBI): domain Eukaryota; kingdom Metazoa; phylum Arthropoda; class Malacostraca; order Decapoda; family Palaemonidae; genus Macrobrachium; species Macrobrachium rosenbergii. The sequence goes on along the minus strand of JANJGK010000010.1, from coordinate 55,772,246 downwards.
GCCCTAGGAGAGCTGTTAATCAGCTCAGTGGTCTGGTAAAACTAAGGTATACTTAACTTTTAACCTGCAGCTGCATAAAATTTGCAAGAACTGAGATAGCGGTGTACCCAAAATATTTCGTTTTGTAGAAAACTGTGGTTGTTACTGCTCCTTGAACAACCGGGATTTACTGCCTCATATTCCGTATAAGTGTAAATCTGCTTTTGAAGAAAAGTTTTCACTGATTTTGTGGAGTAAATGTAATTAGTGAGATTTTGTCTTAATTTAATGCTTAACTGCCAAAACCGCTTCAGATTATCTTGTTTTACATCGGCTGTGGAGTGAAGGGCAGGATTATGGCATTAAGTGCTTTGACTCCTTGGCATCAGCTCTGGGCGTCTGTTGGATGACCTTGGTTAAAATCGAATAGGTAATGGCAGGGGTCATTGGCCTTCGTCTGATAAGAACTGCGTACTACAAAGCAATTGACTATGCTTTAGCGTATCTAGCCATTGAATACTCTGTCGACTCTGTCAAATAAATGGACAGACGTAATTTCGAAATGACCGCCAGCCCAGGTATATAGCGGTGCAGAGAAACCTCCAGTTTATAATTACTTAGGATAAAATGAAAATAGGATTTTGGAAAGTAAGAATCCTGAATCGAATTGGAGGTTGAGCAGGTAGAAAGTGAATTCATCCGATATGGACTGATAATCTTTGCTGTTTATGAATCACAGTGCAAAAAGAATGAGAAAAGAGAGGTTGGAAGGAAGAACTTATGGAAGTGGTAGAAGGAGTAGGCGTGATCACAACGCTAAATTTAGAAAAGGCACTTACTGACTGGAGAGCAGTGAACGATAAATTATTCCTGACTAGATTTTAACCAAAGCAGTAAATTACTATTACAAGCATTAAATGAAACGAAGGCAACATAAACATTATAATGTACTGTGCAGCAACAAATGAATTCTACGAAGAAATAAAAGAGGAATTTAAGCAGAACGGCAGAAATTTATAGATAAAATACCAGAAAAATATGAGAATTGCCGTTAGTGATATGAGTATAAATTCATTAGTTTTTGTGCAGAAAATATTTTAGTAACTTGAGGTGCTCTTTTTCCAACAAGGGGGAATCCACAAATGTGCTTGAAAATCTGTAGATGGCAGTCATAGAAACCAAATGCTATTAATCGAGAAACGAAAAGAATACTAACGAATGTTCGGGGTTATAGAGGCACAGACGTCGGCAATGATCACAAACCTGTCATTGCCAAACTAAATCTGAAATTGAGAGAACCCGGCAAAGGTATTTACAGAGACATCTAAGTTTCAGAGAGTAAAGTTGCTTGAAGATAAACATCAAGGAGCGGACAATCAATGAGGACTCGTTATAAACCAAGGATACATATCAGCCACCTGGAAAAGAAGCACTGGGATATGGAGTAAAAAGCCGCAAACATTGGATGTCGGATGAGACCTGAGAAAATATAAAATGGCAAAAACGAAAGGTATATGTAACCAAATTTCAGGGAGGAGGTGAAGTACGCAAAATGGAACGTAACAGTATTCAAGTCTAGACAGTGAAGAGGTAAGTAAGAATATATGAAAAAATAGTCTGATCGTGCTGACAAAGCAATATTCCCGGAGTAAAATTGGTGTTAGGGTAGCCCACAGAATTATTAATGAAATATCCATGGGTAAAAAAAAAAAGAAAAAGAAAAGGAAAATACCTGCTAAACGAGAGATGGGTCAAAAATAAAATCAGAAGAAGAAAGATAACGTTAGACAAAACATTTCTATGAGGTCTTCAATAAAAGTGACGATTGATCTATTTGAAGCTGGCAAAAAAGTTGTTTATTTACCAGTGAAAAAATTTTTTTTTTTTTAACTGGAATCAATAATAGCGGAACTTAAGAGCTGGAAAACACCATGTTATGACGGAATCCCTGCAGATATGAATTTACTTGAAACTGCAATGACACCTTGTATACTAACTAGACTACTTTGGAGATTATGGAACGAGGAAACAAGATCTGGGAATTGGGAGCTAAAATATGTCATAACTACGGTACCACAGAAAGATTACCTGATTAGATGTGATAATTATAGGGCATTGCACTTTCGTTGGTTGTAAAGAAAATATGCAATATGCTTATTCTAAATAAGACGGAGAAATAAACTGACAAAAAGTGTGAAATGAATAAAGCATGAATTGTACTCGTATAGATTTGCGTTCAGATATGTGCAGAAGTATCTGGATTTTATAAATCTCCCTCTGATGACTTTTGACACCATTCGCAGTTCGGTTTTGTCGGTTTCGCTTCATTATGGCATTCCCGTTAATATTTAGAGCTAATCACCATCATCCATGGACGAAGTAAATACATAGTTAATGTTGATGGGGTCATGTTAAGAGAATTTGAAGGAAATAGCGAGGCTTTACAAGTAAATTCTATTTCACCCTTGCTGTTTGCCTTTTCCTGGATTTCATGAAGAAAAAAGTGGTCGGATTGGAGTAGCCATAGAAACCTGACAGACCTAAATATGCAAATTATGCTGTTTTAATCGGCGAAACACACAAGACTGACAGAGCTCGCTTACCAGAATGCATCAAATATCTAGAGAGATGAATAAACAAATCTAAGAAAAAAACAGAAGTGATGAGGACAAAGTATGCAAGAAATAATGAAATAAATATAGAGGGAGAAAGGAGTCATGAAGTTGAAACTTTGAAATATTCAGGAACAAAAGTACAAGTCCTCTTGAACTAGAATTCAGGGAAAGACTACTAAAGGCAAACTAGACTGAAATTGCATATGATAGGAGGCTATACATAAGTCTAGAAAGATCTGTATTGCTCTACGGATAGGAATCACGATCTGCCAGTTGAACTCTGTCTAAGTGTTTGTTGATTTGAGGTTTAAAATTGATGAAGAATAGTAGAATTCAGAAGACAGAAAAGTTAGAAATGGTGCCACAAGGGAAATTACGGGCGTTCCATATGTAGATAACATAACGATGACATGGAGAATGGAGATGGTTTGTACTTCTCTTTCACACAACCCTTAAGAGAAGATTATATGACAGTGTCAGCTGGGCTCCTGTTGGCGCCAGGAGAGTTGGAGGACCCAGAGCTAGTTGCTTAAGAGCTATGAAGAGGGCGGCTGGAGAGGAGGTGGAGCTTTGTGGAAGTTAAAGCACAGGAACGACAAGAGTGGCTGACTTTCATAGAGGCCCTCTGCGTCACGAGCCTTATTACTCTGAAATGAAAGAGTATGGATCTAGACTGTGCAGCAAAGCAGTGGCGATTTCATTACTCTCGATATGACAGAGGTTGTTAGTCTCTATAAAAGAATTTACCTGTCTAGGAGATAATAAAAACGATCTTTTCTGAAGAGATAGAGCTGCCTAGAAACAGCAATAATAGATCGCAAACCTCATCCTATGCGACAGGAGTTTTTATCAAAATATCCTGTACCATTTTCAATTTTTCTTTTATGGGGAAATGCAAGGAAGCAATTAGCAGTTTTACCCAAGTACTCTTAAACATTAAAATTTTCTCCATTAATAGCAAAAGGTTGGGTTCTTATAAATGCACACCAAGGAGAATAAACCACACCAGAATCTAACGGAATGTTCCTTGGAACATAAAAGATGACGAAAGTAAAAAAAAAAATAGTTTTGAAATTCAAGATACACAGCCAGACATGCACACAAGCAAAACCATAAACACAGTATTGTTAAAGGAGGAAACCATCATCAAGGATCGAGAAAGAGAGACACCTTTATGAAGCCTTGACTAAGAAGAACGAAGAAAACAATATTCGTAAGTAAAAGTACACAAAAAGAATGGCAGATTATTGTAAACAGAAATCAAATGCATTAAATAGTAAAATAAAAGTAACTGTACTATGAATGAGGCAAATTTCTCAGCACATTTTCATGATGAAACTATGTATATATATGTTGATCCACTTCTAATTTTCGACACGAACTTTGTCAGACTCAGATCCGAGTATTGGAGGAAAAAACTTGAATGGAGGACGACGGAGGACTCGGGATGAGGCTCAGCATCCCTTGGGCATCATGAAGCGATCTTTTTAGGAAGGAAAGAAAAAGCTCCCAAAGACTCCATTGATAACCCGGTCATAAAAAGACCAGGAAATCTCTTTTGGGGCTCAGGTCAGCTCCGACAGCAGTCAGTGGAATGAAGAGGTGATCCCACAAGTTTTATTCCTGTTCTCTCTCTCTCTCTCTCTCTCTCTCTCTCTCTCTCTCTCTCTCTCTCTCTCTCTCTCTCTCTCTCTCTCTCGTGTCATTCTTCTCCTCCATACTTCGTATTCTTCTTACAGTCATTTATTTTCTAGTTTCCTTAATACTCTGGAGTACATTTCCAATATATCATAAGTGAACATAACACCAAAAATTACTCTCTCTCTCTCTCTCTCTCTCTCTCTCTCTCTCTCTCTCTCTCTCTCTCTCTCTCTCTCTCTCTCTCTCTCTCTCTCTCTCTCCATGATTTCTCACGAGATTTCAAGAGAAAAGGGGAATCCTGAAGGAAAATGTTTATTGCGCATCCTCAGCAATCAAAATGTAAGAAAACTTCCACTTCCTTTCTTTGGACGAAATTTATTGGTCCGATGGAAAAACTTCTACCGCCATTCTTTTATCTCCAAAGGAAGAAAATGGCTGCTCAAGACACAGACAGAATCTGAGTCTCATTTAAATCAAAATATTCCCATTCATCGAGATTTATAATCTGAAGCGATTTCACATACACGCACGCACAAAAAGATATTCTAGCAAGAAAACCGAGGATACAGACACTTTCATGTCAGCTGCAAAATTGTAGCGTTAATCAGGTTCAGGAAATACAACTATAAACCCTTCATATGGTAATTAAAAGTTTTCGAAATAGTGTTAAAGCTGTGGGGGCGATTTTGAACTTTTAAATGTCCCTAATGATCGGCATTTCAGAGAACCTTAGATAAGATTTACTTTAATTTGATGTACGAATATTCCTTTCATTGCCAGCTTACCGCTCGATTTTTGTCTACATCATGAGTTTTCAGGTGAAATAGTTTTAACTACGAGCTACTGACAAACGGCAGTTAATTTTTTAAAAGAATACGGGAGCTATAATAATCAAAATAAGAGAATTTCCACAACGGAAATGAAAGGGAAAGTAAAAAGTAATCTATAGTAATAAACAAGAGGAAGAATGCCGAGCAGAATAGTTTTTAAGTTACAAAAAAAGAAAAAGGTGAAGATAATCATTGTAAAGAGTCTTTGTTGAGATGGAAAAAGGATGACGGTCTTTGCTTCGCTCGGCGTAATTTGCCGTTTCTTCAACACGGCTCCCATGAAGATTAGGTTAGAAGACGTGATTCGAGATTGCTGCAGTATTTTCTCTTCCTCTTTCTCTTGCTCTTATTATTATTTTCTTCCACCTCTTTCCTCTTTTCTTAACACCTGCTCATTCTATTCCGCAGAATCTTGCCTTGAAAGTCAATGGCTTTACATGTTTGTTCCGTATGAAGGATTGTTTTCAGTAATAATAGCAATGTTCTTACAGATTATCCATGCTAATGCCTTTATTGCACTGATGCCGCTCTAATTATCGAATCGATTCTTAGCTAGCAGCCTTACCATTATTTGTTTCGGTGTAGTAGCCTACTGTAATTGCTTTTCTATGTCGCCAACTTCGACCATCCCACTAATGTATTACTGAAGTAATACATTAGTGTATTAATGCTGTGATTGTGGCAGTGGCACTAGGTGTTTATCTGGCAAAACTTGGAGTTCACGAGTATATCTTCGTTTATGTTTATCCCATTTACAATTTAGGTTTTAACTTATCGATGTGGTCATCAGGTTGCATTAATGGAAACCTTTTATTCAAAGGCAACAATTTGTAGGACTTGATGACGTTAAGCCTCTGATACAACGTTTAGGTTTCTTAGGTGTGCTGGTTCCTCATTATTCCGTGGAGCAACCTGTGCTGTGCCCCACTTGTCATTAGGTTGTAGATATTTCTGAAAACGTTAAGCTTTTTGTACGAGCATGTATCAACAATCAGCAAGACATTCTCATAGCCAAGTACTGAGAGAGACAGAGACATAGAGAGAATAGGAATGAACGAACACGAAGATTACTAGGGAAAGGATAAATGTTACTGCAGATATTCTTCATTGTAACCCCCTTTAAAAAAACAGAGATGTAGAGAGAGAGAGAGAGAGAGAGAGAGAGAGAGAGAGAGAGAGAGAGAGAGAGAGAGAGAGAGAGAGAGAGAAAAGCCTATGCCTAGCGACATGCTTCACTGACTCAGCTTACCATCTAGCCAGCTTTAGAGTATTACATGGATGTACTTCGGAGTTTGATACTTTCTGTAAGGTGCCACTCACTACAAAGAAAAAATAAACATTTATTGACACACATATGCACCACACAGGTACACAAACGCGCACGCACACACATACACAGTAGTATAGCATTAATTCTCTAGTTAAAGCTGGGAAGAATATAGATTTCTCGCGTGAGAAAAGGTGATCGGGAAGCAGTGTTTTCAAATTAAATTCGCCAACCGTCCATGAGTGGGAAGTTTAAACTCGTAGAAGTCATAAAGAGGATACAGTTTCCCTAGACCAGACCTTAGATACACTGTTGTTAAAACCCAGTTTTCTCTATCCTGTGTACTGGCTAGTCTATTGCCATTTCAGGTCAGGCCCTGCTAGGAGGAGTTTTGAAGCAAGCAGCGAGAAGCTGCTCGGCATCACGAGACTCTCCACTCAGCTGCCACAGAACACGATGTGTCCGTGCTGTCCTCCAAGCGATCCTTTGATTCTTCTCCTTTGTTCAAAATGAGGGAGAAAATTGTTATTCCAAAGGACTGAGGAATCTTACGCAACTGATCACTGCATTAGCTAACCCAGCGGTAAGTCTGATTTGACTACTCCCAGTTCTCTTTCCCTTCGACTGAAACTATCATTTTTCCTTGTTCAAATTTTCCGCTCTTAAATAGTCACTGACTAAGAAATCTTAGTAGAACATATCCCATTTATGAAGTCATCTATTAAGTTAAATTACTGTTGTCTAGTGAAGTCACATAATTTATCTTCTATGGTGTTAAAAGTTTTATTCTTGACATAAGAATCATTCCTTCTGATTAAGTAATGACGAGTGAGAGTTTCTGTAGTACAAGATTGTTATCTGGATACGCCTTTTCCAAAATTGTGTATACATTGGGCCTGCACAAAATCCTCTTCCTTGGAGAAGAATCTGCATCATCAGTACCAAGAAGCCTCAATTCGACCTTGCAGGTAAATGTCTTATAAAGCGTCTGAGAGGCACATAAATCTGTTGCATTCATGTCTATGTAGCACTGAGGTGTTTGTCCTCAGTAGAACTAATATTCTGAGCTGCTGTTAGCTCCTGTAAATAATCCATTGCATTTATTTTGCTTTCGTTGAAACCAGTGTTCCCGTAAGTTTGCTGAATTCTGTCATGCGGTTATGAACTAAACCTCTATTCTTTGTTAAGTAGTTTTAGCTGGAGACCTGAACTAATTAATATCTGTCCTTTAGAGTTAATTTTTAGCCTTAATTAACAGAATTCCGTGGGTCTTAGGTAAACAAGGCAATGTAAATCCAGTTAACTAAATATTAAACTCATTCGCCGAAGGACCCACATATATATATATATATATATATATATATATATATATATATATATATATATATATATATATATATATATATATATATATATATATATATATATGTGTGTGTGTGTGTGTGTGTGTGTGTGTGTGTGTGTGTGTGTGTGTGTGTGTGTGTGTGTATACCCTTAAGAATTTATCCCTCCCTCATTTAGCAGCCAGTGCATCATTTATCCTTTGATGCATTTTCTCCTTTCATAATGACTATGGAGGCATGAAAACATGGTGGTTGCGATAGAATAGAACGTATTTTGAACCAGAGAAAAGCAGTTAAAGCCAGTGTTTCACTCATGTAGAGGTAGGCTCCCAACTCAGCTGACCTGGGATAGAACATGGGGACCCCCCCTTTCACCCCCATCACGTGATGTGGGAGTAGCTAGGCATTGCGGGCATGGGGGACATAGCCAGGCTGTGAGATAGATAGGACTTTAACCTCTAAGTACTTGATCCTAAGGTCACTTTTCCTCCACTCCTTTGCTGGCTGTATGACTTTTGCAGATTGAAGACAGGTCTACACTTTGAACCAAACAACTACGGAGGACGCGTACTCTTCCCCAAGAGGCAAGCAGAGGCCTCCAGAATCCTGTCACGGACGCATGTCCAGCGCTTCCTTCCTTCTCTGCTGGTGAACGCTAACTTTGGTAACCGGCCGAGTCTATCATGTTTGGCGCCCACATCTGTAGGCCAGGTACGTTGATCGCAAGTAGTCAGTAATCCAGACCTTTCCCCCCCCCCCCGAAATTCCTTGATTTTTCCATTCCTTCAAACTTCAATTTCTTCCTCCACAAACGCATTCCCTTTGTTAAGTCACCCTACTTTGAGCAGCTCATAAATCGCCCCATGACTTGCTTTGAAATCAACTTAATATGATTTAGTGATAGGTATTCCAATATCCCTTCCCCAGTGCAAATTAAGGGCAAATTAGTCTAAGTGATATAAGTGTTTGTTTCCTCCCCATGCAGAGGTTATGGTGTAATGGATAGCAGGGGAAACTTCCTTGCTCTTCCGTGTTGTATTAACTCCGGCCCTCTATTCCAGGTGCCATCAATTCCTTGCCAAGTCCGCAACTCTATGCCCCACTAGTTCTGACTACCATCCAAATTTCGCAACCATTCCTGGTTGCAGCGTAATTGCAAGACTCCGTTGCTCCCGCAGAAATCATCTTAATTAACTGATTACCATTACCCTGGAATTCACCCCTTCCAATGTACTATTGTCAGTGATCTGATGTAATTTTACCATAACAGCATCAGTTGTTATCACAGGGCTGTTGTATCTGAGGCCTTTCATATTTATATTGCTTATTTGCAAATCACTGCATTATTGATCTACTGTACGTAATTTATGTGGTTGTAATTGTTTACATTTTACATTCTTTTTTTTTCTCTTGCATATTTGCCCCAGTCTCTGTAAATAAATCCCTTTTCATTGTAAAAGAATTCTAATTCCAAATGGCGACCTTAATTATTAACGTAAATCCAGGAAGATTCTAAGGTGAGTTTCCAGTAGTTTCCCTTTTGTTCATAAACTTGGGGCCCCCTTGGTACAAAGGGAGTCGAGTATAATAAATTGTTCCAATTCTCTCCTCAACCAAGGAACCAGTTTATAACACTGGCGACCAAGTGCCAGGATCTAGTCACATTAGCGATAACTAGCCTCGCTATACGCTAGACTAGAAACAAACCAGGGATAAATCAGGCATTTAAATTTAATCATTTCATTATTCACAAAGTCATAGAAGCAATTGGACGGAGGATTAAGGTAAAAAGGGTATTTGCATGGTTTTCTAACATTAAGGATATATAAGGAAATAAGAAAAGTGATATTAACACTCTTTTAAAGAAATGCAATGAATCTCTGCTGTTAGAATTTACTCAGAACACAGGAGAAAGCATAGGTTCTTAAGTTAGCGAAACAGAGAAGTAGGCGCGAATTTCCCATCCGCAAAATTTCCAAAGTGTAGGCGCAAAGTGTTGTGTTGCCAGACAAGTGAACATAGGATTTCCGAAGTGCTTTGTTAGGAAACTATTGCATGTGTTAGCGAGAACAAGTAGCTAAGAGTTTATTTTGGAATAGTCACGGATGAGAAAGTGTACAATTTCTCGATCAGTGATAAATTTTGGGATAATTAGTAGCTTACAGGAAACAGTGTAGCAGTCTCTGGCATTTAGACGATGGGCCAGCAAACGTTCTGTTTAAATCAGTGCATGCGTGGATCGCCCCAGTATTGGAGAAATAAAAACATTTCCATGCGTAGTTATGTAAACACCCTCCCAGTGTATTAAAACTAGAGTAAAGACATTGCTGATGTTTAAAGTTTGTTAAGTTGACTTTGCATTTGAACCCGGCATTTATTGAAGAAAGTAGAGTGTGTTTTTGTATTTTCCCTCCAAGTTCATCGCCTAGTCTGTCGCACGACGAAGCGAGTAACCAATCAGCTGTTTTCCACAAGCGACACAGTTCCACATTGTTCGTTCACGGAACAAACCTTCCTCCTTCTGTCCCCTAACGTAACCCCTGAAAGACGTGAATATCCTTGAAACAATTTGAAACCCTTTACCCACCATATCACTTGTCATGATGAGAGCGAGACAGTAAAAGATTACATAAATACTAAAAGTTCATTGTAGAGGAAAAGTAACTTAACGTAATACACATATCTAATTTATTTGCTCATAAACATAAAGTAAAGTAGCTTTAACATTCATAACAAATACGTTTCAATGCACCTCTGCTCGCAGAGAGAGAGAGAGAGAGAGAGAGAGATTTTTTCCCTCGCTTATCCTTTTATCTTAACACTGGATCGACACAACATTATTTACGAGTTTGGAAAACAACCCACAAATTATAAAAGCTGAATAAAAAGAATTTTCTTTAGTGTAACTCACTTTTAAACTTTCAAACTCATAACTCATTTATTATAAACAGTGCGTGAAATTTATAAGCACTTGTGTTTAGCGAATAATCTTGCACACCTGCTTTTCCTTTTCGTACTTCAGCCCAGATCAATTCTCGTATGCTATAGAGTGCATGTACATCTATCTAATTATGCTTTGTTCAACTGTAGTGCATGAGTTGGGTATATCTTATTCCAGACTTGCTTATACTGCAAGTGCTAAACTGCATATTGAGTGCACCCTCCCCCCATATCCTACCTGTTCTCATGTCAGGCAACGATCTCTAGTTCTTATAACTAACCACCCACTCGTGTCACGCCCAGTTTCCACTTCTCACAGTGCCTTTAATCTGCGGCACTGCTAAGCACCCAATCACTGAAGCACTTATCTTTCTTCTTTCCCTTTCCTTTCTCCCTTACCTTCTGCTGGAGTGTCTCATTTACCTCTTACGCCCTACTTACCTTCTGCCCAGGCAGAGTACCATTCACCTCCAGTGCCACTTCATGCACTGACATTTTGGCCTTGCTCCACGGAGCGCACTGGCACCACAGTGCCACCCTACCAAAATAATCCCTCATAAGCCATTGCACCTGTATTTAAGAAACAGAGTGCCAAACAACCAGTGTTTCCACCCATAAGGACCTTAGCTCCTTCAGGAACACCCCATTAACATTGCATCCGCCAATAAGGACCATAGAGACTTCAGGAGCACTCCCATGTTGTAAGTGTTTCCACTCATAAGGAATAATAATACCTTCAGGATCACTTCATTTACTAGCGTATCCGCCCATAGGGACTCAGACTTCCTTCAGAAATGCTTTCCCCACTAGTGTGACCTTCGCACGGCACACTCACCCACAGTGCCACCTCATTTAAAGGTGCCACTCCCTGAAGTGCCAATAATCTAAAGGACACTTCCTCATTGCCATAACCCCTTTTCTCCAGGAATGCCCAGTTAATCCACTTAGTAGCTCTTCCCCATCAGCAACGTGTCAACCGAAGAGCACCGATATTTCTGGGATATAGAAAAGGAGGACGGCCTTGTAAGCCAGACCCTTCAAAAGTTTGTAAGGGAGCAGATTGCTGAAAAGAAAAAGTACGAAGAAGAACAGAGACGGCAAGAAAAAGAAAGGGAAGAATGGAGGAGACAGCAAGAGGCCAAGCAGAGGAGAGAAGAAGAAAAAAGAGCAGAACGAAGACAGCAGCAAGAAGCCGAGCAGAGGAGAGAAGAAGAAAGGAGAAGACAGCATGAACTAGCCCTCAAAGAAAGCGAGCTGGCACTCTTGGACAGGGAGCTCGAGTTGGAGAGAGCCAAGAAGGAAAACGCAGAAGCTCTCACAGCCCAACAAGCATCTAGCCCCACCCCATCTGCACTAAATACCTCCCTATCGACAGTCAATGACCTCATTGGCAAATGGACAGAAGATGAGCTTACTGGCTTGAAGAGATGGAATTCCTCTTTGAGACCTATGATGTCAGCCCTGCTGAGAGGGCCTTATTGCTCACCAGGCACCTGGACAGAAAGGCTAAGGCCGCCCACCGAGCATTGGAAAGATATCAACGAGAAGACATGGCTGCCATCTGTGAGGCCATTGCCAGGGCGTATGAAATTACCCCCAAGAGGTGGAGACAACGATTCCCAGGTATGGCCAAGGACGTCGGCTGGTCCTGGACAGAATGGGCCTGTCACAAGACTCAGGCTTGGATCTGCTGGTTCGAATCCTTGCGGTGCAACACTTTCAAGGATGTGTTCAACAGGACCATGCTGGAGGACCTCTTCCAGTGTGTGCCCCGGGCCTCTGGCTGTGTATCTTAGTGACAAGCAGCCAGCCACTCTCAAGGAAGCCTGCAGCTTGGCTGATGCCTGGGAAACTTACAATTCATTCCACAGCATCTTGCAATGCAGAATAGTGCCACCCGGCCATTTTTCAGGCTCAAATCACCCATGGAACGGACCACCTAGCAGACCTACATGCACCATCTGCACGAGGTACGGTCATGCTGAAGCAGAGTGCAGCTGCAAGACAGACGACAACCAATGACAGCCTACCAATAACTGCCCCTCCTCCTCTCCCTCTAACTCTACACCACCTTCCCAGCAGACCGTCACTGCCGGGAAATTATGCTATCCCAAGGGACCCTGCCAAGACTGGAGTTCTAGGGCACTCTTCTGCCCGGTATCCTGGTTGCTCAAGACATGTGGTTGCTACCAGGCACGTCAACCTGATCAGTACAACACCCTCCCTGGCTGAGCCACAAGAAAAGTCTCACCCTGAGCCGGTCTGGACACAGTCCATCACCATAGCCCCTCTGGATGGTCTAGCCCACCAGTGGGCCTACCAACTACTGCCGACACTGGCTTGGATATTAGCCTGATTGATCGGGCCAAGGTGCCAGCCAGTGCCTTCATAGATGAGGAAGTCAGGTGGATGGTAACCTGGGTAAACCAGCAATCCATGACTCTTCCCACAGTCGAACGACTCAGGGTGATCACTGATTGGAGCATCGAAATTCACCGCCTTGGCGTAGTGAACTGTATCAGATACGGAGTGGAATTCCTGCTAGGATGAGACATCGTCTGGGGATGCTCCCGACCCCCAGCATTCTATTGCCTGACTGCCTCCACCGGTGAGGCCATGCCAAAACTTCCTGAGTGGGACACAGCCTCTGTGACAGCTGTGCCACCCTCAACCCAACCTTCTGTTCTCCCAAAAGCAAACCGGACCCACCAGCATCGAACTCATTCCAGGCCTAGTCCACAGACCTCGCGACCGGACGGCCAACAAAAAACTACTCCCTCATCACAAAGGGATCTTGCCAACTATCACTGCAGGACCTGCAACATAAGAGGGCACTCCAAAAGGTGGTCAAAGTGCCCCAGCAAGCTAGCCACAGCGGATTTCCACAGATCCAAGAGGCCTTGCCCTCTCAACGAGACAGGAATCGCTGCCCCAACTCACACCAGGGGCATCAAGGGGTCTTGCTCCCCCGGGTCCCCCTTCAGCTTTGTCTGACACCCATTCGCTGCCAGTGCCACTTGCGAGCACTGGTCAGTGCCAAGCTCCGCCTATCTTGGCTGGAAGCTCCATACCTCGAGTACTCCCCGTGCCTGGCCCTGAGTTAGTGCCAGTGCTGGATCCAGAACCTGACCCAAATCCTCCTACGGGAGATCCACCACACCTCACAACCATGATCATCGCTCAGTGCGAGCCTTTGACCCCTGGTGTTTCTTCTTCCCACATTCTTCCACCTGCTGAGGATGACCCTCTGGCAGGCCTGGACATTACCTCTTTTCTGGTTGACCAGGAACTGTCCGGTCAGGATGCAGACGCTGATTCTCTTCCCACGACAGTTGTCACAGCAGCCGAAGTAGGAGACCAGCCCGTAGCCCCTGAGGCTGCCCCTGATCCTGCTCCTGACGGCACTCCTGGCTGTTCTTCACAGTCAGTATTCTCATCGCCCCCTAGGAATGGCCTAGCCAGACCCTGGAGGCCCACAAAGAAGAAGAAGAAGGGGCAGAAGAAATCCACTCAGCAAATCAGAGCCATAAGCTCTTCTTGGCACTCATGCCCCGTTGGCACAGTGCCACTTACATCTCAGAGTGATCCTCGCACCTGCCCAAACGAGGTAGCCTGTGTGACCTCTGATCCAGTAGTATTAACAATTAACCACGTAGATCTTTGTACCACTAACCCTTTCCTAACTAACCTCCTTCCAGCCCAGTCCAGACTCAAACTGATACATTACTTAATTGTACATTGTGATTTAGCCTTCAGGTTATTCATGTTTCAATTTGTTGCGTGTTAGTCATAAAGCGTTGTGCCGATTATAATTCATTGTGTGCCATTCGTTAGTGCCAGCTCGTTCAGTGCCAAAGTCATAGGATAGTAGGTTAGGTTAGATGTTTACCATGTGCATTTGCTTAGGAGTAGATTTCTCCTGTTGTCAGAGACAGTTAGCAGAAGTGTCTCTACCCTGAGATAGGTTAGGCCTGTAAATTAGCCAATTCAGAACCCCTCTTAGCAGT
>JANJGK010000010.1:55722624-55750124 GCA_039081455.1 Macrobrachium rosenbergii | reverse complement strand
TTCCCTTTTGCAGAAACTCCAGTGCAAGGAAAAGGGTCAAGTACAGCTGTAAACATGGAGGAGCTTCAATTACAACTGCAGCAATCTAGGAAAGCAAACGATGATCTTAACGTTATTTCATGCTTGATTAAGGAGAAACATGACCTCAATAATGAACGTGAAAAGAAAATACTAGCCAACCGTGAAAAAATGGCAAAACTTCGTAAAGGCCTTAGTCAAGCTTCTGCAATAATAAACAGAGTCAAAAATAATTTAAGTTCTACATTTACCTCCACACAGTTGGAACATATTCTAACTGGAAAACCCATTACACGCTGGTGTGAAGAAGATATTAGTGGATCACTGACTCTCAGGAGTTTAAGTTATAAATCTTATAAGTTCATTAGGGACGCATGGAAATTTCCTCTTCCATCAAGGGCTACAATCAGTAGATGGGTTAGAGGACTTGATGTAGAACCAGGAATATTAATGCCTAGTTTTAGTCTTCTAAAACATAAAGCAAAGTCCATGACAGAATGTGACAGGGTTTGTGTACTATCATTCGATGAGTGCATGGTTTCCAAGGAATGGACATATGACAAGAGTACCGATGTTATATACAGTCCTAAAAAAAATTTTCAATTTGTTATGAAAAGGGGGTTGTTTCAGTCCTAGAAAGAGATAATTTTTTATGACTTTCACTGTCCTATGACAAAAAATATCTTGTTCAACTTGATTTCTGCAACTGAGGCAGCTGGATATCCAGTGGCAGCAATTGTATGTGATCTTGGGTCAACTAATCTAAAGCTTTGGAAGACCTTAGAAATAACATTAGGCAACACTCATTTCAGGAATCCAGCTGTAAATGACAGAGACTTATGTATTTGGTGACACACCTCAACCTGTTAAATTAATAAGCAACAATTTTCTGGGCTATGGTTGTCAGATGCCAAATGGGAATGTTGTTGACAGCAATTGTGTGAGAGAATTGGTACAGGAAAGTAAAAGTGACCTAAAGGTCACTCATCGGTTGTCAGAAAAGCACATTAATATACATGGTGCACAAGGGATGAGAGTTAAATATGCTGTTCAACTACTGTCTGAAACCACAGCTAAGGCTGTGAAATACTTTGGGGAAAGGGGCATGCTGCACTGCAAGGACTGGGGAGAGACCAGTAAGTTTATTTCTTTAGCTGATGCATGGATTGATTTATTTAATGCTAAGGTGTATCATGACAAATGCAAGCAAACTAGAAATGAATATGGTGCAAGTTTAGTTAAACAAAATGAAATATCGGAGAACATGATGAGTACTATGAAAGAAATGAAGATAATGTAGTACCAGCAGGAAGCTTCAGTTTCAGAGAGGAATCATTGTCTCATCACAGTCCTTACCAAAGCTGTACGAGATGCTTAAAGACAAGTATGCCATTTCATTTTTACTGACCAGCAGGTTGAATCAGGATGGGCTGGAACACTTTTTTGGTTTAATTAGGCAAATGGGAGGCTGCTATGAATACCCATCCCCAGTTTCTGTAAAGCACAGACTCAAGTCATATCTCCAAGGTAAAGATAGCAAACTATTAGGAGAAAAATATAATTCCAGTGATCATGTAAATCCTGACTCTAAGTTTTCTAACATGAGTGAAGGCTCTTTTACTGAGCTGAAAACATGTAAGAAAATGAGTAGTGACTGTGAGCTTCAAAATGAACTTTGCATTTCAGCAATGATGTTTTCATCTTTACAGAAGGAGGAATTAGACAAAGAGAATCTCGAAACCGAAGAAGGTATTGAATTATATAAGGATCTTGGGGAGGCAATTGAGGATGAAGGCCTGCTGTACTTAGGTGGCTACATTGCTCACAAATTTCCACACTGTCAACTTGGATATAAGATTAGAAAAGGAGAGGAAAGAAATATGCTCCATGAATTAAGGGAAAGGGAAGACTCATGCAGCCAAGCCCTGAATTTCTTAAAAGGTTAAAGGTGATGGAAAATATGTTTTGACTGCTACCACAGGGGAAGGAGCTAAAACCTGGGAAAGGAGCTATAAATACTCTGGCTGCTGTGGTAGCAAAACATACTGACTTGGATTCTGAGGTCATTATATTTTATATTCGGTGCTGTACTTTTTTTTTAGATTGAGGTAGTTAAACAGAGAAATGGTAAAAAAGAATTCAAAAGGGAAGAAAACTGCAAAACCATTGGACTGAAATTAGAAGTAGAATATGTAGGTCAGCCCCTACCCCTGTATCCGTCACTGCCCTGTATAATGATATTCATGTGGATAGAATTGTGTTTATGTTTTTGTGTAGTGAGTATAACTCTTCATAATTTTATATCAATCTACCTGCCTCAATCCCTGTCCTACTGAACTGGTTTCATTCTGTGTGTTCAACAACTTTAAACCTGATCGAATTCTTCACTATGAACATTATAACAGTTTGCTGATAATTTTATGATAAAAGATGTCAAAGTCTCACTGTTACTCTTATTTAACAGAATGCCCACTTACGCATTATACTCGGTGCTATTTCATCCCTTTCTGCATCAACTTCACAAGTTGTTATGTAGCCATATCAATGCTAATTATTCCACTACAGAAGGTAAGCTGGAAAATCTACAAAAAAAAGACATGAGGATAGAAACTTACATTTCGAAGGTTAATTATCTAATTAAATGCCAAAATACATTATAATGTGTAAGATGCATTGTTCATTTCTCTCTCTCACTTCTACTCATTGACTGCAGTAACTTCTTATAAACTACTAAGTAATTACTTAGTAGTTTATAATAAACATAATAATAATAAAAAATAATAATAATATTACACAGTCATTTATAATATTACACAGTAATTTACTGATAGAGTACAGTGTAAACTGGCAACTCCTCACCAATACTATTAACTTTAAGTAAGCTATAACAAGAATAAACAGAAACATTACGTATATATTTTAATCATACTATTTAAATTATTTTTTCTTTGGTAATTCGATACATTAGCTCCACGCCTGCTTTTACCTTTTCAGCTGGTTTTTTCTACACTTTTAGGGGTTCTGATACTGGCGGTGCATCTGTTTGATGTCGACCAAATGGAATGTCCCTTCGCCGTGTTTAGTACTGGCCTGGGGGGGTTGGGTACCCATACGTTAACAAGTTATTGCACTTGCCGGACGGGATATGAACCGTTCGAAACAGACGTACCTGTGCTGTCTTGTGAAGATCGCGTATGGAAACCTCTTGTTGGATGGACTTCAAGGGTTAATTACAGGTTAATTACACTCAAGCGCCAAAAAATTAAAGGTAAATTCATAATTAGCAACCAAAAAACTGTAGAAAAAGTTAAGTTAGAAGGCAGTCGCCGACATGGAGCTACTATATAGTTTTACCTTTTCTTTAAATACAATGATATATTTGAAATTAATAAAGTGAAATAGTGTGACTGAGAATTGGACAAAATTACAGATAAAAATAAAAGGCCCCATTAATCACTCTGTTTTCTATAATTTAGGATACACAGGCTAGGTGACGTCACCACCTGCGCATGCACAGACTTATCTTTTATTAGTCTTTGGTAGGGTGAGGGACCTATCATATCTATAGAGCAACCTTTCGGGGCTTCTGTTTTGAGATAATGAAATTTTAAAATCACAGTGGGCCATTCAAAGTAGCCACCAAAATTCAATTTCCTGATGCTCATGTATGGACTGCTCACAACATCAGAAGTGGCGTGAGGAGAAGCTGAATGACTTACACTCAATTAGCCTATCTATCTGTCTATCTATCTATATAATACTAAAGCTCTGAAACATTTGTTTGTTTTTTGTTTGTTTGTTTGCACACTGCAGCACACGATCAAGTGTTAATTTACCTGTATCCTCCACTCCCCTGCCATCTTCCTTACCCTGCCCTTTCCCCTCTTCCATTCTCCTCCCCCTTCCCCTCCCCGTCCCTTCCCTTCCCCTCTCCTCCCGGAGCATAAGGTCAAGTGTTAATTTAGCTGTGTCATCCCCTCCCTTTCCCTCTTCCATCCCGTTTCCCCTCCTCCTCCTCTTCCTCTCACCTCCCCCTTCCCTTACCCCTCTCCTTCCCCTCCCCTCAGCACCTACATATAGTGCAAGGAACAAGCAATGTATCTATGATGCCAGGGGATGGTGCAGATATGGAGATAAATGCAGGTATATGCACAAAATGAATAAATATGAAGATGGTAGATCAAATATAATGGAAAAGTTGGATTTTTTAATGTACGAATTTCTGGAAATGAAGAAACGAACAAAATATCAGAACAGGAAAGAGACATGGGAAAATCCTTATTATTACCCATATTAGATAATGGAGATAACACGCAAACCATCATAGTGATGAATGCACAGGGTTTAGTTTCGAGTAACTCAAAAAGAAAGATAGAGTTCTTAGAAGAACTACCCTAAAATGAAAAAAATAGAAATAATGAATGTAAGTGAAACCTGGTATTCCCAAGAGACTGGTAATGATGACCAGATAAAGGGTTTCCAAACTTATAGATCAGATAGAAAAAATAGAAATCAAGGGGGAACCGCAATATATGGGAGAGACATAAATCAAGGAAAAATCTGTGAGAAATATAGTAACACAGAACGTGAATTAATAGCGGTAGAATTTGAATCTGAAAAAATTAGTAAACACTGTAATAGACAGACCCCCTAATACTAAAGAGTTTGACATAATAATTGAAAAATTGGATGATATATGTAGAAATAACAAAGACTGGACTATACTCCTAACTGGAGACTTTAACTTTCCTTTCGTAGAATGGAAAGAACGAATAGGAGACTGTGGTTGTATTTATACATATAGAAAAGAGAGTAATAGTAGCACAGAAGATAAGAGGCAATTTGAAAAGCTATTAGATATGCTACTAGAACATAACATTCAGCAAATAAATCACCTGCCAGCAAGAATGAGGTAAACTATTTTAAAGAAATAATAGTGTACAATACGAGTATTTCGGACCATAATGTCATAGAACTAACAGTCCGTTCCAAAGCATATGAAAACAGAGATAAGCAAGAGATGAAAAAATGGGAAGGATATGGAAAATACAATTTCTATAGTAAGAATATAAACTGGTCAAAAATAAATAAAGAATTAAACAAAGAATGGGAAAACATATTCGTAAGTGATAATATACAGGTAAATACGGATATATTATATAAAATATTAGAGGAAATAGTGGAAAAATATATACCGAAAAAAAAGTAAACATCAGTCACACATACCAAGAGACAGAAGGATCTTGTTCCAGAAAATCAGAAAGTGGAAAAAAGGTCTTGCAAAAGAAAAGAATGCATGGAAAGTGATGGAACTAAAAAGTAAGATAGAAAATGCAGAACAAAAGATTATACAGTCAAAAGAAAATGAAAAATGGGTCCTAGAAGAAAAGACCCTACAAAATATTAAGCAAAACCCCCAAATTTTTTTACTCATATGCAAAAAAGATGAATAAAATAAGAGTAGAAATAGGCCCTCTAAGAATTGAAGGATGATTAATGAATGAAAAAAAGGAAATATGTAACATATTACCAGAGATATAAGAGTGAATTTACACCTAGAATTGATAATGAAGATAATGATACAGAAATAAGAGATGAAAATAGTGAATATTTATCGGGCATAGATATTACGGAAGCTGATATTGTGCAGGCTATTAATGAAATTAAAAATGGATCAGCAGCAGGACCAGGTGGTATACCTGCCATATTGTTAAAGAAAGTGGTTCATTCAATTGCGAAGCCGCTTGCTATATTATTGAGACAAAGTATAGATACAGGCAAGATTTATGATGAGCATAAATTAGCATATATTACCCCTACTTTCAAAAGTGGATCAAGACTAGAGGCAAGAAATTATAGGCCTGTGAGTCTGACATCTCATATTATGAAAGTTTATGAAAGGGTAATGAAAAAATATATAATGAAACATTTAATGAAAAATAGATTGTTTAATATAGGACAACATGGTTATGTACCCAGAAAAAGCACACAAACCCAGTTGTTAGTCCACCATAAAAGCATATATAAAAACATGATAAATGAAAAAGATAATGATGTGGTTTACCTAGACTTTGCAAAAGCTGTTGACAAGGTAGACCATAAAATATTAGCAAAAAAAATTAGAAAACATAACATTGTGGACAAAGTAGGAAGATGGATAAAAGAATTTTTGCAAAACAGAAAACAGATAGTGATTGCAAACGATGAGAAATCAGATGAAGCTACAGATATATCCAGTGTGCCACAAGGTACAGTGTTAGCTGCATTGCTGTTTGTGATTATGATTGCAGACATAGACAGTAATGTTAAGGACTTGGTAGTGAGAAGTTTCGCCGATGACACAAGAATAAGTAGAGAAGTTACTTGTGATGAAGATAGGAACTCGCTACTAAAGGACCTAAACAAAATATATAAATGGGCAGAGGCAAATAGGATGGTATTTACTCTAATAAATTTGAATCAATAAACTATGGTGATAAAGAAGGAATGCTATATGCATATAAAGGACCTAATAACGAGACAATCACAAATAAGGAAGCAGTTAAAGACCTTGGTGTGATGTTGTACAGGAATATGTTATGCAATGATCAAATAGCAATACTATTGGCAAAATACAAAGCAAAAAATGGGAATTTTGTTCCGGCACTTCAAAAAAAGAAAAGCCAAACACATGATTATGCTTTATAAAACTTACGTACGTAGTCCACTTGAATGTTGCAATATAATATGGTACACACACTACCAAAAGGATATTGCACTAATAGAGAGTGTAGAAAGGTCCTTTACAGCTAGAATAGAAGTTAAGGACCTTGACTACTGGGAAAGACTACAATTCTTAAATTTATATAGTCTTGAAAGGAGAAGAGAACGCTACATGATAATCCAGGCATGGAAACAGATAGAAGGAATTACCAAAAACACCATGGAGCTAAAAATATCAGAAAGAATAAGCAGAGGTAGATTAATAATGCCCAAAATTATACCTGGAAAACTAAGGAAAGCAAACAGGACATTAATCCACCATGCACCAGCATCGATAATGCAGCATCTATTGAATGCGCTACCAGCTCATCTGAGGAACATAACAGGAGTGAGCGTAGATGTGTTTAAGAATAAGCTCGACATATATCTAAGATACATCCCAGACCATCCAAGATTTGAAGATGTAAAATATACCAGAAGATGCACTAGTAATTCTTTGGTAGACATCAGAGGTGCCTCACACTGAGGGACCTGGGGCAACCCGAACGAACTGTAAGGTCTGTAAGGTAAAGTCTCCATCTTTCCTCCCCCTCCCTTTCCCTCTTCCATTCCCCTCCCCTTCCCGTCCCTTTACCTCCCCTCCCCGAGCACACAAGATCAAGTGTTAATTAAGCTGTGTCCTCCAACTCCCTCTCCATGTTCCCTCCCCTCCCTTTCCCTCTTCCATCCCCCTTCCCCCTCCCCCTCTCTCTTCCATCCCATTCCCCTCTCCCTTCCCCCTATCTCCCCCTTCTTCTAACCTAACCTAACCTAACCTAACTCTCTTCCCTCCCCCTCCTCTTCCCCATCACCCTCCTCTTCCCCTCCACTTCCCCCTCACCCTTTCCCTCCCCTTCCCCTTCACTCTACCCTCCCCTTCCTCTTCCCCTTCCCCCTTTAGCCTTCCCCCTCCCCTCTTCCTTCCCTTATCACCCACCTACTCCCCTGCCCCACGCCTTCCCTCTTCCCTCCCCATTCCCATCCCCATCCTCTCCCCTCCCCTTCCCCCCTTCCCTCCCCCCCCCCCCCTCACATGACCAGGGCTGGTGCAAGCTCTTCGCTGGGCGAGTCGGTAGAGCTGTGGGCTAGCACTCTTTAGACCCGAGTTCGAGTCCCCGGCCAGCTGATGAAGAGTTAGAGGAATTTATTTCTGGTGATAGAAATTCATTTCTCGCCATAATGTGGTTCGGATTCCACAATAAACTGTAGGTCCCTTTGCTAAGTAACCAATTGGTTCTTAGCTACGTAAAATAAGTCTCATCCTTCGGGTCAGCCCTAGGAGAGCTGTTAATCAGCTCAGTGGTCTGGTAAAACTAAGGTATACTTAACTTTTTTTTAGGGCTGGTGCTGACTACTATTAGTAGGGTTAATTTAGCTGTGGGTATGGGTGTGGGTATGGTACTGATATGGGTATGGGTAAGGTACAGATATGAGTATGGGTATAGGAATTGTATGGTATCCATATGAGTATGGTAGGCTTATGTGAATGGGTATGGGTATGGGCATTGGCATGGTATGGGTATGGTATGGGTATGGTATGGGTATGGGTATAGACAGGTTATGGTGCAGATATGGGAATGAGCATGGAATGGATTTGGATATGGGTATGGTATGGATATGGCTATGGGTTTGGGCATGGGTATATGTATTGGTATGGGTATGGTACAGGTATGGGTATGGGTATAGGTATGGTACAGATATGGGTATGGGTATAATAGATATGGGTATGGGTATGAGTGAGGTACAGGCATGGTTATTGGTATGGCATGAATATGGTTATGGGCATGGGTATATTACAGACATAGGTATAGGTATGGAATGGAGATGGATATGGTTATGGGTACAGGTATGGCTATTGGTATGGTACACATATGGTTATGGGTATGGGTACAGGTATGGGAATAGGTATGGACCTTTTGTTAAAGATGTAGTTAATAAATTAGTGAGCGAATGAGTCATGGATGGTCTAGTATAATTCTTAAACTGAAAAGTTTATTTGTTTGTTTGCACAGTGGAAGGTAAAATGGGATGGTGCTGCCTGTAGACTTTTGCTGACCATTATTAGTAGTGTTAATTGAGCTGTAGGTATGGGTATGGGCATGGTATGGTACGGATATGGTTATATGCATATGTATGGTATGGTATAGATATGGGTATGGTACAGATATTGGTATGGGTACCCTTATGGGTATGGGTATGGGTATGTGTATGGGTATAATATGGATATAGGTATGGGTATGGTGTGGGTATGGGTATGGGTATGGTACAAATATGGGCATTTGGTATGGTACAGATATGGGTATGGGTATAGGTATGGATATGGGTATGGTACAGATATGGATATGGGTTTGGTACAGATATGGGTATGGGTATGTTATGGATATGGGCATGAATATGGGTATTAGTATAATACAAATATGGGTATGGGTACGGGTTTTCGCATGGACCTTTTGTTAAAAATTTAGTAACCGTAAGAGTAACCCAATGGGTCATGGGTGGTCTATTCTTAATAAAAAATTATCACACACGTTGAATTTACCCATGCGGTTTTTGGTTTTGTGATCATTGACCTACACACACACATTTATTATATATATATATATATATATATATATATATATATATATATATATATATATATATATATATATATATATATATATATATATATATATATATATATATATATATATATATATATATATATATATATATATATATATATATATATATATATATATATATATATATATATTGTATAATTATGCAGCAAACGAGCTGAGCTGACCATTATCACGAAGAGGCCACATAGGTCTAAGAAAAATATATCTAAAACCTAGACAACCCCATTCCTTTGTTACCAGATTTTTCTCAATCTAGGGCATTGCCATTTCTAAAAAAGGACTGAAAATCACAAAGGGGAAGTAAAGCCCAGCCACAAGAGACAGATATGGAGGTCAGGGGATACAAAGGAAGGGGTAGGGCATACGGCTTTACCCTGCAACCTGATAAATTATGTTGACAGCAAAAAGTAGAAGTAGGGGTCTTTCGTCAATCAGTATAGAAAGTGAGTGCCATTATAATATGCATACTGAATAGGCTTTGGTTTGGACCAACCACCACTGATATGAAAATTATGCAAGAGTACCACCCAACACTGACCCGGCCCAGCTTTTTGTTGAACATTGGTCTCTGCAACAGCAACAACAACACTCGAGATGAGTTCATCGTATTATTCTCGATGACAAAGAGGAAAAAAGAAAAAAAAAACTTTTACCCACAAAGAAGAGTTGCATTTATATGATTGTGTGCTTCTGATTGGATACATTTGTTATATGTCTTCAAATTATATTGCTTGGAAAGGTGCCAGTGTCTATCTCTTCAGGTATGGTAAGCGTTGCACATATTGTAATGGCACTCACTTGCTATACTGATTGAGAAAAGTTTCCTACTTCTACTTTTTGCTTTCATCATAATTTATCAGGCTGCAGAGTGAAGCCCTGTGCCCTACCCCTTCCTCTGTGTCCCCTGACCTCCATATCTGTCTCTTGTGGCTGGGCTTCACTGCCCCTTTTGTGATTTCATCACTTTTTTGCCTTTGATAAGACAATGACGTTTCTTCTAATGTTGTGAGCAGTCCGTACCTGGGCATTGGGAAATTTGAATTTTGGTGGCTAATTTGAACGGCATATTGTAACTTTAAAATTTCACTATTTCAAAACACAAACGCCGAAAGGCACCCTCCAGAACTCGAGCTTTCAGAAAAGCTAAGAATCATGGCTGTATCTTTTACCGTTATTGCTCCACAGATATGTTAAGTCCCTCACCCACACACCAACCTCCTATCAAATCCCCTGAACGCCAAAAGTCGATATCTGGATCTCCAGAACGGCTTAACAGAGTTCAATGAGATTTGGTAAGATTAGAGACCTTAATGGGAAACCTCTACAGCCAGAGTTTCATCCTGGTCCGTTGAATGTTTTGAGAGTTACAAAGGGCCAGAGTCGGGGTTTTTGTGTATACCTGGTGGCTGGGCTTTACTAACCGCCAACTATCGTGGCGGTTGATGTGCGTAAGTACAGCAATGAGGTACAGCCACTCTGAAGAGTCCTGGCACACTTATCAGTGAACTTCGTTCACTAATATACTTTTTTTCTTTTTAAAATCACATAGAAACCAAAATTTACAATCAGAATAAGAATAGTATGCATACAAACAATATAATATATGAAATTGGCAGAAAAATAACATGAATTAACAAAATTTAACGAAACATTTTGAAACCCAAAAGTATCGTTCTGTGAAAATAGAGGACTGAAGTATGGAGCACGTTGATCTTCAAGATCTCAATAACTGTGACCAGTTAATTGTGATATTGCATTCAAATATTTACATTTAAGACTCAAATAATTAAATTAATGTAGACATCTATAGATATCCATTTCAGTCTAAAAGAAGGAATAAGATTTGCTCCGTATTTGAGTGACACTGTTCGTCATGACGTCACTCATCGCGTGGGTGGGAACCAAACCATTTAACATAATCGGTAGTGTCAACTGTATTGGGATGGGTCTTTACTGTTGGCGTCCCAGGAAAACACGGAACGCATTAAATAAATTACGTGAAGAAAGGATTATGTGGGTAAAAGTTAAACAAATAAAATACGTAGATTTTAAAAAGGGTAGGACTAATAGTCCAGATAATAAGGTGTCACTATAGATGAATTTTAGCTTTTTTTTTTTTAATTTTAAGTCTATTATAACAATCATATAGCTTTATTTCATAATGTTCCATTCATAAGAATGAAGACTATTGTCATAACGTCTATCATAAGAATTGGGCATTTATGTTATGATAAGCCTATTATAAAGATGAGACCGTTAGACGTCTCTTTCTAGTATAGACCTGTTATGATAACGACACTATATCATTATGGATTTGATCATTATATCCCTTAAGGGATGGGCTATTGTATATCATGCAAACCCCCAGACCGGGCAAACTTTAAGGCTGGCCAATTTAAGAAAAAATACACATCAATGGAAAGCGGAAGATATGCAAACGCACACATTGAAAGAAATAAATTCTAAAAAAAAATTTCCCTACCTTCCACAGGAAATTGAAAGTGACTATTTACAACCCTGTGTGGGGCCTCTTGTACAAAACATTCGTAAATATTACCAAGTTATACGTGTTTTTTCTAATCATTATTTTATTTTGTAAAATTATAATTAGAGCTCACACAATAGAATAACAGATAAGAATTAAATTCTGTTACAAATTCTGAGTATATTTGTTGTAAAATATTTACGTAAATTTACTGAGATCGGGAGATACAGTAACATTTTTGGAGGTAGGCTATACATGTTTTTTCTAATACTTCTTTGCACCTTTCTTTACAAAATTACAATTATAACTGACATCATATCTTAAAAGATAAGAACTAAAACCAACAGCAACCCCGGGTATATTTACGAGCAAATAAATAAAAAGACGTCATGGGAGAGAGAGGAGCATGACATTTCCCAATCTAGTCAAGAACAGGGTTGCCAGATCTGGATTGTTAGAAGTAGCGAGAGGCTGCCTTAAAAGTAGCGAATTTGTAATAAAAGTAGCCCAATTTCTTTTCACTGGTTGGTTTGCATTAAGAAAAACATATTACAATACGTATGGGACATAACATTATTTCAATAGCTTATTGCCATTACGGCTGCAGAAATTTGATAAAATGTAATAACAGAATTACTTACCAATATTTAAAATATAAGTTAATAAATTGCAGGCTACATAAAGCTGAGTAGTACATCCCTCTACCCCACCTCTTCATAATTGCAGATTATCAAAAATGTCATTTTCTTCATCAGCATCTACTGCAGCATCAGTTTTGTATATAGAAGAATCATATTTCAACATAGAATTCGGGGCCTGTTTTCTTCAAAATTGATGTCAAAAGTTCTAATCCTATTCTGTTACTCAATTTAGACTTCATAGATGTTACTCTCGAAAATACCCTTTCAACCAGGGCATTGTTTATTGGCAAACTATATACTTTTAATGCAAACTCAGCAATATCAACTAGTACGAGTTCTCCAGCAGCATTCCTGACTGTCATAGCTTTTGTCCAAAATGGCAATCCAGATGTTGGAATCTGTCCATCACAAACACTTGCCCAATCAATGCTTAACAACAGACGCCACTGACTTTCAATATCATTAATCTTCGACTGGTCAGCTAAATCTAATGGAAGCTCAGAGAATGGTGGCCTTGTGTGACTAAGACATACTAGGTGATAGATTTTTGGCTTTCTTCAAAGTTTTAGCATTATTAGGAATGTGTGAGAGGAGCTCTTTGCAAGCTTACACTAAAAAGTTCTGGCATCTCTGTTGTATATTTAGAAGGTTTTCTTGAGTTATGGTATTATCTTGTCTATTACTTGCTAAAAGTGAAGCAAATTCGTAGCCAAAATCCACTTTCTCCAGAGGCAAATAGATAGAACTCAAATCGATATTAACATCAAGTTTTACGTGATTGGGATGCAAAACTCTTCTAAGCATCCCAAGGGTAAAATTTTCTAAGTCTCTGTGAAGGTTGCACTGATCAGCTTCGTCTTTTTGATACAGCAAATTCATCTTTTCAAAGTCACGTAAGATTGGTTTCAGAAATGTAAAATAAATCCTATTGGCAGGATCTGAATACATTGAAAATAAGTGCCTGGCAGCATATTTGTCACACGAGGAGGAGGCTATTTGGAAATGAACTGTTAAGGAATCCCACTGATCTAAAAGTCGCTTTACACAATTGCCCCTGGCTAACCAACGTGTTCCTGGCAATGGTATTAACTGTAAGGGATCTTTGCCATCATTTATCAATCTGTATATTTCTAAGTTACTTTCTTTCCTTAAGGCAGATCTGTGGAACCAACTGTAGCTTTCTCTTATCATAACATCAGTGTGGGAAGGCAATTCGTCAAATGCACGAGAACAGGCCAAATGCAAGGAATGACATGTACATTTGATAAGAACTAGATTTGGGATGTCATTTTTTATTAAAGTGTAGAGTGAGTGATGACTTCCACACATATTTGATGCGCCATCCGTTCCAATTGCAAAGCATCTTTTCAAATCAACCCCGATATTGCTGAAATAACCTTTGAGGTGCTGATACAAGACTTCAGAGGTAGTTTTTGAAACTGAAATTAGTCCTAAAAAATTAGTTGAAATTCTATTGAGTCTAGTACTATAATATCGAATGTACACACACAAATGTTTTTCACAGGCAACATCAGTAGATTCATCAATGATAAGTGAAAATGATGCTTTCTTTAGATCATTAATTTGTTCTTTAAGAAGGGTTGGGGATATGACTCTTAATTAGAGCACTGCATTTCGTTCGATGCAACTGCAAATTAAGAGAACTTGTGCTTGTTGATGGCAGTTCTGTTTTTATAAGCTCACTTAAATGATCAATCGACCGAATAGAAGAATAATAAGCAACATACAGTAATAAACGAACTACAAATTTCCTGGTGAAATCATCCATCTTTGATAGGGCTGACTTGATACTTATCTGCTGGTGACTCACTTTTGACATATTCTGTCTGTGGTTCAAGGATTCATTATGTTTCTTTAAATAGCTTCTGTGTGCTCTTATGATTATTTTACAAACTTTGCAAAATGCTTTATTTCCATCTTCTTTCACCTCATTTAACCACCTTTCAAACATGGGATCCATTAACCAAGACATCTGAAATGTTTTTGAGCATTTTGCCCACTTTCCCATTTTAATTCTTTATCTAAGAACTTCCGAACATTCACTAGACACCACAAATACGAAATGAATACTGTACACAAAAAAGGAAAAAAAAAACTGTATCCATGGAAAGTTAGAAAAAAGTCATTATAATGCAGATTGTGGGTTTAAGATATTTCCTTTCAACTTGTGTCTCACAACTCAACTGACATGCTAACCTAAATTATCTCACATATCTTTAAATTGTTGTATTTCTTAATCACAAGTTCTAATTTGTTAAAAAAGACGTAAGGGAAGAGCAAAAATATCTATCAATATTATCATACTGTAATCCAAAATATCTCCTTTCATACTGAAATGTCACTTTTTGCAAATAATCTAATTGTTTCATGCTCATTGTCGAATGTAGTTTAGGCATTCACAATAAAGTAGATGAAAACAATTATTTTACATCTGGCAACACACAATGCCTCGATTGTACTTCTGTGATTGCATTACGGCTCCAGTGGGACATAAGCATACACATACATAACATACGTTTGACTTGTCTAGCATCTGACTCTTGCTTTGGTATTAATAGTTTCAATGTTTTCTTTGTCCTGGACTACAGATGAAGAAATTTTATTCAGTAATGGAAAAGCTTTAATAATGATAAAATATCTATCTGAGAAGACATATTTACTACAATATTAAGCTCTCATTGAATTTTTAGATTAGAAACCCAAATGTAGCCCAATTCATTTTAAAAGTAGCCCAAAAAGTCGCAAGTAGCGAAAGTAAAAAAATTAGTAGCACAGGGCCTACAAAAGTAGCCCAATTCGCTACTTGTAGCCCAATATGGCAACCCTGGTCAAGAACAATACTGATCTCCCTGAGACGCCCACTTTCCGAGCTGAGCTGAATCTAGAGTTGCCACCATTCATTTATGGGCCCTTGAAGTGATGGAAACTCTTTCCCGGTCAATACTGCCAAATAGTATGGCGCTTAACATTAATACTCATATGAGGATTCCCATTCATAACCCATAACCTATTATGTACACTCATATGAGGATTCCAGCCTATCACTAAAGACCAGTCATATGAATCAGATGTTGTATCAGTATAGGTCTATTATATGAATCACGGATTTATTTCGTGTTAGAGATATTATGTTCAGTGCATATTTTAAGGAAACTTGGTTTTATTCTACTTAGTACATCTTTCCTATGATAATGATCCATCTACACTTCACACAAATATTAAATGTAAATTGTTATATGTATATACAGAGATATGGAGTAGGTCTAGGATCTATGCTCATTTTCTTCTTCATCATCATAATTATAATTTTCATCATCTTTTACAGTCGTTTAATCACTTACAGCTATTATCCTGAAAACGTCCAACCATCACAGAAGAGCGGAAGAATGACTGTAGCACCCTATGAGCATAGATGGCTGCCAGAGATCCAGGGGAACTTAAAGAAATAGACGCACAACTGAACAGTTCCCAAAATATTAGTGTTCTAGAGGAAGTTTTGTTGCCATTCATTGAGAGCTCTGTTATACCCCGTCTAGGAGCCACTTAACACCAAACGAAACGAAATAAACATTTGTGAAATGACAGAGAGTTTAATGTTCAAGAGATTATATGTTAATTGACAATAGGATTTCATACTTGAGTTTGGGGGAGGAGGCGCACAGATCTTTAAATTCTACTATATTTTGTATATTAATGCAGCAATGGTTTGACTGTGCACTGATCTCATTGGTTTGTTTATCTACTTATTTATTTACATTTGTTTCTCTATAATAGGGCTAGGTGAAAAATGTTATATAGATTGTAAATATACTGTTGAGTATGGATAAACGTTTTTATTCATATTATACTCATTATAACATTTACGTAATATCTTAAAGGACAGTGTTGCAGTCAGTCGCAGCAATGCCGAGCAAACAAACACATATGATTATAGCCAAAGAAGGGGAATTTATTTTAAGAGAAGCAAGCAGCGCAGCTAACACACCACCAGGCTCTCTCTCTCTCTCTCTCTCTCTCTCTCTCTCTCTCTCTCTCTCTCTCTCTCTCTCTCTCTCTCTCTCTGTTATAATATTAGCATCTGCTAAAACCAATAAAAACAAAAGGAACAACATTAGAAGGAAATTTGGTGATAAAAAAACAGCGCACTCATTATCTACTCTAGAGTCTACTTTTTCCTGTAGTAGGCTACATATTATGACCTGGTGACAATCTGAGTGATATCATGTGATGTATGGCCTCGTTAAAGTTGCCAGTTACTATTTTGTAAACTTTTATCCGAAGGCACTGAAAAGTGTGCCAGGACTTTCCAGAGTGGCTGTACATAAGGTTAGAACACTTAGAGATGGAAAATAATGCACGGAGTACCTTATTCTGTTACACATCCGTGAGATAGTGACATCATCAAGGCGATACCAAGGTCTAGACTCTAGAGAGTATTGAAGGTCTTGTCACGCGCAGTATTAAACGGAGGATTAAACGGCCAGGCGCGCGACGGCACAATAACCACTGTCAGGCCCCTTAAACCTATAGAAATCCTGCCTTTACTTTTTTTTTTTTTTTTTTAAATACTCTAAGCTATTCAATAATTAAAGTAATAGTCAGAAAAAGATTCTTCATTCTACTGTGTAAAAGGAATGTTCATAAGAAAGATCACTAGACCATTTTCACCAAATAACATTAAAACTGTAGAAAACTTACCTTAGCTTTCCTCTTCTTTTTCCGTTTTTAAATGCTATTATCTGTTTGGTAATGAAAATAATAGTCAGATAAAAAACTATATTTTATTATGTCAAAACAAATAATCATAGGGGAGTTCTAAAGAACATTCTAAACAATAATATACATATATTCCTAGAATCATACACACTTAACATATTATCCATAAAGTCACATTCCGCACATATTTTAACCACATGTTACGAGTTATGTCACAAACTTTTTCATCTTATTTACCACTTTTCTAGAACAACTGATGTCTCTGTCCAAAATTTCGAATTCTAAAAATGTACGGCACCGAACAAAATATTTTACAACTTCTGAAGGTAATTGGATGTGGCTGCTAATTATATCAGTTGATTAAATGATCGCTCCTTTTCCTGCTGTTAAAAATTTTTTTCCACCCATGATGAGAGTCAAACATCTTATCCATACATTTCAAATGTTCAAGAAATTCTTCACTGGGTCTCGTTAATTTACCCTCTCTAAAGCTTATGGCACCAATCCATGTGTCATCTCCCTTTATTGCTTTTGCTCCTAAATGCTTACGTTGTGGAAACTTGCGAGCAATGAAACCGCCAACATACAAACCTTCTTCTTCTATGGCATCTTCCAATGTTTGTTCTTCGGCTTCCTGGTCTTTGAAGTCATCACTTTGATCATCCATATCAAATTCTGGTAAGCAAAATAAAATTGCTGATAGACTGAGCTCTTTCTGAAGGGAATTTCCTTCGTCTTCGAACGATGCGTCCTGTTTGTCAGGGATGTGGCAAAATGAACCGGATGTTGCATTCTCACTGTTGAAGTTTTCAACGTTGCCCTTGGAGCTTACAAGTGTGCTGTCTTTTCCTAAAAGTTGGGCTCTGAGACGATGTTTAAATGCAACTGGTGATGGGTGCTGATAGCACGCTCCCATTTGCCTTATGCAACCAAAAAAAGCTCTCCAACCCATCCTGATTTAGTCTGTAAGTTAGAATACACTTCATGCCAAATTTTTCTGTTACCATCTTCAGAAAGTTAGACAAAGACGAGCAGGATATGACCAGACCTTTCTGAAAAGGATAGAGCACCCTACTTTTCATCACTTAATTTCTCTAGCGTTTTACTCATGTCTTGCAAGATTTTGTCTTGGGTTTCCAGATTTAGTCCGTCAGCATTTCTTGCTGATTTTCTATCTATTGACACCCAAAAATAAACAAAACAAACTATCTATCAACAAGCCGAATGAACTGGCTTGTACTTTTCCAGCCTTTATCTTCAAATTTACCTTGGTTGCCGAAGTGATCAATTGATTTATAGGTAGTTTCTGACAGCAGTTGCACGGAAAGTTTAACTCTCATGCGTTGCATTCCTATGGGCTAATATTGATATGTTTTTCGGAAAGTTTATATGCTGTCCGAAGATCACTTTTGCTCCTCTTTATTAGCTCTTTAACTGGACCATTGTGAGCGTACGTACCATCCGGCAATATGAATCCATGGTCATGAAAGTTATTTCTAATAAGTTTTACTAGGTGTGGAGCATCTGCAAACACATGTATTTCTCTGTTGTTGTCCACTGGATTAATAAGTGACGAGTTATCCATATCTATACCTAATGAATTCCATAATTTGACGTTTGTTGGCCCTAAGTCGTTAATCATACCCACCACAGGATATCCAGATTTTTCAACCTTAATAATTAACTCAAACAGTAGATTCTTAGATATTTCTGTATCAAAATTATAATATACTATTTGTTTCCAGGATTTCATGAGACCTCTTATCATCACACATTGCACTTTAGATGTAGGCGCATACAAAGTATCGGTACCTTTATCATAACTCCACATTTTTGCAATACTGCATTCGTCAAATGAAATTATACATAACCACTCACTTTTCATCATTGCCTCAGATTTGTGTCTTAACAAGTTAATCACGGAGTCCACAATACCAGGTCCTATCAAAAGTTTTCTTGCCCAGGGATATAAAGTGGTTAAAGAAGGAAAAGGATATTTCCACCGCTCCCTCAAAAACGTATAAGCTTTCTGGCTTAAGCTTCTTAAAGTTGGTGCTTTACTTTTCTTCAGTTGCTCAATGTCCCGTTGCAAAGCTTCTGCTGTTGGTACCGATTCCACATCCTGTACAAATATCTTCCTTGTAATTTTGTATTCTTGTCCTAGGTTTTCATCCACAAGTCGTTTCTGGCCACTCTTTGCTGCTCTCAAAATTCTCGATTCATCTACTGAAGCAAAAAGAGCACTTTTAACATTACAGAACAATGGTTTTATAAAGGAAATGTTGTTCATAAAATCTAAAGGTATGCAGGCAAAATTGATTGTAACTGTTATATAACGGTTCAATACTAAACCACGTGTGTGTCCTTTGTTTCCAAACTACTCAGTCCTCCTCAATATAGAAAAAAAATTATCTAATTCTTATCACTACAGCATGAAATGTATGCATGACTGAATGTCTCATTTTTATCAAACAGTCAAAGCTAGTCAAATGAATCTTCGGTTGCAGGCAAATGGAGCGTTGGAACTGATCCAGTCTTCATTCTTATTTGACTTCGAGGCACTGGTTTGCCTAGTACTTTTTACATCAGATTTCTTTCATATGCACCTGCCTCAAGATGTAGACTACATATCTATGCTGTTTCAACATTAATAGGATCTTTTCGTTTGCAAAGTTGGATCCACTTTTTTTTCGCGTCATCATCCTTTGGGAATCTACGGAAAACAAGATCCTTGTTTTGTCTTCTATTTGAAAAACATCCAAACACTGCACAATTACTCGGCATCTTGTAAAATGTAGAGCCAATATTATAAAAAACGTAATCTGTAACTTGAGGAAGTATGCTTGAACTGAACTGTAAGTTTGTTTGTAAACGACTGCCGGGTCAGGGTGTTTCCTCGTGGTCAAGGACCTTCCTCGTGGTAGCCTAAGGCGAGGTTGTTTTGGTGTCACGCTCTCGACCTGGGCAGGAGAGGGCTCGTTTTGGATCGGTGCTGACAAGACCTTCTATACTCTCTAGACCTTGGGGGATACCATAGAGGGTACATATTTGGAGGTGCTATCTGTATAGAACAGGGGTTCCCAATCTGGGGTACATGTACCCCCAGCGGTACATTTGTACCCCTCAGGGGGTACATTGGATCTGAGAGAATTGCCAGTACTGCGCAATACATGATGTAATTTGCATTGAGATTGCGCAATGTCATGTCTTTTTTTTTTATTTCCTTATTACCATTAATATTCTGATGTAGTCTAGACAGACAGATTTTATGACAAAATTATATCACAATGTCAATTTCATTGTTTTTCTTTTTCATCCTCATCTATAAAAATGCCCAAAGGGTACAAAAGAACAAAAAGGTTGGGAACCCCTGGTATAGAAGTACTACGTAGTTTAGTGGTCTTCCTTCAGGGCGGTGCTGCAGAGCCTTGCTGCCATCTTTAAAGGTCTGGTAACCATGCAAATTGAACAGGGGCTTAGTTCGACTGTGTATTTTTTTTTATCCTGAATGTTTCATGAGTAGGTGTTTAGTGAATGCTTAGTGAGTGCTTAGGGTTTAGTGAATGTAGTGAGTAAGTGTTTAGTGAATGTTTATTGTAAGTGTTTAGTTAATGTTTAGTGTTTATGGTTTAGTGAATGTTTTGTAAATTTTAGTGAATGTTTAGTGTGTAGGTATTTAGTGCTTAGTGTGTGTTTAAGGCTTAGTGAGTGTTTTGTGAATGTTAGTGTTTAGTGAATGTATAGTGTGTAAGTGTTTAGTGAGTGTTTAGGGTTTAGTGAATGTTAGTGTTTAGTGAATGTTTAGTGTGTAAGTGAATGTTAGTGTTTAGTGAATGTATAGTGTGTAAGTGTTTAGTGAGTGTTTAGGGTTTAGTGAATGTTAGTGTTTAGTGAATGTTTAGTGTGGTTGCTTAATGAGTGATTAGTGAATCTTCAATGACTGTATAATGTTTAATGAGTGTTTAGAGGTTTAGTGAGCATTATTGTTTAATGAGTGTTTAGGGATTAGTGAGTGTTTTGTGTATAGTGAGTGTTTAGTGTATAGTGAGTACTTAGTGAATGTTTAGTGTATAGTGAGTCTTTAGTGAATGTTTAGTGAGTGTTTGGTGTTTAATGAATGTTTAGGATTAAGGGAGTGTTTAGTGAATGTTTACTGAGTGTTTAGGGTACAATGAGTATTTAGTGAGTGTTTAGTGTTTTATAAGTGCTAAATGAGCATTTAGTGTACAGTGAGTGCCCAGTGAGTCTGGAGAATTCAGTGAGTTTTTAGTGTTATTGAGGGTGAGTGTAAAGTGCGAATGAGCAGTGAGTGTGAGTGTATAGTGTGTGTTTAGTGAGTGTAGGTGTATAAATGTGAGTGTTTAGTGCATGTGAGTGTATAGTGAGTGTGTGTGTTTAGTGAGTGTAGGTGTATAAATGTGAGTGTTTAGTGCGTGTAATTGTATGGTGAGTGTTAGTGTTTAGTGATTGTACATTACTGTTTAGTTAGCGTTTAGTGACTGTATGCAAAGACAATACTGTGATATACAGGAACCATTTATGCTAGACATTACTTAGATCCAAGAGCAGATGCTTAGGGCTTGACACAATGGTTGGAGTTCTTAGGCCAACCTGTTTTTGTAAGGTAATTTTTCTCTGTGAAATTGGGTAACATAATAATAATAATAATAATAATAATAATAATAATAATAATAATAATAATAATAATAATAATAATAATAATAGTAAAAGAGATAAAAATGATGATGGTAAAAATATTAACAATAATAAAGTGTAGTACTATGAGCTGGACCAAGAACTTTCAATATGGTTGCCCGAGATCACTCCATATTGACGCTCTACGGGCGATACACGTCTGTCGGGTTATGACGTCACCGGTGCGGAAATAAAAACCGAAGTCGTTACTGAAATCACATGACATTTTAATCAACGCCCGATCAATGTAGGAAGGGATAAACTTTCACAGCCTTTAGAAGACTTCCTACGTTTTCGTGCATTTGATTTCACAACGACTTTGAGCTTCTTCCTATAAGTGGCTGTACATCTGTGTCTTTCTAGCAGCGCAATGCGTTTGTCTCTACGCCCTCTTATGGTTAAACTGGAGTGTTTGTGAAGTCACTTCTGGCTATGTACAACTGCCTCCTTTCAATAAGCGATTCCTCTGAAATCCCTTCCAGAATATTCAAAGCAAGGTCTTCAAAAATTATTAAGAATGAATTGTGGTTTATAACGGCATTATACTTGAGTTCAAACTTTGAAAATAGCAGAAGCAATGTAATTGAAATTTGAACCACCTCAAAAACATAAGATTTTATGCTAATATGCGCTTGAATTCCCTGATTCTGCGAAAAAAGGATTCAGGTACAAAGTTTTTAAAAGCTTCAATCAGGATAAAGAGATCCAAAACAATTTTTAACCGAGTTCCTCCTTGTAAGGACGTGAGGTTCTCAACTTTCGTCTCTTTTATGGAGATTACACCTTATTTTGCGCTAAGTTTTCGTAGACCTTCAAATCTCTCTCTCTCTCTCTCTCTCTCTCTCTCTCTCTCTCTCTCTCTCTCTCTCTCTCTCTCTCTCTCTCCTTTAGCAAGTTCAGACTTGTTTTCCTTGATGTTTGAAGCCTACCAAGCCAATCTCTACCTCTCCATTCCTGCTCTCCTTCCGTTTTATTAAGCTTATAAAACTCATTTCGCTGTAGTGTCGGTACATATTAATCAATATCAGTCTGTTTGGCTCATAAAGAACCAGTATGCCAGAAAAGAGTGGGAATGACAACCCAGTCCGCAGATCTCCGACTCTTCCCCAACAAGACAATCGCCATAAAACCATTGGGAAAGATGGTCGTTCGCTTGTAAGCAAGTTGCGGTTCCTCAGGGAGTCGTTTAGCCAAAATCTAGTGGCTGTTGAATAAAAGAATGTGACAGATAAGAAACAGAGAGAGAGAGAGAAAGAGATTTAAGCTCGGAAAATAACAAAAATACAGTTGGCATCCACATTGAACAGACACAAGCACGGAGTTGCACTCACTAGCATTGGATAAGTAAAGGTTCTTAAGAGCCGAACCTTGTATGTGTAACTGAATTACGCATATACGGTTACAAGGTGTCAAAATGTTGAGGACGAACCGTAACCACGTTAAGCACGTAACTTCATTGCAATCCACTGCGATCATCAGTCTGTCTCTGCCCGGGTTGTTTACCGACGATGGCCACCATGCAAGTAGCAGCTGCCGCCTATATTTATATACATTATTTAACGAAGATGAAGCGAAATAAAAGAAGATGGTGGCAATCAAGGTTATATACTAGAAGGGTAGAATACAGTGGTCGGGAATTACTCGCTGACATGAGGTTCCAAGAAGGACCTCCTCCTCACTCCGATCAGCCATGGTAGACATATACGTACTTACACCAAGGGCATGAGACTGACCAAAACAAGGGACTCTACTATGGACGGCCTTGTCCATAATCGGTGTCAACAAGTTCAGCAACCTCTGTTGATACGCGTGAAAATACAGGTCCCGTCCACACACTGCGTAACGTGCAAAGAGACCTCCCTTTGATTCGGGGCCCAAAAACCGACAATTGCCGGGACGGAGGGCGAACGGAGCCTCGAACCTCGCGGGTTCGGGGTTCGGGTTCGAGGAACCGTCCACACTTACGTTTTTGTTACAAGAATCGGTTACAATACTAGGTTCAGTTCGCATGTGTGTACCCACTTACACTACTTTGAAACGCCATGTGTATTGTCGCAAGTAATTTTGACTGATACTGTAGTTTATGCGCATAAATATCTACCTATAATTTTTTTTTTTTTTTTTTTTTTAGATTTGATATTCTCCCTCCATATTTTTTTTATTGCATTTACTGGTACTTCATTGTTTACCAGCTGCCTTTGTAACTTCGTAACTCTGATTCTGTTTCAGTGTTTAAGCTCTAATAATAATAATAATAATAATAATAATAATAATAATAATAATAATAATAATAATAATAATAATAATAATAATAATAATAATCATAATAATACTTGAGCAAACGATTTAACGTATTTACGCTCGAGCAAAAATGCTAAACCAAATTACTTTATCAAATTTTAAACAATCTTTGTTTTTTATTAATGGATGCTAAATAAGTTGCATCTGTAACGGAAAAACGTAAGAATGGTTAAGGACTTACTACAGTATTTTTGCCAAAGAAATTATTTCTCCTATATTTTGCTGATATTTCAAATAATTTGGGCCTTTACTTCGCTCGCAATTCATTTGTTTCTGTATTCCCTGTTTCCTGCCCTCCTTCCCGAAATTTCTAACAAATTAGGTCCATGAATTTCCAGTAAACAAAATCAGTACGGAAATCGGTATAGAAATCCATTAGAAAACTCATATTTCAATAAGGACTAGATTAACCTAACCTTCCATGACCTAATCTAACATAGGGTGCCTGGTCTTTACCAGACCAAAACTCCCGACCTAACCTGACCATGAGTGCCGCATATCTCTCAGAAATGAAGAACTGCAGCATCCTCAGACTTCTTAGAGGTCTGTGGTGCGGGTTCAAATACGCAGCCGGCCGGTCAGAGAGGCGGACACTTTGCTATCCGTGTAGACACCCCGGGATTATATATGTAATCAATGGATAGGTTTGCTTAAAAGCAAATGGGTGTTACAGACTATTACACACACAAACAAAGCCACTCCAACATCTTCTAAAAACATAACAGACACCTCACACGTCTCGACTCTCGACCTCACCGTGTAACGACTCCTCGCTGCAGGGAGAAAGAGCGCCGGTGAACTGGTACAATACATGAACACAATATCGGGGTCTGAGCGATGTCAGGCAGGGCAGCCGATTGGGACTGCAAAGTCTACTGCAAAGCCAAATCAAAGTCCATCAAAAAGAAGGCATTACGGCCACCCCATATAAAAATGGGAACAAGCCGGGGAGAAGAAGAAGAAGATACATATATATATATATATATATATATATATATATATATATATATATATATATATATATATATATATATATATATATACATATATATATATATATATATATATATATATATATATATATATATATATATATATATATATATATATATATATATATATATATATATATATATATATATATATATATATATATATATATATATATATATATATATATATATATATATATATATATATATATATATATATATATATATATATATATATATATATATATATATATATATATATATATATATATATATATATATATATATATATATATATATATATATATATATATATATATATATATATATATGTATATATATATATATAGGGAGGAGAAAGAGGAGACGAGTGGAAGAGAGAGAGAGATTATCGGTTGTCATTCAGAGTTTTCCCTTGCAGTGCCGGGTTGGTCAGCTAGTGTATATATATATATATATATATATATATATATATATATATATATATATATATATATATATATATATATATATATATATATATATATATATATATATATATATGCATGTATGTATGTGTGTATGTATTTGTATCTCTGACTTGCTCTCTCTGATGCATGGTGTCCAACGGCCAGGTGGCGTTTCCGTGTAGTGTAGCCAGTGACTGATTGTTCAAATCATTCACTGCAGCTTTTGTGACAATGACAGCACGACAGTTGCCATGGAGTTTCTCGACAAAGGATACCCTCTCTCTTCCGCCATTATGCCAGTGGAAAAGTTGTTCACTTTTAATCAAATAACGTTGTTCTTTGTTCAAGTTGGCTGCTTCATCCAATCAGCGGAAGCGAGCGAGACGCTTTTCAATATTGCTTTTTGTTACCCACATTTTTCCACTTTTGTTTTGGAAATCTGAGTCATGACTCTCAAAGGTATTTTCGCTTTCAAAATGGTCGAAGCGGCCAGGATAATACCTGCTGTGATTTGCTGCTGTTGATATCATCATCATCAGTAATATCATCCTCATTATTATCATTATTACTATTAAAAGGACAATTCTAAAAATATTTTAATTAGAAAGCGAGAATTGATAAATAAATGAGTCATCATAAATTTCAAAGCTTTAGCTGAGGAGCAACTTGAAGGTCTCAAACTGCCCAAATTCCTTTATAAACTGCTGTGAGAATGGTAAAGCAGGGTCCAGTGGCGGGAGTAGACTCCAGTCTAGTAAACACAAGAAATAACAGGCTGAAAACCACAAGTGGCAGTGGGCCATAATGAGACCCGGAAGAGAGCAGAGCCAGTGATTGTTGGTCTGCTAATGATAGATGCAATCCCGTGGACCAGAGCGATTCCGGGTAAACTGCCGATATCGCAGTGACTTTTGGGTAAATATATATCACATCCTGTAACATTCACTGTCTTTTGTTGTGTTTGTATATTTACGATAAACAACAACCGGAAAACTCTCAACGACCTTTGTTAGAGAAATAGACGCAAAGTTGAAACGATAACCCCATTAGGATAATTACTTATGCACTGTCCTATGAACAAGATTAAAGGATTCCTTTGAAGTGGTAATTAGCAATCACAGAAAAAAGCTTAAGGTAATTAGGTATCTGAAGACTACGGTCCAATAAGTAAATGCCGTAATTAGAAGACCTTGAGGGGACAACGACCTAAATGCTTCAGATCCGAGGCTTTTGAAATCTCACATCCTTTCTGAAGCAATGACATTTAATTTCCGTAAAATGAGAGTTTACTGACAATTTTATTCCTTTAGGGAGCTTCTTTTACTTTTTACATAATTCGGTTTATTTCAAAGAATTATAAATGTCAGTTTACTTGTTTTGAGAGAGAGAGAGAGAGAGAGAGAGAGAGAGAGAGAGAGAGAGAGAGATCTTGATGTTAATTGTTTAAGCTATAATGAAAAGATAATCAAGAGGCATAATAATAAATAAGCAAATATTTACGAAACACTAATAGTAATGACAAAAGTATGTCGAAAGGCTTTTTCTTATATGAAAATCTTATCTTGTAGAACATATGTACCTCTCTCTCTCTCTCTCTCTCTCTCTCTCTCTCTCTCTCTCTCTCTCTCTCTCTTTAACCTCATACTGCGAGTGGTAATGCACTCAGCTCACAAAACGGATTACACCAATTTGAGCTTCAATCTGTCATATCAACCCAATCGTTTTAGTCTGGTGGAAAATGCGACTCGGCCATACCTTTGGAAAGCGGGTCACTACCAATTTCTTTAGGCATGCTATTCCTTTTTATTTCCCTCCAT
>JANJGK010000010.1:55721096-55722524 GCA_039081455.1 Macrobrachium rosenbergii | reverse complement strand
CGAGTTAGAAGACTGCGAATGGAAGAGGGTGAAATGGTGTGGAGAAAATAAAAAAAAACCAACTATGCAATGAACAATGGAACAGAGGTGGTTTGGCTGTTGACTGTTGGTGATTGTTGTTTAATATGGAGGGACTAAAAAGGGAAGCGAATGGCTGTTTTTTGTTTGTCCGAGTATTTGAAAATCACTGTATTCTATGTGATAGTGGCAAGATATAGCATGAAGTCTAATGGCACTATTTTCTTTTTTGCTTACATTGGGACCTATGTGGGATGTACCAAGCGCCTACTTCCCTAGATAGGAAATCGTACCTGCGCGTAACGCTATAGGAAATCCTGTATCCATATGGAATCATTGTAGGAAAAAAATTTAAAAAAATATTCAAACATGCTTTATTTTACCAAAACTACACAAAAGTAAAAAAAGAGTATTCTTGAACAAATACCACCCTCAATTATGACAATAAAACTTAACAGAATATACTTTTGACTTATTAGAAAAAAACTTTTATATAAAAAGATCTTATCAATTGAGGTACTGTAATGATAAAAAGACACGTCATTCAGCAAAAATGCTTTTGAATATATGAACTAGGAACTATAAAGAATCCCCTAGGCGCCTTGTTCATCCTGGAAACCACGGAAAACATCGGTCCTGGAATAAATAAAAACGGACATATTATTATATACACTTCAGCAGCAAACACGAGTTTTCAGCTATGACGATATATTCTGGTGAATTTTATGCTTGTATATGCAATAAAACTTTTTTTTTCTTTCAAATAACTTTGTTTCTAGTATATTTTCAATGTGTGAATGCAATATGAAACAAATACAATTACCTGCTACTAGGGCCAGCCCTAGGGGAGTGGTGGGGAGACTCAGTAATCCCATAATGAGAAATGTCACTGTCCGTTCCTTCATCATGGGTAGTGTACAAGACCATATCAAAAGCTGAGGTGTTCACCAAGGCATCTAAGTCGAACCTGGACAGTGTTCTCTTACGTTTCCTGGGCATTTTATCACACAAAAAAAAAAAATAATAATAATAAATCAATAATACTATATATGGAATAATGTAAGTCATGTTTCACTATGTACAAGATCTAATAAGGCTATTACACTCTCAAAACATAGTCATTATGTTATTTACATGCGGTAATGGCCTTTTCTGAAAAAAATATTTTTTCACCATATACTATCATATTAGGAAATGCTGTGCCATTTGGATACATGAGTACTCACCAAGAGTGGATGAAGAGGAGCAGCATGTTACACACCTTACAGTATGAAGAACTGCTGTTGAAATGCCCACCAAAGCACCAATTGAGCCAAAGAAGTATAAATTGTTGGAAAAAATTTGGCGGGAAATACAAAAGTTCAGGGTAGCTGTGCCATTTGGCACGGGATTTCCTATCTAGGGTTAAGG
>JANJGK010000010.1:55716096-55718596 GCA_039081455.1 Macrobrachium rosenbergii | reverse complement strand
AGAATACTGCGTTGTCTTTACTTAAAAATAAAAAGAAGGAATTGAGAATGGGAAGAATTCCTGAAAATGAATACGACATGATTTGAAACTGCATTTAAAATGTAAGACCCGCAAATATTTAATAAGTAACAAGATGAGCTGGTGACAAAATTAGCTTCAACCAGAACTTGAAAAGGGAAAGATGGAGTCATATGAATTTGTAAGTTT
The DNA here is from genome assembly GCA_039081455.1 of Macrobrachium rosenbergii. Classification (NCBI taxonomy): domain Eukaryota; kingdom Metazoa; phylum Arthropoda; class Malacostraca; order Decapoda; family Palaemonidae; genus Macrobrachium; species Macrobrachium rosenbergii. Next base: position 55,718,389 of record JANJGK010000010.1, on the reverse strand, counting down.
ATAATATATGCAACTCGCAGTCAGTTTCATTGGTACTGAAGAACCATCGAATAACCCAGTGTTTCGTCCTCCATTGCCATAAAAATACTTAACGACCAAATTAAGCACATCTGTGGTATTACTTGACCGAATCTTTAAAGACTGCTTTGCAAACAAAACGTAATCTTCAAGTAATTTGGATCTTCGAACTTCCTTCTTCAGTTGATGCTTGTTATTTTACTTCTAATACACCTAACCTTCTAGTATCTAATTTAATCACTTTGAGAGAATTAACTACTGCAGAGTATGTAAGTTAATTTGGACTCTTTCAACAGTGTAATTTTTTTTATCGTGATTTCCAACAGAAGTATGTAATTTTATGAGTTGACGTAATGTGTTTTTAAAGTTAGAAAATTATGTCTAGTCAATATCTGTTATTAAATCCTGTTATGAATTATTCTAACATGCATTGGATACTTATTAAAATAAGATACCTCTGGATTATATACAGAAATTTTATGGTACACGATAAGTCAATAAATCCTCGAAACTATCTTACTCTGGGAAAATTTGGTGATCAGCATCAAGGGAAGTTAATCAATTAAACTTCACAGAGAATGAGAGATAGTTTTCAGCTCATAGGAAATGTAGCTTGAAGACGAGTCTTGTATTTCCTGCCAGAATTTGGCACAGTGGGAGAAGTGACGTGTCCATCATATAAAACAAAACCAGGCAGCCATGAAAAGAGTAAACGAGATGAGAAGTCTTTATCTACAGTAATAAAATCATGGAAAAATCAAGCACTTACATTCTCTTTTGGTAATTTCAGCCAGTCCCTTTATGGACAACGTTTCTCCATATTCGGAAATTAAGCAGATTTTTATTGGCTACAAATCAGGCACAGTGGTCCATCATAATCAAAAGGTCGGGATATGACACACATAACCTATAAGGCAGTTCTCTCGGCGCTCAGGCCGCTCCCGCCGGGGGGCGGGGAGGGGCGCTGCTGCAGCCATTGGGGCCACACTCATTGAAATTTACGGTTGGGTCATAATGACTTACATATTTTACGATGGAAAGGAAGAACTTTTTTTTTGGTTGTAAATTGATGTCAAGAGACATTTTTTGTTGTCTAAGTTATCTTAGTAACCACTATAACGCGTTCACGTTCTAAATGATAAAACGATAATCAGTTGATAATCAAAATTTATTTTCAGGAAACCATACGATCGTGTCTGGAAAAAAAATGGGAATGTTTGCGAGAACAAATCTTCACCTGTTTATTGTTGACTATCTGCAATAACAAATGTTCCCAAGCAGACAAGAAAAATCGGAAATTATAGAAATTTTTCAAAAAATTTACCAAATATGAAAAAAAAAACGCAAATGAAAAGTTATCTGAGGTATATGTTTTTCTTTTAAGTTTATTGCTGAGAATTTAGGGTATCATTTTCATGATGCGGAGGATGTATATCACTGCACTATTTAGATTTAATTACATTTAAAGAGGGAGCTGATCGCCATCATAAAATATAATGTTCCCTTGCAATATATCTGCATATATTAGACTTTACATAATTTTATGGATAATAATTGGGTATATAAATGAGGGTTGTCTGAATACTTTATCATTTTTATCACCTGGCGCATACATTTACTTTTGTCGTAAACTTATTTCGGGTGTTGACGGACTTTGTTGTCGTCATGGATCATCATGCCCCAATAAGTACCAGCCTCCTCACTGCTCAAGCTCTTGTCGCTGACCTCATTTTACACTGTTGCTATTTCTTTTTCTCACTTTCAGTACTTCCACACTCACAGAACTTCCGCTTTTATGGGCGCACTATCGTCGCCTGCGCTTTTACTGCTGGACGTTGGCAACCAAACTTCGGTCGTAAAGGTCAGCCTCGTAGGCACCACAAGAGAGGTTATGCATAATGCGGGAAGCGCGCTGGATATAAACGAACGTCATACAGCGTGGGGTATATGGTGAAGCAGCCCTCATAAAACGAAGGCAAGGCGGATGACTTCATTCATATTGGTATCGATGACACTGCTTCCTAATCTTCATTTCCTGAATTTATGTTGGGGACGGCCTTTCGACCCTCGTTTGCTCAGCTGTTTCTCTTTGCTAGCAAATGAATCCAAAGACAATGATGCCCTGTAAAGGAGAATACTTCCACACCTTTAGCATAAGTTCTGGCCACATTTGACTGGAAATCCTGGTATTTCGCCACAACTCCCCTTCGAATGCTGACGAAAAGAAGAAAAAACATGGTATATATGATATCCCCAATATGAGAAAAGAGGAAAA
>JANJGK010000010.1:55698596-55711096 GCA_039081455.1 Macrobrachium rosenbergii | reverse complement strand
TAAAGTTATAAGATTATACGTGATGGGTGGTTCCTTCCACCCAATTATAGGTGACAACATCTTTTTCATATGCTTCCAATGTCGTCACCTATGTCAGACAATTATCCTGATAGTTAAAATTCTATATTCGGAACGTAATTGGTTGGCGTGACGCTTATTTAACGTCACCCTGCAACTAGGATACATGCACACACACACGCACACACACACACACACACAAACACACACACACACACACACACACACACACACACACACACACACACACACACACACATATATATATATATATATATATATATATATATATATATATATATATATATATATATATATATATATATATATATATATATATATATATATATATATATATATATATATGTATATTACATATATGCTGTATATATATGTATACATATGAGTATATATATATGCATATATATATATATATATATTTTTATATACACACACACACACACACACACACACACACACACACATATATATATATATATATATATATATATATATATATATATGTATATATATATATATATATATATGTATGTATATATATATATATATATATATATATATATATATATATATATATATATATATATATATATATATATATGTATATATATATATATATATATATATATGTATATATATATATATATATATATATATATATATATATATATATATATATATATATATATATATATATACATATATCCTAGTTGCAGGGTAACGTTAAATAAGCGTCACGCGAACAAATCATTGTTTGGAAATAGAATTTTAGCTATCAGGATAATTATTGGGCATAGGTAACGGCATTGCGCAAAATGGAAGGGTATGAAAAAGATGTTATCCCCTATGATTGAGTGGAAGAAACCACCCATCACGTATAACCTTACAACTTTACAACTTTGCATACAAAATGTACGCCCTAACCTGTAGGTGTCCCTATCCGGAAACGTCTGCCAAACAGCCGAAGTGGCAGCGGCTCATACAGCATTATATGTTGTACAGAAACTTGATTGCACCGAAGTTTTTTCGACACATTTTTTACTTGTTCATATTACATATGCACGGTATGTGGTTTGGACTGCATCCAACCCAATACCTGTCAGTTTTCTAGATGTTTAATTCCAACCGAGACCAAATTATGGAAAGATCTTCCTAGGCATATGGCTGTGTTGTTGTAACTTTAGAAGTGCAAAATGGGTGTAAATGTATTTTGTTGAGCAAGCTAGAAAGGCCTCGTGTCATAGTTTATTTGCTTAACTCATTTGTTTTCTCTTTTTGTCCTTCATAATTTATTCTTTACCTCTTTGTCTCCTTTTCCGTACTGGACTTATTCCTAATCAGACCCTAAGGCTTTTAGCATTCCGCGTTTTCAACTGACGTTGCAGCTTGGCTAATAATAATAATGACAGTAATAAAAAATAATTACAAATACTCTCACGATGGTCTGTGAAGGTAAGCCATAAGAAACATCTAGGGAAGGTTGCTAACAATGTTATTTTTAAAATCTGAATATATATATATATATATATATATATATATATATATATATATATATATATATATATATATATATACATATATATATATATATATATATATATATATATATATATATATATATATATATATATATATATATATATATATATATATATATATATATATATATATATATATATATATATATATATACATATTTATACATATCTATATATATATATATATATATATATATATATATATATATATATTTATACATATCTATATATATATATATATATATATATATATATATATATATATATATATATATATATATATATATATATATATATATATATATATACATATACAGATAAATGTGGACGGACAGACAACTAAAAGTAAAGGGCCAGGAACATTACATGAGGAACACCGGGGATTACATTCCTGTAGTCACTACAGTGCCAATAAACAGATAATCTTTGCATTCTGTTATTAAGATTAAGTAATAATACTACGCACTGCTTCCCAAACACCCATCTGTCTAAGTCTGAAAACTTATGGAGTTTGAAATGTGTGCAAAGGTGAAGTCACAACATAATTTACTTGAATAACAATTATTTTATTTTGGATACAGTCATAAAAAATATTTTGTTAAAGAATTTGTAAAGCTCTAGGCTATTTCTTTTTTGCCTTAGAAAAGAACTGACGTAATTCAAAGCAGTTCAGAGATGATAGAAGCCTTTTATTAGGTAAACCCCTGAATTCCCTGCTGAAATCATTTGAGTCAGTTTTTTTCCTTGGCGCTGTCACTATATAAATCGTTGAATAAATGGCATAATTTCCCAACAGAATCTTCAGAAGAATGGAGCGACTCACTGAATTCCGGAAGGAATGTTTTAGCTATAGTAGACTTCGTTTATAACGTATAGGCTTGTATTGAAATCAGGCTTATAAAGAATAAAATTGTAATTCCTAATCCCAAAATGAATAGATAACTTGAAATTTTATCAAACGCATTCTTTGTAAGGAAATCTAGCATTATAACGAACAATTTGGTATATCCCAGTGGCAGATGTATTGCTGAAAATTTACTGTTGAACGGAGTGAGAACTTTATTGTTATATAGACAACAAACACCTGTTGTCCAGAGAAGAAGTCTATTATCCGTTTTATAATGACACAGCACGGTACTTAGTAGGGCGATGGGCAAATAATAACGCCTATATTGTAATTTCATTATTCTGAAATGACCTATTTGACTGTCTTGAGAATTCAAAAAGCTTACAGAAGGATATACAGGTATGAAAAAAATGCGACACAAAAGCTATGTCTTTTAAGGTACAAAATGAAAGGGGGCAGGCAGCTTTCCATCAAAATCATTCACAACTACAAACATAGCTATTTATATTATATGCAAAAATTTAAACGCACATTGTCTTTTGTTAAAATAAAAACAAAATAAATTTGAATACTGACGTCGTTCGCTAGCCTGTGATTTTTATGGCATCCAACGTTCAAACAAAGGAGACACTTTACACTTTCCAAGAGACTTCTTGCATAACGAAAAATGCTTACAACGAGATGCAGATAGCGGTCCCTTGGGGTTCGTTATAAATGAACTCTAATTTAGTTAAGTCCCTTAGTCACTAGATAAAATGATTTTCCTGATTTTTACCTTTGATGTACAGTGATAACCCCATGAATTTCTTGGTAGAGTACATGATCTTCATTTATAACGCTTTAAGAAGAACTATAGAATGACTTCAGAGAATTCAGAAGGGAGTCTTTAGCAGCGGGCGACAGACTGACAAAGTGTCGTGTTGGCGCCAAAACCCCCTGTGTCCGTCAAAAGAAGAAATATTAGACAGAAGAGGAAAGAAGAATAATTTTCGGTGCTCAGTCTTCCAGGGTGATGGACCTCCCACACAAAAAGCCTTCACATCCAATCCCACTCTGCTCCCGGCAATCTGTATTGTTCCGCCCACGCTTTCCTCCTTCAGACAGAAACACTTCTTCTTCGTTTAACGTGCTTTTTCCCATTTTTCATATGGGGTAAGCACAGAAACAGGATGGTGTTTATGAGAACGCAGAATGGGGCGTTGCTTTTGTTGTGTAATGTGCTGTGAATCTGGGCCGGTTTCAACATGTCAGTAGCTGAAGGCCAAATCCATCCCAAAGTATTCTGCTCCGTTAGGTCAAATTGAATTAGCTTCGGTTTTCGGATTCAGTTTACATCAAGTTTTTATTGACTCCATGTTTATATATATATATATATATATATATATATATATATATATATATATATATATATATATATATATATATATATATATATAATGTATATATATATATATAATATATATATATATATATATATATATATATATATATATATATATATATATATATATATATATATATATATATATATATATATATATATATATATATATATATATATATATATATATATATTATATATATATATATATATATATATATATATATATATATATATATATATATATATATATATATATATATATATATATATATATATATATATATATATATATATATATATATATATATATATATATATATATATAATATATATATATATATATATATATATATATATATATATAAAAAATCATAATAAGTGAGTATATACATAGTAGTCCTTCATAATGTCAGTTATAGACTTATGGGATGACTTCCAAAATGTCCCTTTCGTCAAGATATGTCAATTCATCTATTTGATTATCTCTTTGGTTTAGGCAAAGATAAGGAAAAGTGGCATCTCAAGACGATTTCTTATGGAAGAAATTATTATCATACTATTTCATTAATTCAAGTTATTCCTGAGAGTGCTTATCCCTTTTTTTTCAACTTGTTTGTTATCATTTCTCTACTAGAGGGCAAGGGACACTGAGTCCCCCTGGGACCAAGAGGCCAACTGAGGAAGAGGAGGAAACTATCTAAAAGTCAAACTTTCGACATCCTGGAAAGCAACTGGAATTATTTATTTTTTTTATGAAAATTTTCCTGGAAGTCGCTCGTCCCGGCTGCAGAGAGACTTCCGAACTCACATTGTCTTCCCAACTTGTGTGGCGATGACGTCAAATAACTTTGCTTAATTCTTTAGATTCGGTTTTGATAAAGTTTAGCCCAAAGGAAACTTCTGAATCCCCTCTCCCTTCCGGGAACTTCTTCTAGCGATTCAAACTTTGCCGATCTCGCATCAACCCCGGACGGCTGTCTGAGAAAATCGTTATGGCAGAGCTTGGATTGTGGTTAGACATTAGATTTTTATACTGTTTATCATTATGTTTTTGTTGCGAATATAGAATTTCTAAAAATTCATTTCAATACATTTCTTTGAGTTAGGGTCTTCATATGAGTTTATGCTTTATAGAACGTTTAATTTATATAATTTTATTTTTTTAGTGATGATCCTATTACGAACTTATACACGTTAAAATATTCCTTCTATATTATGTTTTTTTTCTGGGCTACGTTGTTGATAGAAAATGGAAACCTCTAGAATATTAATTTTCATGCAAATATTTTTAATCATGCTATTGTTAAGAAGCTGAACTCTCTGCAGTGTCAGCCAACTTACTTTCATTTTATTCCTGGTTTTGATAGGAAGTTTAGGTGCTTTGGATATACATTTTCAGTGTAGATTTTTAGTCTGAATTGTAGTCTTGACCGAAAGTTTGAACACTAAAATATTCCCTTTCATATTAGTTTTCCTGAATTCTGCTCATGATTTGAAGATTTTAGCTCTGCAATATTCAGCTTCTTATCCATGATTGCTTAACAGTTCTCTTATTTCAAGGTTTGAACTGCAAATGACTCATTTTGTATGAAAATTCTCTTGTTTCTGATACTAACAAAAAGTTTATGTTGTTTCTTATACTAACACAAAGTTTAGACTTTCAATAATAATAATTTATTTTCATATTTTTTATTCTAATTATGTTACTAGCAAGCTAAGGACGACCATTTAAAATATTAGTTTTTAAAAAACTTACCGAGTTATGCATTTGTTCAGGAGTTTAGATTCCCTAATTTATTAATTTTCATATAACTTTTTTCTAAATTTAGCTCTTGATACATCATGCATATTTTGCTTTTCAGTTATACTCTTGATAAGAAATTTAGATTCGCTTTAGTAATAATTTTTTTTCATAAAATATCTACTTTCTAAATGACGTTGTTGATAAGTTTAAAATGTCTGAAGCATTTACTTTGACATTAATGTTTTGAGTTTTGCTCGTGCTGCGTAGTTAAACTTTCTTAGCTAATACTTTTTTCACACTGTTTATTATTTATGCGTTTGATGTGCAGTCTAGACTTTAAAAAAATATATTTTATATTTAATACCAAGATCATTAACGGGGTCACAAAGAAATTTCTTAATAAAAGGTTCCCTAACAATACTTTATACTTCAATGTTCATGAGTAAAAAACCTATGCATCCTTTCCTTACTTGAACACTGACAGCTATTAATTTTATCATTCTTTTTATTTTTTCAAATAAATGTACAGTTTTTTAAAATTCTCTCTCTCTCTCTCTCTCTCTCTCTCTCTCTCTCTCTCTCTTCTCTCTCTCTCTCTCTCTCTCTCTCTCTCTCTCTCTCTCTCTATATATATATATATATATATATATATATATATATATATATATATATATATATATATATATATATATATATATATATACCGTAGAATTCCCTGAAGATCTAGTAACGTATTGCAAAACTCTGGAATAAACTGTCAAAGTGTGAAATTCCAGCTTGCCTTCTGCTATAATATATATATATATATATATATATATATATATAATATATATATATATATATATATATATATATATTATATATATATAATATATATATATATATATATAAGTAGAATCTACTTGTCACTTGTTACCAGATACATACGTAATTATAATAGCCACGGTACCCTCTTAACTTCTCAAAATCTTCGCGCTTTTTTGGATACGCTTGTCACTACAAAGCCTCAAGATCTAAATGCAAGAAATTGAAGTGGTTGAGACTGGTCGTGGTCAGGTCGACAACGTGGCTTCCTTATGATTATGGTGACCCGGGTTCGTTTCCCGGTACCGGACAAATCAACCACTTTAATTTCTTGTACTTGGATCTTAAGTCTTTCTAGTGACAAGTGTATCCAAAGAGACGCGAGGATTTCGAGAAGTTAAGAGGGCATTGTAGCTATTTAAATTTATATATATGTATATATATATATATATATATATATATATATATATATATATATACATACACACACACACACACACACACACACACACACACATATATATATATATATATATATATATATATATATAATATATATATATATATATATATATATATATATATATATATATATTTATTTATTTATATTATAGATAGATAGATAGACAGATAGATACACTCACACACACACACACACACACACATATATATATATATATATATATATATATTATATATATATATATATATATATATATATATATATATATATTATATATATATATATATATATATAGTGATACAGGGAAATACTCCAGGAAGCATATCCAGAGGAAGACGGACGATAACCACACATCACTAGGCTGTCTTATTTATTTTAAAACCAACGTTTCATAATTTTGTACTGAATTACATCTTCAGGGCTGTGTACAAGAAAAGATAAAAACATAAAAACAGTTATAAGTACAGTCTTAGAATACGTTTAAAATGTTACAGTAAAAATTAAATAAATAAGAATAAAAACACAACCAACCTAGAGGTGAAACAGTATGGAACTAAATGGAAAGAAGCCACCACAGTAAGGAGTTAAGCTAAATACAGTTGACCAGCGGATGTATGAGTATTTAATGATGGTACAAGTTGTTTGATAAATAACGACTCTAAGATTGTTAAGTCTTGAGGGTTGGCAGTATGACCGATGACGCTAAAATCTTTGTTCTCAATGTAGGTTTAACATTGTTTTGAATGGTTCCTGATGTTGGAGTGCTCTGGGTTCGAGATTCTGCTACCTGTGCGGAAACTAATTCCCCGATGTGAATCAATGCGCACCTTAAGAAGCCTACTGGCGGATCCCACGTAAATCCCTGAAATACATTTAGGGCAAGTATATTTGTAGATGACACCAGAGGACATATAAGGACACAGCTGACCCTTTACCTTAAACAAAGAGCCAATACTCAGAGGATTTTTGGGAATTAACTTGGCTGATATGGCTGGGAAATGTTCATGGATAATTTTCATAAATCTTTTTTGAAAGGTTAGGTCACTGATATATGGAAAGGTTGCAAAGAAATTCATTTTGGTACTGATATGTGGTTTTCGTCCGTCTTCCTCTGGATATATATATATATATATATATATATATATATATATATATATATATATATATATATATATATATATATATATATATATATATATATATATATATATATATATATGTATATATATATATATATATATATATATATATATATATATATATATATATATATATATATATATATATATATATATATATATATATATATATATATATATATATATATATATATATATATATATATATATATATATATATATATATATATATATATATATATATATATATATACGTATACCTGTATATATGTATGTGTGTGTGTTTGTGTATGTATGTATATATATGTTATGCCCTTTGACAAGGTCAATTAGAGTCACAAGAATAGCGTCATATCATCTTACATCCCTAAGATCCTCCTGGTAGCAATGGCCGGCACTGGGTCAGTACATTCTTTCTCTCTTCGACTCCTCTCACTGAATCTATCCTGAAACAAAGGCCTACTGGAATAAAACGCCGAGATACAAAACTAGACTTTATTTGCAAATTTAATGAAAGTATTTCAGCAAAAGCTACGGTCATGAAATGGAGTGACTCACACCCCATAAAAATGGAAATCATAACTAGAGGAAATTCAGACTCACAATCCATTGAATTAATGATTCTAGACCAACAAATACTAGTGACTAACACCCTGGTCATCAAACAAAATAAAAAGGTCATAATTATTCTAGACCAAAATTTGAGTATGTTAAAAGAATACCACTTCCAAAATATTCGTCCTCACAGGACGAACACAGAATTCCTATTAAAAAAAACATATCATACATTAAAACTTGAAATTGTGTATGGAAAGACATATAAAACAGAAAAATGCATAATGAGGAACAGAATGGAAAATGCATAATGGAGAAACAGAGGAGTTTCACTGCGACACAAACTGGGTATTCCATATAATGTCTGGAAAAAATATAAGTGTTAATGAGTTATCTTACTCACAGTCTATAGCCACAAAAAAAATGTATCTCACAGTGGTTGTTCTTATCCACTAACACTGCACAAAGAGCGAATCATACCCAGCCGCAAATCAAAGCCAATAGCCATTGTATGTTCCTCTCATAATATACCATTAGCGAGTGCGCACTTGCACGCACTCACTTAATAACCCCTCCCTGGAAGCGTGACGACACCGGTTCAATGTTCGAAGGATCACAGCAATTCCATCAATCTGTCACATGTCTCCATGCATTTTGACCATGACCAGAAGGCACAAATGAAAACGTCAGATACCCGCTGTATCTAACTGTGAAAACCTCCAACGTCAACAAAAATACCACCTGCACCGGATATACCTCTCACAGGCCAGCACATAGTTTGCCAAAAGACTTAATATATATATATATATATATATATATATATATATATATATATATATATATATATATATATATATATATATATATATATATATATATATATATATATACATATATACAGTAGTTTTAATTTTAAAGCTGGGGTCTTGCTAGATAAGTGGGGTATACTAGGATGATAAGCAACTTAACTCTAACACTGTAATGAAGGAATCGAGGAATTGCATAGAAGATGCCTAGACTGATCTCGACTCCAGTGACCCGAACATCATACAATTACATTACACTTCTCGTAAAAGTTTTACAAATTAAACAGCACAAAATATAAAGAAATGCAGGTCTCACTGTAAGTATTATCGCACTATGAAAAGAAAGCAACTTTGTTGGAGACAGAATAAGGAACATGACTAACGAAAACCTTAAATCCTTGTACTTTACCTTTCATTAGGAACTGAAGTTCTCCTGTTATGAGGACCAGCGAGGGGTGAGGGCAAGCAAATTAATTCACAACAAAAGTTACTTTGGATACTGCCAGCCACGTGTCGAAAATAGGCAGTTTAATGGGGCAAGGGACGGAGCTCTGCTCTTTGTGGCCGCACCGTTAATTCTGAGAACAAGCTTCTCTCTCCAAGGCCCTTTATAGCTTCGGAAATTACGTCTTTCTCCTCCTAGATGGCGTTGTGATCACTCTTCCCACATAGAACTGGAGGCAGCATGGCTCCAATTTCAAAATGGTGGAACATACATGTTCAGCCCGCCAGCTGCCCTGCCTTGGGCAACGATTAGCTTGGTTCGGGTCCACACCTGGAATTATGGGATTTCCGACAGCACTTTGGACAAGAAAAGGGTTAAAGGGGTTCCCCCTCCTAAAGGTAGTGTGAGAGAGGTTTTAGAGGCAAATTTGCTTACAGTGAATCATACTAAATTGACCTTATTGAATTACTTAATCCTTTTACTTTAAATTATTGTATGAAAGATGGCGTAGGAGGGAATATTCTCAATACCTCCTCCACCTTCATGACATTTACACTCTTAATTGGGTTGAAATGGCTAAAGTTACATTATCACAACAGGCAGCTAAATATCAGAGTCAATTATAAACAAAAGAAACCATTTATGACTTTTACTTTACGTTGCAGAATTAATTTACGCTGCTGGCAACAGTAATAATTTTACTTGCTAAGGAATGATAATGAGCAGCATTTAATGGATATAAAATAGCTAGATTATTACATAACTGAAAATAAAATTGAACCTACCATCGTGAGGTTAATATTGTTATACTCAAAATACTCCATGCACTTATTAGTAAAACTTTTAGCCACAAGTTCATGCTCTTAATATACCATGAGGAGGTAATACAACGAAAATATTCGTGGGTTTTGTTAGGTGTTGCTACGATATTTGAGAGCGATGGCTCAGTGCCATTTGGGGCACTATAAACACTTGTGCCAGGGGCACATATTATAAGTACATGCGATGTTTCAGTACATAGCACTGTCTATGGAAGCCAGAGGTTATAAATTACTGGGAAAGAACAATAATAAAAGAGATTATCTCACTTTGCGAGTCACTGATAAGGCATACCGATAACACGGCACTGACCTTATATCGAAATTCATCACACAATAATAACAAAAGAATAGATGAGAGATACAAAGTGATTATTAATTGTTGTAAACAGATGTTAAGGGTACCAAAATTATATTCCTCGGACCATGGAAATGGCTAGGTTCATTTTTTAGCCCAAAAGGTCTCAAAGGGAAGTCATATGACTTACCAAACTTGGATATCTGTCAACTGCACTCTGCATTGGCAGTGGGAAACAAGGTAAAATATAAGCCTTTGTGAGGTGTAAAATAATATGATTAATAGAACAAAATAACGAAAGAAGAAATGTTAAAGGAAAAGAATGAATTACAGAGTTATAAGAAAACTAAATAGGTGAGGAAACCTGACACCCTCTTCTGGATAGAGGTGCCAAGGTCCCCGTAGGATAGAGGGGGTGGCACTGTGCCAGGTTGGCACTAATGCCAAAGGAGCTCAGCAGCTCTATTTTGGCGATCTGGAGCCATCTACGCCCATGATTTTCTTCCGTGGACCTGTTTTAGGTTGATGGTTTTCCTTGGTAGGGGAACTGGTCAAACCAAGTCTGAGGAGGACAACTTAGTGCCACCCAGGTCGGCTTCTTTGATGGCCGGAGCAGAGGCATTCATTACAGGCTCTGCCCCAAGTCATTGCAGTTGCTTCAGTTCATCAGCCAGCCGAGGTGTGGCGGAATCCTTACTCACATTTGCCTGGCGAGGACTGGAAAGGGAGGAAGATATTCTGGAGGGCGTGGGAGGCTCACTGGTTGCAATGACCAAGCTTAGACATGGGTTGCGAGGCCACACCTTTGAGAGAGCTTCCACTGTGGTCAGAAGAATCCATCTCTCCTACTGTCACTGGTAGCGGAGCCAAGCCAGGCGAACAGAGGGGATCCAAAGTGCGATCTCTCAAATGGAGATCTGGGGCGTGCTCTGGTACTGGCACTAAGACAAGGCCAGGAACTGGTATAGGATTTGGAGATTGCTTACTGTCCGGTACGGATGGAGCTTGGCACTGCTCAGTGAACTTACGTGGCACTGGCAGAGATTGAGAGTCAATTTTGGGATCTCCAGGAGGGAGATCGATTGGGTGCCTTGGCACTGGCACTGAGGCAGGGCCTGGCACAGGACTGGGCTTTGAAATCTGAGTGGAAGGAGATGGCCACTGCACAGAGTACTCAGGTGACACTGGCAGTGGAATGAATGGAGGCTCTTGAGAATTACGCATGCCTAATGAATAACTTGAGGGGCTTGGAAACTTCTGGGTCTTTTTGAGAAGACCCACTCAGACCAGGTTTGGCTTGATTCTTTGGGCATATTTCTCCACCTTTTTTTCCAACGGTTGGGAGTTATTTCATAAACTTTTATAATGGCTTGGCGGACAAGGGCAAGATTTCCTTGATCCTCAGGAGGGAGAGCATTGAAGGCAATGGCACCTTTTCCTTCAAGGTGCCATCCCAGGATCAGAGACACTCCTTCATTAGAGGGCTGATAGGTCGTCAGGACCTTTTCAATATGGTTGAGCAAGCCTTCGGGTTCGGCTTTGTCCCATTTTCTTATGAGGGAGCCTACACTGCTAAGGGTTGAATGTGGAGATGGCGTGGGTATTGAGCATGCTCTGAGC
>JANJGK010000010.1:55679074-55696574 GCA_039081455.1 Macrobrachium rosenbergii | reverse complement strand
GAACAGTCTTCAAAACCTTTCGACATAGGTTTTTCATTACCGTTAGTGTTTCATAACCATTTTCTTATTTATTATTATTCCTCATGTTTATCTTATTATAGTTTAAATTATTAACTGCTAAATCACTTATTCTGTACAAATATAACTCTCTCTCTCTCTCTCTCTCTCTCTCTCTCTCTCTCTCTCTCTCTCTCTCTCTCTCTCTCTCTCTCTCTCTCAAACCGAATTTAAAAAAAAAGTAAAAAAAAGAAACTCTCTTAAGAAATTATGTAACGAAATTTAAATGTAGTTACTTTAGTTACTTCTCGATGAATAGACAGACGGACATTCAATCAGAAAGGCTGTAAGACCTCAGAAGCCTTGGATCTGAAGCATTTAGTTCGTTTTGCTTTCAAAGTCCCTTCTAATTAAGCCATTTGCTTATTGGACCGTAGTCTCAATTACTTAATTACTTCAAGCTTTTTTCTATAATTGCTAATTACCACTTCAAAGAAATCCGTTAATCCTTGTTCACTGGACTGTGTATAAGTAATTATCCTATAGTGGATTGTCGTTTCAATTTTGCGTCTATTTCTTTACCAAAGGTCGTTGAGAGTTTTCCGGTTGTTGTTTCTTGTAAATATATAGAGTAAACACAACAAAAGACAGTGAATGTTTCAGTGATGTGATATAAATTTACCCATATGGCACTGCGATGTCGGTAATGTCGCTCAGATCCACGGGATTGCATCTATCACTGGCAGACCAACAATCACTGACTCTGCTCTCTTCTGGGTCTCATTACGGCCCACTGCCGCTTGTGGTTTTCAGTCTGCTTTTTCTTGTTTTTACTAGACTGGGGTTTACTCCCGCCACTGGACCCTGCTTTACCAGGGCTACAGAATGCATGAGCCTTATCGGGGCCCGGTCATTTTCACCCCCCCCTCCCCGGACATTTTCCCCCTGACATATTCGCCCCCCGCCCCGACATTTTCCCCCTGACATATTCCCCTCCGGACATCTTCCCATCTGGACATTTTCCCCCCCTAGTATACAGCAAGTTACTCAATTACCCCAGTGATAGTTTAAGTGGTTGGGACGCTAGTTCTGCCAATTCTGTTGATAGTCTTGTTATTACAATGTACATGGACAGTGGCGCCCAGGGCCCTGTTAGTTGACACCAAATCTCGGTACAGCCTGCACTCGACATGGCTAAGAACAGCCCACAATGTTGTAGGGGTTTGTTTATGTATACTTAAGAAGTAGCCTAGGCCAATCATGTCTGAACATACGGTTAACCCCTAAAGTTCAGAGTAAATAGTTGAACAGAGCCTAGTATACAGTTTGTCGACAGAGCTACTGTATATAACCTTGTTTTCTGTTACTACCTTCCTCACATCACTCGTTTTCTGTAACCCCTGTGGTTAGCGTGTGCAGGGCAACATTACTGCCTGCCAGAACATACGAGCTTACCAAGAATCTTTTAAAATGCAGATAAGGTGCGAAGCGCCATTCCGCCACTCCCAAACTGAAAGCAGTAATGTTAAAAAAATGAGCTTTAAAACACTAGCATCCGCTCTAATGTAGGTAGGGTGTAGCCTAACCGATGTTTCTTATGTAGGCTACAAGTAGCCTAGGCTAGCGGTGTCCGTAGGTGCATCAGGGTAGACTACCCGAATATTGTAGCTTGTTGTAACTAGAGTGTATTGAATATTTTAATCCTTAATGCAAAAAATAAACTAGTATTAATGACACTTTTCTTCTATATTTGACCTTAAATATCCCACATGAATATTTTAATCCTTAATGCAATTATGTTTTATCAGTTTTCATTGTTCAGTAAAAATACAATAAATCATGCATGACTCTGAGAAACAAATAAACTTTCGCTCTTATTGTATACAGCAGGTGTATGTCCAGAGGGGAAAATGTCCAGAGGGGAAAATGTCTTGGGGGGGACATGTCCTGGGGGGGAATATGTCAGAGGGGAAAATGTCAAAATGTCTGGGGGGGGAATATGTCTCAGGGCAAAAACGTCCTATGCTCAAGCCTTATCATTCTCACAGTAGTTTATGAAGGGAGTTGGGCAATTTAAGACCTACCAGTTGCTCCTCAGCTAAAACTTTAAAAGTAAAAGGACAGTTGTGTATCATTTCTCGCTTTCTAATCAAAATATTTTCTGAATTGTCCTTATAATAGTATTATTAATGATAATAATGAGGATGATATTACTGATGATGATGATATCAACAGCAGCAAATCAAAGCAGGGATTATCCAAGCTGCTTCGACCATTTTGAAAGCGAAAATACTATTGGGAGTCATGACATGGATTTCCAAAGCAAAAGTGGAAAAATGTGGGTAGCAAAAAGCAACATTGAAAAGTGTCTCTCTCACTTCCTCTAATTGGATGAAGCAGCCAACTTGAACAAAGAACAACGTTATTTGAGGAAAAGTAAACAAATTTTCCACTGGCATAATGACGGAAGAGAGAGGGAATCCTTTGTCGAGAAACTCCATGGCAACTGTCATGCTGTCATTGTCACAAAAGCTGCAGTGAATGATCTGAACAATCAGTCACTGGCTACACTACACAGAAACGCCGCCTGGGCATTGGACACCATGCACTAGAGAGAGCAAGCCAGAGGTAGAAATACATACATACATACATACATACATACATACATACATACATACATACATACATACATACATACACACTTGTATAACTGAATCACGAAAATGTGGAACGTGATGAATATAAAAATAAAGATAAAATCCATGAAGGAAACAGAAGCACTGGAGTGCTGCGAGGCCTTTCGACACTAGGTCCTTTACTTAGCAGACTGAAGAAATACAGAAGTATGTTTACAAAGAAAGCTCATATAAATGACATATGGGGGTTATAAGGGAAACATATGTACCTGGAATCCAACACAACTGAAGAATTAGTAGAACTGCCAAAAACAGGATTAAATATTTAAGAGGTTTTTACAAAGGATTAGGATCAACTGTTCAGAAGCAGGGACAGGACAATTAAAAGATTATACAGGGTCGTGACTGACCACCTCAAAATTTTTTTTAGTACAACAAAATAATTCTCTCTCTTTTTTTTTTCTTTTTTTTTAAATTCCTCAAAATCATATTGATATAGTTAAAGGTATCATTTATGGAGCTGCGAATGTGCAGCATGAAAGCAATTTCCCTGCTCGCTATAAGAAAAGCTTGACCGACCTTAAAAAAGACAATACAATCCACATCACAAAAGCTGATAAATCGAATAGTATTGTAATTTTAGATAAAGTTGACTTCACATCATGTATGCAAGCCCTACTGGATGATGATACGACATACAAAAAACTAACAAAAAATCCCCTTGATCAAGTCATAAAAAGTTTCAACAGCACAGTGAAAAAAATCCTTAAAGATAAAAAAGAACTAATAGGTCAGTTGTCGGTAAAATTTCCCTCGTTACCTTACTTGTACGGATTAGTAAAAACACACAAAGAAAACAATCCTATGCGGCCTATTATCAGTACTGTTGGCTCAATATCATACAAACTTTCGAAATATATTACCAAACTCTTGTCTCCGTTACTTGGAACTATCTCAGATTCTCACGTATATAATAGCCTAGATTTAGTTGATAAATTAAACAAAATCACTTTTTGCCCCACTGATAGATTCGTTAGTTTTGATGTTTGTTCTCTTTTTACTAAAGTCCCTATAGATTCTATTTTAGAGTATCTTAGTAATGAATTAATCCATCATGAATTACTGTACCTCTACCTGTAAGTCATATCATTTCTCTCACTAGGTTGTGCATTTGTGATTGTAAGTTTATATTCAATGGTGCATTTTACCAACAAATATTTCGTATGGCAATGGGCAACCCTTTATTTCCACTCCTCTCAAACTTGTACATGGAATTCTTTGAAAAACGGTATATACCTAATATCATTTATACTCCTTTAAAGTGGTATAGGTATGTTGACGATATTTTAGCTGTTTTGCCTGCTGGTATTAATGTAAATGATTTATTCTGTAATTTGAATAACCAGGTATCATCCACTAAGTTTACGTTAGAATTAAAAAAAGACAATTGCCTCCCTTTCTTAGATGTTTTAATACATAGAGAACCATTTCATCGTAAATTCAGTATTTATAGGAAACCAACCAACAACTTAACTTATGTCCATTTTTATTCAGGCCATCACCTTAACATCAAAATATCAATTTTTTCCTCTATGTTTTTACGAGCCTTGCGCATTGTCAGTCCCCAGTATTTGGTTAAAGAAATTGAATACATAAGAAAAATAGAGACAGATTTATGTTATCCTTCACATATACTAGATATTTGTTTTAACAAAGCCCACAAAAAGTTTTATAGTGAAAGTAACATGAAGAAAGAAACCCCTAAGAACATTCTTATCTTGCCTTATTTTAGTGGTTTTGAAAACATAAAATCATTGTTAAAACCTTTTAATGTAAACCTCGTTTTTTTCTTATAATAACACACTCAAAAGGATGTTAATAAAAAATAGCCCTAAAGAAAACAACAACATAATATATAAAATTCCATGTTTGGATTGCCCCTCTTTTTATATTGGCCAATCTAGCAAAGATTTAGATGTACGTATTAAGCAACATAAGTATTCTGTCAAAACTGGACAAGCATCCAATGCTATATTCATTCATTTAAGTGAAAACTCTCGCAGGATAAATTGGACTGAAAGTTCAGTGATTGCCAGATCGAAAGATTTCTCTTCAAGATATCTATTGGAGTCCGCTCTTATCCAGCTTACTTCCAATTGTAATTTTAATCTTAGCCCTGGCATGTATTATTTGGACCCCTGTATTAGAAAAATGTTCAGGGATAACCTAAAAGATAAAATCACTGACTTAATTACAAGTTAGTTACTTGATATATATTTTCTATATATCTGTATGTTTAATATAATTTTTTATTTGTAAAAATGTTCATCTTGCAAAAAGTTATTATTGTATAAAAAAAAAGAGAGAGAATTATTTTGTTGTACTAAAAAAATTTTAGGTGGTCATTCACGACCCTGTATAATCTTTTAATTGTCCTGTCCCTGCTTCTGAACGGTTGATCCTAATCCTTTGTAAAAACCTCTCAAGTATTTAATCCTGTTTTTGGCAGTTCTACTAATTTTTCAATTGTGTTGGATTCCAGGTACATATGTTTCCTTTATAATCCACATATGTCATTTATATGAGCTTTCTTTGTAAACATACTTTTATATTTCTTCAGTCTGCTAAGTAAAGGACCTAGTGTCGAAAGGCCTCGCAGCACTCCAGTGTTTCTGTTTCCTTCATGGATTTTATCTTTATTTACATACACACTTATATATATGTGTGTGTGTGTGTGTGTGTGTGTGTGTGTGTGTGTGTGTGTGTGTGTGTAGTGCCTCCAATGCCATAATCAGTGAATATGGCGGGTTTCATCTAAAGTGGAATATGGCATGAGACTTGCAATCCCATCCCATTGAAGGCCTCCACCCACTGGATCCACCTCTTTCACACTATCAATCATATCTGGCCTAATAACGCCTCCCTTTTGCTTCTGGTTAGACTGGGTATTGCAGCAGTGTGAGTGAATACAAAATCTATTTATTATGCATTCCATGAATAAAACAAAAATGTGTACGTGCATAAATTTCCCAGGATGTGTCTGTCTATTATGTTGTCAAATGACCTCCAAAGACCATGTGGTGTCCGTTTCCTTGGGATACAACAATTTTTAGAGGATAACTTAAACTCGCATATTCTGAGCAAATATCTGGCTAGGTAAATCCTAAAGGTTAGGTTTGAAACTAAATTAACAAGAAATAACTGTAGACACAAGAGCAGATATAATTGCTTTCAGACCAACCCCTCCTGCAGTAATTTGCAGGAAAGCGAGCTTGTCTGTAGTAGAGGCATCTGAGGCATATTTAGTTGCATCTTAGATTTTCTTGGTGGGTGCTACTTAGGTTCAGCCAGCTTTGTGCTGGCACCAGCCCGTAACAAATTGGTGACAACTGGTACTGAGACTTGATGTGTGGCTGAAGACTGATGCACACTCTTTTTACATTTTTAAATTAGTTTTTGCACTGCCAATTAAGATCTTTGACAAAGGGTACACCACTGTTATCGTAGAATCCTTTGCTCTTTTGGACGATTATCGCATTATGTGATGCAATCCCATAAGAACGGTATAGAAAGGCAGGTCGCTAAATATACTCGTATATGTGATTAGCTGCATAGGCCAATTAAAAAATAAGTTTTTAGGAAACCTTGTACAGTACATTACTGTACTCACAGTTTGAGCCTAAGAGTTCACTAAGCCCCGTAGCTTGGTCCAGCAGGCGAACATGGATTTTATAATCATTACTAAACAGACATTCCAGTTACTGTACTGTGTGTGCATGTGAAGCAACTGAGAACGAGAGAAAGGAGTGAAGAGACTGGGCGGCAGCTCAAGAATGGTAACATTTTAGCTCAAAGATATCAGCAGCAGATATTTACCGCGAACCCAAAAAGAAAAAGAAAATAGCTTACAGTAGACCTACTTAAGTGCAAAATGTGACGAAGTGTTGCTAATTCAACCAGTGGGTGGACGCATGGGGTCAACTACCAGTAGCTGTCTAATTTCGAGTTAATGGCGGATGGGAACCTAAAACATCAGGTCACGAAAAATATGCCCACTGAAACAAGATTTTTCTTTTATCTGATATACCTTTTAATGATACAGGAAAAAAATAAATACCATTC
The DNA here is from genome assembly GCA_039081455.1 of Macrobrachium rosenbergii. Classification (NCBI taxonomy): domain Eukaryota; kingdom Metazoa; phylum Arthropoda; class Malacostraca; order Decapoda; family Palaemonidae; genus Macrobrachium; species Macrobrachium rosenbergii. The sequence continues at coordinate 55,689,819 of JANJGK010000010.1, read as the reverse complement.
GATGTCAGTACCTCTCTACCAGTGCTCAAGGGTAGTTTTAATTTGGGATCACTGGGAAAAGCAAAATCTTCAAACTATGTATTTAGCCATGCTAAACTCATTGATTAGGCTAATCAGCCATAACGTTTCTTTTCTTATTTTGGGGCAAATTCGGTAACTACTTGTCAGCAATAAAATATCTACTTTTGTTTTCTCTAAATACAGCTAATAACCTGTTTGATTTTACATCATCTAAAGAGCGACATATATTTTTCTTGGATAAGAACAAGCCCTCGCATATTCCCTGCCAAAAGTTTAGAACCCTGACCAAAAAACGAAAACGTTGCTTTTCTCTTCAGCTGAACCATAGACTTAACCATAACTTGCAACAGTTTCTACCTACTTGAATAGACAAGCATAGTTAGCAAGGTTATCACTGGGATCAGTAAGCTCTGAAAAATTAAAGAAAAGGTCACTATATACAATTATGAAAAAGACCCTTAGTTGGATTGCACAGTATACTTTAGACCAGTGGTTCCCAACCCCATGGTTGCTACCCAAATGAGGGTTGCGAGGCTTTGTCTGAGGGTCGCCGGTGGCTCTTAAAAAATAATAATAATAATAATTCACAGCTGGTCACATTTTGATTTTGAGTAACGTAGCTGATTTACTTCAGTAGGACAGTATGAAGATTCTCCTGGACACATTTTCAAAAGAAGCGCGCAAATAAAGCACCCATACTCATGTAGTTTCAAGGTAGCCACTGAGAAAACTTTTTGAGTTTTTATAATTTGTTGTAGTCTTTCTTTCAATGTGGTCCCTGGTTATTCCCAAGGTATACTATATTACTTGGTTCTTACACTAGCCATTTTTATATATAATTCATTGTATTAATTTTATGAATTACTGAAATTTATCAGCAAAGTATGAAAAGCTGCGATTGCTAGCCACTGAAGAAAAACTTATATTTTTTTGTGACAGGACATGCAAGTAAAAGTTCATGTTTTTTAACACTTGTTTTCTTTTTCGTTTCAAATTTATTAAAGTTCATTGTGTTAGTAAATATAAACTTATATAAATACGATAAAGTTAACTCATAAGCATTCGCAAGTATAAATGTAACATGAAAAGGGTTCGGTTCATTACTACATGTTCACACATTTAGAGTCGCTGGTCCAGGTAAAGACTTTAGGGTCACAACCAAAAAAAGGTTGAGAAACACTGCTTTAGGCTCTCATATTGTGATAACTAGACTTTCAATCCTATTTTATGTCATTGCCTATCGATTATTCTAATTATTCTTATGCTGTGTATTACTATTATTATTACTATTATAATTATTATTGCAAATCTTCTCCACAATCCCGTGAATATGTTTATAAAATACAAAATCCACATTTATGTAAAGTACTGTATTTACAAATAATAAAATGAATTCCAGGAGCTTTCGAGAGCCTGCTCAGCTCCCTTCTTCAGCTAGAAAATCAGGCTCTCGAAAGCTCCTGGAATTCATTTTATTATTTGTAAATACAGTACTTTACATAAATGTGGATTTTGTATTTTATAATTATTATTGTTATCATCACTACTGATATAACAGAGAAATTAGCAACTAACTATCAATTATTGAGTATATACACTGGCCTATCCGTTTTGCCAGATGTGAGTACAGACAGGGGCGGAGCCAGACATTGTGAACATCCGGGGCTTTGCCCTGAGGGAGTGGTCTGGGGGTCGCCCCCCCCCAAAAAATTTTGAATTTCTTAGATGCGATTTCCTGCGTTCTAGTCCATTTTAGGGTGACCGGCTGGACATTGGCAAATCCTAAATCACTTCTGATTCATAGCCTACATTCTCAGTTGCAGGGACTGCAAAAGACAATACTATTTAATGGAAAGAAACAATAATGCCTTAACTATTGACTTCTAGAGATTCCTATGTAAACTACAATTGCAAAATTGAGACTAATAAATGTGAGACTAGCTTTCTGTAGGTTCAAAGTAGGATTGCAGAGATGGATTGTTTTTTTTTTATTTTTTTTTTTATTTTTGTAGAAGTGGTATGCTAGCTGTGCCCAGCCAACAGTAGGCCCATGATTTTGTAGCTAAGTATTATTCCTTTCCACTAGATGGAAATGAAAGCTCAAGAATGGAGACCATTGTTAGGTAATGTACTATAATACCTTCAAAGTTATTTTTCACCATCCCATTTTCATCGACACATCTTCATCCATCAAATGATCTCTCCTTACCCTTGTCTTGTCATATTAATTGGCATTTTTCTTTTTTTTTAAAGGAAGAGACTGAGAAGTTTCCTTCCTACAAGGCAACTCTAATGAAAAGAAAAACTATTACAAATGCAAAAGTACTGTTAAACAGGATTCTCATTCCTTAATTGGCACATCTCAGCATTGTAAATGAGAACAAATTGAATGAATGAATGAATAAAATACTGAATGAATTATGATGACAAACTGATTCAAATAACTATATTAAAGCTATGAGCCAAAATGTTTTAACTGAAAAAAATAAGTAAAAAATCATACATCTTTATTCCGTTCACATTTTTTTCTCTTATCTGTCTGTTCTTCTATGGGTTCTAACTGTGCTACTAATTCAATTTCTTTTTCCCACTCCATTCCAACTATTGTCCTTGCCTACCCCTACCCGAGTGATTCACTGTATTCTAGTTTTGTGGTGGCAACATAAGGCTATACCTGCGTGGTTTGAGTTTAGCAAACCTGTCAGTTACACTGTCCCGGCTGATGGCAGCCACATTTTCTCTTTCAATCATCATAATGGAGAGGTTGTTGAGCCTATCTTGTTCCATGGAGGCGGCGCAAGGCACTGAAGGAACGCTTGCAACTGCAGCTGCTGAATAAGATAGTCAAAGCAACTTGAATTACAGCTCTGAGAGTGGGAAACATGTTAGCACCCAACATTTGGAAGACACTAGCAGTGTCAGAGATGGTCTGGGTTTCCATCTTTCTCCTGATGAATATTGACCAGTACTTCCTCTGACCTCAGCTTAGCCTTGTGATGGCAAGCATTTCTCACACTTGAAAACCAACAGGTGAGCTCCTCCAACATCCTGTCTAGGCATGGATAAAAAAGCTGACATTTGAAATCATCTGAGCTGGTCATGCTCGAGGTCGATCCACAGGCTGACTTCCCTACAAAATCATCAGAGCGTTTTTGCTTTTGTTTGGGACCAATAGGAAGCTGAATATGATGTTCCTTGCATAAGACCAACGATCTTCTGGACATCTCTACTCAGCACTATCATCTGTGCAGAGCTCTTTCAAAGTCTGGAGGACTGTCATTCTGTACTAGGCAGCTTTGCCAAAGTCCACACTTTCTCCCTGAAGAGACCTGTGTAATCCTTCCGTTATTTCAAGGAGTTTGCAAAACATGAGCAGCATGTACATTGTCTTTGGACTGCGGAGGTTTGATAGGATCCCCTTGTTCATGGATGTCTTCATTGTGCTAAGGCAGGACAGGATGGGAGGAAGGTTTTTCAGCACAGCTTTGATAGACTTCAGTTTGCATGCCCATCGTGTGGTGGAGAGCTGCACCAGTTCAGATGGTGTTAATCCAAGTTCTTTCTGTACTTCAAGGAGTTTGCCGTGATTCACTAGGGAAGTACTGAAAGTGGTATAAACATTTTCCAACACCTCAAAGAACTTGGAAGCCGCTGGTACCACTTTGCACTTATAGCACAAAACAAGATTTTATTTGTGTGCATAGTAATGCACATATACTGCTTCGGGGTGTAGCTCCCTGAAGCGGGCTTGCACACCCCCACTTCTCCGCTCATGACAGATGCACCTTCATAAGCTTGGGCAACACACCGAAGACCTCCCAACGTGTGTAACTGCAACAGTTCTTCAGTGGCATCTGTAGTGGACATGGCATCAAATCCCTTTAGTTTCCATAGCCCAAGAAAACTTTCTGTGACTTTGCCCTCTTCGGTCACATCTGGCCTCATCTGCTATTACAGAGTACACCTTGGCCATCTTAATCTATTTGACTATGTGCCCTGTGACATCTTGTGAAACACTTTTTATCATCTCATTTTGGGAAAAATGGAAGAGGTAAGTGGTAGCTGAACGGAGGGTGTAATTTTGCAGAAAAAGATCAAATTCTTTAAAGAACTTGAAGAATTCCAAGAAGTTGCCTTGATTCAGGCTTGACTCTTGCTCATCATGGCCTCTAAATGGAATTCCTTGTTTACCAAGGAAGGTGGTTATGGCTGTAGTTTGCTGAAGGTGTTCCTGCCTTTTAAAATTTTGGCTGCATTTGCAGCTTGAACCTGTGTTATCAAATATCTTTTTTTTGTGTGTGTGTGGTTTTGAAGCCATGCCAGCAGTTCATGGTTGAGACATGGAAGGCACTCTTTTCATGCTCCCAGTTGGAAAATACAGAGCCACTGAGTGCATCTTTATTGATGTGTGTATTCTGCTTTCTGAATACAGAGCAGGAAAAGCAAATTGCAGAGTTGCCCTCCACAGAATACTCAAGCCATTTGAATTGCTTAAAGCAATTTTTGTTGAAAGCTCTACTCTGAGATCCAAATTGGCTGAATGGATATTGTGAAAGGCACTCCTGCTTCAGATCACTTTCTGGAGATCCTAGGTCACACCCTACCACTTCGCCTGCTGTCCCTTGCTCCACTTGTTCTTCTACTGCCCTGTTTTGGTTACCTCCTGGAGCCAGACAACTAGCAATTCCACTGAGTGTCCATTGCTGTGACATCTCTCCTGCCTCTTCCCTGATTTCATTTGACTCTTCTGTTTAACAAAGTATACTCATAAAAATCTTGGATTATATAATATGATATGATATAACATGATCTAATATAAATATAGTATGATATATCAGATAATATAATTGATATGATTAGGGGTAAAAGTAGATCAGAATAAATAATCAATTATTGTCATATTTTAAAATGAATCAATCTATATTCATCTAAATGTGGGAATGTGCTGCCCTTAACATCATTATGCACTTACTGAAATATTAAAATAATAATGATAATGTACTGAAGTATTATACATATGCACACAAGTTACTAACTGCCACATTGTTAAGAGATTTGTCCGCATCTGAATTGTTGAACTCAGTTGAGTGAGTTAAAAGGGGTCAAAGTTCAATGAACGTGGATTTGTACACAAGCTGAAAAATTAAACAAGAGACAGTCTAGCAACAGCCTCGACCCTGGTAACACCGGTAACATCACTAACATGTTGGCTGCTGGGCAAACTGACTCAAACAGTAAATGCATCAATGAGATAACTTTATCACATGATATGAGATCTTTGTAAATGTGTTATCTAAATCATTAATAAAATTCGAGTTAAATAACCAATATGTCAAACATGGATATTTTTTTTACCTCTAGGGCTTATAAGTAGGCTGAGACAGAGAATCAGAATCAGAAAACGGATTTCTGATATTTCAAACAGCGCTGGTGATCTGTGTTGTGTGAGGGGAGGAATTATCATAGCAGCCTAGCCTAGCTAGCCAATGTAGGCTGTTTAGCTTCCAGCACTACTGCTCCCGGCTATTGCCGCCATACTAACCCAGCGTAACTTTGAAATCACTGACCTGCAACATATGACAGGTCACTGGCTGGTGCTGATGCTGCCACTGCTGCTGCTGCTGCTGCTACGGTATCACTGGATGTTGTTTTTTAAAGAAATTCTAATGTCCATGGTTACACACCCTAAGGCTACTTGAACAGACTGCTGTTCTGCCAGATGCCAATGTTTAGAACACTGAGTGTACAATGTATCTGTTGGCAAAATTCTATTTTCTAGTTGTTGCATGTTAAAATAATAGGATTTTAAAAATAAGGGAAATGAAGGTTGCTGTTGTAGGTTATTTGCCCAGTAATAAGTTTTAATGTAATTTATTGGGAACATGGAGTCAGGGTTGTCATAATTTTTAAAAGCTTAAACTGATCTGGGGCTTCTGAATTGAGATTCGGGGCTTCAGTCCCAAAAGTCCACCCCTCCTCTGCCACTGAGTACAGATACAGTACTGACTTCACTGGACAAACTCTGAGTTCACTTTTCTCACCTTCAAGTATTCATCCCTTAACAATCTGGAGATGGCAGAACACAGCTCTGGAATTATAAAGGTACATTTATGTGGTCAAACAGTTTGTCTGACCTGACTGCCCAAGTTGTTTGTTATTAGGTATGAAGGGGTGTCACACGGTCAAACCAAATTTACATCCAACCTCAGTGTGAGTCGTACAGTTGAGAGGCAAAGATGCTTCTGGATCAAGACACTGTTATCGCTATTGGTTTAGCAGTGGCACTAAAGAAAAAGAAAAAAAGATCTAAGTGGACAACACACTGGATGATAAAAAGAGACCAAATTTCTCATGCAAATTTGCTTGTTGATCCATGGTTAGAGCCAGAGGACTGGCGTAATTGTATGATAATGGACGAGGCAGCATATTTAGATCTGTCCTATATTCTCTCCTAAAAGGAGTCCGGGGACAGTTTATTTTCTTCATAACATCGTCCCTTGATCAGTTAGGTTCATGATTCTTTGGAATTTCCTGAGGACCAGATAACCCCTAATTTCTAGTTATCTTATTGGCATCTTCTTTAGAGTGAACTTTCCATAAAGCTGTATGTTCTTTGTATTTGAGGATAAATTCCAATAACACTTCCCACTCATTCCTCTTTACTTTATTTTTCTCAATATAGATGGCACTCTAAGTCAAGATCTCGATAGCTAGCTACTGAGGTTTTGATGTCTGACGATCATTCACATGAGCTAAGTGTTTGTAGTTAACTTAAACCCCACCCACAAAAGTCAGGCCGATCTGGACTTTTGCTTGTCAAGGGTGTTTGCTAACTGAATTCTCCATTCACAAAGTCAAATTTCACTTCAAACACGTGTTGGGCAAACCGGGTTGGCCAAACCATTTGACCATGTGAATGCCCCTTAAAAGGCTGGATGCCCGAATGGTATACCAAAAGAACATCTGATCTCTAAAAATCAAAGAGTTGCCAAAGTTGTCATTACCTGCAGTTGTGCTGTCTCTGCAGTTTCAAAACCACACTCTCTTATTTTTCCGTAATTGCTATGGCTCTCCAGAGTAACATGTTCAATAGGTTGAGGGAGGAGCCAAAGAACAGTGTGTCATAGCTTTCTCACTGGTGGGTGGAGTCCTTTTAGTGTACTAGACTACTATAGTTGGTTTCTTTTCATCTGTCCACCCATGGGTGAAGATGTGGCACTATGCATGTGTAGAGTGATTGGCTGACTATCAACGTTCCCGATATCGTTGGGTTATTGTGATAAATATTAAACTAATTCAACAATAACATATTTCGATGTTTATACATATAAGGAACCCTCTTACCTTCTTATACAAATCATTAACATGCCGATTTGTATCGACAAAATATCAACAAAAGCACACGAAAGACGAGCTCGTATAAAACAGTCTACACAGACGAAACACAAATGAACAATGGGCTCTATTTAATCTACTGTATGTTTTATCTCAGTGGTATAGCCCAGGCCACAGGTAGACCTATGCCCTCAAACTGTTCAGATCAAATGCTTTTCCTTATCATTCAAACTTTACTATTCGCCAGATATTTGATTTTACTGGCTTCTTTTAAGCACACTTTCGTTTCATATAAGTCAAAATTACTTTCTTATTGTAAATTTTAGTGGTTCATTCTATCTCAGTATCATTCCAATGCCTTACATTAAAGAAAAAAAAAGCCTAGGCTAGCCTTTTATGCCGTACATATACTATCAACACACAAAAGGATGACGGGATCTCAATGAGAATTCAAACTTTTGCTCGATAAGTTATCCAGTAAAATATTACTGAAATTGACCAACCGCTGAGTTGTTATCTTTATTTGAACGCTTAAGAAAAAAATCATATAAATATGTAAAGTATTCTAAAATAAAACTGCAGTACTATTGACTTACGTAAATTGAAATTGCCCATTCTCTAACTTTCCCCAGACAGCTTCATAGACAACAATATCTCATGCTGTTTCGATTATCACCCTACTCGTGTAATTCACAAGCAAGAAATAATTAAAATATATTTTACTCGCACTAGATGTCTTTTATAGGCTATACCTAAAATGAGATTAAACATAATTATTGGAAGCCCATCATTCATTGGTGTTTGATCTACGTAGACTATCTGATACCAGATATTCTTTCGTGTGCTTGTATTGTTATATCATCGGTATAAATCAGCATGGATGGTGTGAGGGTTCTTTCGATATATAAGCATTCAACATTCACAGTAAGCCAACGATACCAGAAACATTGATTTCAGCCATTCGAGAGTATGCTTGTCGCCACATCTACTTAAACTACGTTGGTGAGTGGACAGATGGAATGAAATAGACTACAGGGTGGAGCTGTTTGTAGCCAAGGAGCTTTTTGGCCACCTCCAAATGCTCAGGAAGCATGGAAATTAAATAGGTGTGTTCTGCTTTTTTTTTATTAACTTCATAATGGTAGACTGTGTAGTTTATAATTGCAGAAATGGGCACAGGAATTCTTCAAGAAAAAATGGAATAACATTTCACAGGTAAGCAAAGCATACTGAATTTTATACTCACGATTTTGTGCCAGTATAGCAGTAGATACGCTTATTATTTTAACATATCTTACATTCTCGGCATATAACTGTCTCATGTAAGTACAGTGGTGATTTCAGTTTTGAAACTGGAACATCATTAGCATTATAGATGCCACTTGATTTAATGTCAAAAAGATCTTGCTTGTAGTGCCTTGTAATAAGTAGCCTGTAGGTTACTGGTTGTGTCAACACATCTTTTAAACAGGTTACTGTTATGTATAAAGCGGCATTTACACAGTCAAATGGTTTGTCCAGCCCGGTTTGCCCAACATGTGTTTGAGGTGAAATTTGACTGTGTGAACAGGCTATTTGGTTGGCACACTCCATTGACAAATGATATGAAGGAAGTCCAGCCAGGCCTGACTTTTGTGGGCGGGGCTTAAGTTATCCACAAACACTTTGCTTGTGTGAATGGTCGGCAAACATCAAACCTAAGTAGCTATTCAGATCTTGACTTGGAAAGACCATCTATATTTCCTGTCTCAAGTATGAATATTGAGGAAACTAGAGGAAAGAGAAGGAAGCTTTATGGGAATTTATACAGCTTTATGGAAGGTTAAAATCTAAAGAATATGCCAATAAGATATCCAGACACCAGGGAATATCTGCCTTTCAAGAGATACTAAAGGAACTTGAGCCTAGCTGCTCACGGGACGACGTTAAGAAGAAAATAAACTGCCTCCTCCAGACTGCTTTCAGGAGAAAATACAAGAAACTTGAAGACTCAAAGAAATCTGGGAGTTCGGTGATGACATCTATATCAAAGCCAATATATACAAGCTGTATCGCTTCCAGGACGCCATGTTCGTTTACATTCAGGACAAGGTGTGCAGCTCCATGGACGGCCAAGGGGCATAAATATTAGCTTGGTGTGTTATGGCAAAGCCTATAAATACCTTTGGTGAAAGTAGGCTCTGACAAAGCTTAATTTTCCCAAATCAGTTCAACTTGCTTGACAATACCAGCTTATTGTTTAGCCTATGGCGGTAACAACGACAGTGTTTGAAAAGCAGATCAGCAGTCTGCTTGTCAGCTGCGACATCCTGTCTTAAGCGCTGGGCAAAGTTGAGACGCAGATACCTTCCAGACAGGCTGTGTTCTGTCCAGCTCATCAAGACCAGAAAAATGCTTTCTCAAAGCAACAAAAAGAACAGAAAAGCAAAGATACTTCAGCATTTACAGTGTGCCCATGTACTTGCGATTGATTATATTGTACATAACGTTTTTTTTTTTTCAATTACCACTGTTACGTGGGTTTATTTATGTATGATCATAGTTTCAGTCAACATTGGATGTATACATAAATAATAAATTTATTGGCCCAGTCAGTATTCTACAGACAGATCTGTCCAATCTATTTCACAATCTCCAGGTAGCCTTCAGGTGTATATTTCAGCAGGCCTATCTAATATGATTCAGTATGTCCTACTTATTACATTATGTACAAGTTGTCATCAGCGTCTATGTTATAGTAGATAATGCCATAGTGCATCTGCCTTGCAGTAGAGCTTTATTGTTGAAACATTTATGCCCACTGGGCTAATTATTGTATTATGTTCTATATAATTGTAAATGATTGTGATTGTAAAAAAAATGGCAAAAGAATAACTATTGTACATAATTATATTAAACAATGTTGGATGTGATGTAAATACTGGTGTACGATGTTCTACATTATTGTCATATATATGTAATAAATGATTTTAATGAAATATTGTTTTTTTTTAATAATAGTTAAAAATCCAAGAATGCTGAATTTATCTCAGAAAGTAATGATATAAAATAAATTGCATTTAAGTAGGCTGAAGGTTTTACCCATTTCTGTAGCCCTAATTTTGACAGGTGTAAGCTGTCAGCTGAGGAGGTTGACTTTAGGCTAGAAAAATGCAGTACGAGTGATGGTGAGGCTGTCAGACTGGCCCTGTCACGCATTCAAACATTGACTGTTCCACACTGAAGTACGGTAAAGTAATATGTGTTTGTCCTTTCAACCGATCATAACATCGAAAATATGTATATCAACTTAAATCTGCTGTCTACAATGCTCTATACTAATAGTTATGACCCATGGCCGTTTGGAGCGCTGCATACCTTGCCCTAAATGTAAACAAACATGGCGTCCT
>JANJGK010000010.1:55655447-55676474 GCA_039081455.1 Macrobrachium rosenbergii | reverse complement strand
TATGGAGTTTGTTGGGAATTAATTGACAGGGGTAAAAATTAAGTTAATAATACATTTCTCAATCTTTTCTTCACGTAATTAGTAAATGAAGAGACAGTTATGTGGCAGTGTTACTGCATCTTCTAATCCGCTATTTACTATTTTTAGGAATCGGAAGGGTAACGCCGTTGAAAGCCACAATCTCCTCAGGAGAAAAAGACTGCTAGCTGAAAATAACAGTCCTTTCGGTCTCGCATATCTTTTGTACACTGCCGAGCATACTGTTGCATATCGGATAGTATGCGAAAAAGAGATGGAAGTATGTAATTGTTCAGATGGTTGTACATCATGTGAATAAAAATAGAGGAAATAAACAGAAGGGTTTTAACTATATAATTATATTTACATTTGTGTAATATAAATTGCTATTTTTCATTCTACGACATACAAGAGCTTATGTTATCACGTAGGTATCTTTAACCAAACAAAACTTTCACCTCACTCACATCCCAGCCTTTGAACAGGTGTCCGCACTACTTAAGTAATTTCGAACTTGTAGGGAACGATTAATTAGGAGTTTGTTTACAGTAGTTTCTCTAAAGTTCCTGTGATGAGGAATACAAGCTATCAAAGAGAGAGAGAGAGAGAGAGAGAGAGAGAGAGAGAGAGAGAGAGAGAGAGAGAGAGAGAGAGAGAGAATAAACTATACGATAAAACGCCTTTTAACTGTTTTATTCTTTTTAAAGCGTTGAAAGCTGTAAATCCTTGACACGAAGGAAACTGTATTTTCTAAAAACCTCATTCAAGAAATAACAGATCTTTTATACGTCAACATTTTTGGGGGGATGATTTACCTAGTTATTCTTCTGAAATATTAGTGACAATAACCTATAATTTATGTCAAGGAATTTCAGCAGAATATCACAAAAACCCGAAGAATAATGTAACTTATCTCGAAAAACCCAGAACACTCAAATATTTTTTTCATAACAGAGTATTTTATTCCCTTACACATTCATTCTCTTCTCTTACAGTTCATTCGTCTCAACCTCCTTTATCTTATTTAGTAATAAAATGCTGTAGTTCATTTTAATTTTGTACGGAAAATCTTGCAACATAATTTTTTTTCTATGCACACTTCTATTTGTTTTCAATAGAGCACTTTCATTAGTATCTCTCTCACTTTTTTGTTCATCTGCAAGATGCTTCAAGTCGAGCTGTCGACCTTCAGAGGCCCTCGTCAGTCACCTAGTATCCTGGAGGAGCTGCCCAAGATGATCAGAATTCCTTTCTGGTTAATTTCTTCTACTTGGAGAAAACCTAAGAATTCTGAAATGTTTTCTTTCTGATGGAAAGGAAAATTTTACTTCTTTTTTCTCTGTTCACTGTCCTGTTTGTCCTGTCCTTTCCCGGCACCCCTTACTTGTTTTTTTTTTTTTTTTTTTTTTTGGCAAATGGTTCATCTGCATAAACTGGAATCGTTTTTCTTCTATTGTTCAGATCACTCTAAATCTCATTTTCTCATCCAGAAGGAAAACACAATTAGCCAATTGCCCAAAAGAAAAATGAATAAAGCCAGTCTGCTAACCAGAAGTTGCTTCGTGGTGTTAATTCTAGAATATTTACTCTCAAAGCTATGTCCAATTCATATAATGGACAGGGGAGGAATAAATATAGAATGAGCTCTTACAACAAAATTAAAATCAATATGGATAATGAAAGAGCTTTGTTGACTGTATTTTATTCGAAGTGTTATCACTCCCCTCTATCATTTTTGTCTTTGATGTTTTGTAGAATGTATTTAGCCATAGGATAAATTTACGCCAACAGCTATCTAAATACAAAGTGTGAAATTTTACTTTCTACAAACAAGAGTTGTGTCGAAAGTAATTATGCAATCACGTGTCACGTTATTTTCTTAAAAATGAAATTTATTTCTTATAAAGAGAAACTAGGATTTCTTTCTTAAAATCAGTTTAAAGTAAACTCCCCTTCTGATTGCGAATATTATGTCCATTTTAATTGTCGAATTGGGTACCCTAAAATTTTTATTTTAGAGATCTGCAACAATTTTTAGTAGACAGTTCAGTTTATCTTCTCAGCACGGCTCGTCAAAAGTTTACATAAAGAAATTGCTTCCTTTGTGTGTTTGCCTTCTAATGATTTTGTCTTATCTTTTGTGACACTCGGAAAGATTCCATTTCGGAGGAGTAGATGACATGCAAATATAGTCCCGAGGTGCGAGGGTCCTCATCAGACTCTTCCCTGGTGAGGGAGAGATCTTTCATCTCGTCACAAGGAAAATGAGCGAATGGGAAATCTTTTCCTGAGAATTATTCCTCTCCCTCAGGATCTTCATAAGACTTCAGCAACGGATAAACTCGGAGACAACTGACTGTATTTTCATGACAAATAATCTCTTGAATTTGCTCCAGAAGTTCCAGTTCTTCTTGAGGAAATTGTTATATCATCTTACTTGTTTATATTATATGTTTCTCATTTTGGGCGCAAGCAGGATTACTCACGTTGAATATGAAAATCTTTATTTTTTACTTACATTTAAATAGCGGAATGTCACTGGGATGGTAGTTCTTCAGTATAGTCGGTAGCATTGTATGGATACTTTATGCAGAATTTTCCCCTCAGAGGGCTTTCTTTATTCTGTTAATAGACCAGTTGATACCTGGATAGTTACCAGCATTACGAATAATTGTGTGCTTTCCCTTATTACTGAGTTGTATTTATTTTGCACTCTTCTCTATCCTTACTAATGGAATTGTATGGCTGACTCTTTCTCCCGGGCGACAGATTTTGTCCTCTGGTGTATAAATAGATGAAACCTAGTTGTCAGTGACAAAGCACAGTCCAAAATACCAAATAGCCTAAAAGGAATAGCAAGTCGATGATCTCATTACTTGAAATAAAAATTCATGATATATTACTCTCAAAGTCCAATGCAGAACATTGACCATTACTTCTTTGTGGCTCTGAGCAAAAAAAAAAAAAAAAAAAAAAAAATAATAATAATAATAATAATAATAATAATAATAATAATAATAATAATAATAATAATAAATAAATAAATAAAAATCTTTTATGTATCGCATGGTCATTCACCTTTCACGAAGAGTAAGATTCGCTGAGCGATAGCTCATCGGTATACAAAGGAACCTGGTTTTTATTCTAGCTTCGATTGCAGCCGATTTCCCCTACTCTTTTTCTCTATTATTTCTCTGTAAAGAAAACATTATTTATTCTTATAGACTTTGTTTTATTGTTTTTTTTTTCTGGCGCTACATTTGCAGTTTACTAAAAATAACTTCAAGAGTCAATACTTGGTGGTAAAACCATGAAGGCAACTTTCAGGCAGTTGATTTGGAGTCTTGTCGACCGGCGGTTATTTCGCTCTTTGGATAAGAGATTAAGGCTTCTTCGAATGGTATGAAGAGTCGAAGACAAAAGACTGTGAAGTCCAAATAAACAGGCATCATGTGAGCAGTCAGAAACACCAATGAATTTTGAAGAAAAAGAAAAGATGACAATTTTTTAGCCCGTGAAAATGTGCTTCAAATTCTCGCGCATTCTGCAGCGAAGGAACCCTGATTAGACAGCAAGTTTAAACTGTAACCTCAGCTTCATCATGTTATCTTGGGTACATTTGCGAAAGACAAGGGAAAATGTCAGTGGACCGTTAGTTAGTAAATAAAACAAAGGAAAAACGACGCTGATCGTGACGTTTCTAATGGAGGTGAAAAAGGGGAAATCGTGAAAGAAAGAAGTGAATCAAGGGAAAAGGATACGGGAGAAAATATGTTGATCATAGCTTCCTTTAGTTATCAGAACAGGGACAAATCAAGCCTCAGTACAGGGGAATAAATTGCCAATTGCCTGTCAAAACAGTCATCATTTCTTTAGCTTTCTTCATATTAGCTAACAATGTGGAGGTCTGCTTTGGTTGTGCTATTTGCATTTCTTTTTTTCGGGTTTACTTTGTGCGACCAAAGAATTCAAAAGCTTCAGTCTTTTTTTCTCTGGATTTTTTTTTTATTCAAACGTATAAAAATAAACTTCAGTCTTCTATTTCCACCGTTCCTAAAAGAAGTGTGTAAGAAACAAGCAAGTTCTATGCCCTTTTTTCCGAGAGCACAGAAATGATAAGAAAAGAGACTGTAATCTTCACAGAGTTCTTAAAGGCAAACATCCGTCGCCTTGAATGCGTCATCTAGAGAAAACTTTCTCTCCCTCGGCCGGGCTTTCCTGCTTATCAACTCATGACGAAAGGATTCGCAGATACTAGGAAAAGTTTCACAGTGATGCACTATTATCTAAAGCATTATCATGACATGTTTATCAATTCTAATTGTTATTTTTTTATATTTGCGCATTCACCAATACATTTTAGTAAAGCTATTAATTTTCCTCATGTATTCCCTAGTAATATATATATATATATATATATATATATATATATATATATATATATATATATATATATATATATATATATATATATATATATATATATATATACATATATATATATATATATATATATATATATATATATATATATATATATATATATATATATATATATATATATATATATATATATATATATACATGTGTGTGTATGTATGTATGTATGTATATATGTATATGTACATACACACAAACACACACACACACACACACACACACACACACACACACATATATATATATATATATATATATATATATATATATATATATATATATATATATATATATATATATATATATATATATATATATATATATATATATATATATATATATATATATATATTGTCAGTATGTGTTTAATTTAACATAAATTAATTTGTTTTGAATAAGTCACTTTGGCAGTAATTAATTTTTTTGGAACGTAATGACCCTGTTTCCTCCTCCCCGACATTTCTGACTTGTTGTATAGTTTTAATTACAATGAGCTTGTTTTATTTTCACGTATGGTGTTGGCTTCTCATCCGGAGCTGTATTCAGCGCTGTCTCGCCAGGACTGAGTCAGTCATTTCTGGACCTTTAGCATTGGGATTACGAGACCTGCCTTTCTCCAGTTGCTGCTGCTGAC
Organism: Macrobrachium rosenbergii; assembly: GCA_039081455.1. Taxonomy (NCBI): domain Eukaryota; kingdom Metazoa; phylum Arthropoda; class Malacostraca; order Decapoda; family Palaemonidae; genus Macrobrachium; species Macrobrachium rosenbergii. Next base: position 55,671,382 of record JANJGK010000010.1, on the reverse strand, counting down.
CTCCTTTGAGAAATTGATTATTCTCCAGTCTGCGCCCTTGGTTCAGTTATTTTGCCAAGGGGACCTCTCTGCCAACTGGTAAGGTGTGATTACCTGTCAGACAGCCGTGTCCGTTGATCGTCTTGCGACGTTAAAGTGATTTACTCTTCAGTCTGCGCCCTTGATTCAGTTATTTTGCCAAGGGGACCTCTCTGCCAACTGGTAAGGTGTGATTACCTGTCGGACAACCGTGTCCATTGATTGTCTTGCGACATTAAAGTGATTCATTCTTCCGTCTGCGAGCTCACTTAAGGGAAGCAATTTATTTTTTGTTAGTGATAAATATTTAGTGTGTAATAAGTTAGTTATTCTGACTTTTCGACATTCTATTACTTTCAGGGCCCTCTCTTTAAAGTGTAATTGTATAGTCTGTCTTAATTTGGTGTAAGTGTGTTTGTTATTCGATGTTTTCAGTGTGTGGTTGATTTTTGTGTTTATTTAATGTATTTTGTAAGAGGCTCAGTGGTCATTTCTTTCTAAAAGTTTGTATTAAATATTAAGGTTTTATTTTCAGTTTTTCTTTATCCTCCTTGATTCCATCTCTGTACACTCTGTTGCGGCCATTCCACCTATTGTGGACTTGGTCGTTAGTGACTTTATTTGTATTTTAAGAGACTTGTGTATGTTTGATGGGCTTGGGCCCATAACAATATATATATATATATATATATATATATATATATATATATATATATATATATATATATATATATATTGTGTGAGTGTGTTTGTGTGAGTATCTGTGTCTGAATCCTTGAACTCACCATATGACATGATATATTCATAGAGTTGTGCCACACGGAAAATTTTAACTCAGAGTATAAATTCTGATCGGTTCCGTTTTTAGTGGATATATCTCCATATATATGTATGTATGCATGTGTATATTATAAATAAATAAATATATATATATATATATATATATATATATATATATATATATATATATATATATATATATATATATATATATATATATATATATATATATATATATATATGTGTGTGTGTGTGTGCACTCGAGTGTGTGCGTATGTGTGTAGTGCGTACCAATGTGACAAAATGAATTTAAATATTTCCTGACTTATTATCATTACTTTCATGGTATCAGTGTGTTCAGAAACGTCATTAGTATTATCTGTAGTTATTTTAATAGTCAAGTCTATCCATCTCTCAGTGCATGGTTTGACACAATGCTGAGGCTATTCAGTTGATTATCTTATAAATATAAAGAATGTCTAAAATCGGTTCTAGCAGCATTCTTACTTTGCTTTCTTATTCCTAATACCTCTCCTGTCCATACTTGGTTACCCATTTAACAAGCACTTGCTGCTTACCTCTTCTCTTTTTCATAAACAGCTCCCCCTGAAGGTGAACTGAAACAGGATGGTATGAATGTTACTTATTAAGTAATATGAATTTTACTCTCTCACAAATATCCACCATAGTTATCTCATAATCGAATCTTTTCGCTACCGGTTTTTGGTCAGGAAACCAGAAAAGTCTCTGAAAATAAACCTCTTTAATTGGTAACCGTATATTTTGGGGAAAATGATTCTTTATTAGATAAACAAATTCAAATGTAGTATGGATTCACACAAAAAAAAAAAAAAAAAAAAATTCTAGTTATGTTGAAAATACAACTGAATAATTTGCTTTTAATTAAGGCTCTCCAGTCAGCGCAATGATGGGCTCTAAAATTGATTCATATTTGCAACACCAGAAAATCCCTTGAAGCTTTTGAATCGGTCAATCTCCCTATGTTTATTATGAGAACAATGTTTAATAGACCTTGAACTCGTCATAACGACAATGCGTTATGAATTCGTGAACCATATCAACAAAGTGTGAAAAAACCCTGAACTCGCTACTTAATATGTTATGAAGCCATAAATCCAAATCGTTATATGAAAAGTCTCTAATAGATCTCTGAACTTGTCATCTGAAGAAGGTGCAGTAAATCACGGCGAACTAAAAAGATTTAGATTCCTCTTTTAGTCCCCAGGTGTCTCGACACAATGAAACACTGGATGCATCCACAAGTAAACAGAAATAAAATGACATCCTTTCTGAGAAGTAAGCCAACTGGTTTCCAGCAAAACAAGGATTAGTTCCAATTAAGGATATAGAAGAAGTGGAGGAGGGAACAGGAGGTAAACAAGGAAAGCGCAAACAAGATTCATAGTCAATTATTAGCGAAATACCACCCAAATGGGTCAAAGCCAAACTCATTTATTCTAAATTGAAAGGGGATGGGCGCACGTTCTGTTTGAAAGTACCCTATTAAATATTTCTTTAAGAATAGCCGTCCGATCTATATATGAGTTTCAAGAACCATTTTTTTTTTTACTTTCCACTTTGCTGAGGCGTTTGACTAACTAGTCAAAGGTTCTAGATTTGACTCTCTAGGTGCGTTCTATATATATACAGTATATATATATATATATATATATATATATATATATATATATATATATATATATATATATATATATATATATATATATATATATATATATATATATATATATATATATATATATATATATATATATATATATGGATATTGGGCACGTTGAAGCTTTGCTTGTCTTTGGTGCATTGTGGGTTGTTGTGATTGGGGAGAGGCCCGCCAATCTTGGTAGCAACATGATGTAGCAAGATATAATCATCAAAGCAAACGGTTAGCCAGCTGTATTATTAACGCTCTACCTCAGGCCACCACGTAATAATTGCCGACAAGATTTAGTACCCGAGATTTAGTTGTTAGTTTTGCTTAAGGCACGTTATGATATTAAACCTAGCTACCACAGAAGTTTACCTGCTTTCCAACAAAGAAGGAAAAAAGGAGGAGAGTCTGCTAAAGATCTGTATGGTGACCTGAAACCTTTGGCAAATGATTGTGAGTTTGGTACACAGTTTGATGCTCGAGTGAGAGACCCGTTGTTTGTGGCTTTAGAGCATGAAGTTTATTTTGCCCATTTGGTTACTGAAAACTTAGATTTAAAGTCCATGACCTCTACTCATTTTTTTAAAGGGTTTTGAACTTAGAGAAAACCTTTGTTTCTGAAAAGTCACCCCCTGCACAACACGTGAAGTAATTTTTTTAAGAAATTGTATCTTGTAAACATTGTGGATACTCCATGATAGTGTGTCAGAAAAAGGGGCATTTAAAACAAGTTTGTATAGCTGTTGTAAGAAGTAGTAAAAGTGATGTACAGAAAAATGGTCATAAATCTATAGTACATACATAGAGGAAAAATGTTAAAGCAATTGATGATGTAACTGTTTTGAGTAACAGTGAAGATAAACTTTTATCAATTACCACTGTTCATGCTGTACAAGATGAAATTAAGGTGACAATTAGGGACTAAACTGTTCCTTTTGAGGTTGATCCTGGTGCCGCAGTTAGCACTATATGTGAAGATTGGGTTCACACCTTAGGTTTACCTATTTAAGATTGTAAGAAACATTTAAAAGGCATATGAATGTGTTACGTAAGGTCTCTGTAGATGTTACTTACAATGATCATAATGTTAGTCAGATTTTTTTTATGTTGTTGAAAACAAGAATTCAAATCTCTGTGGTAAAGTTTTGATGGGTAAAATTGTATTTACTTAATGGGCATAGTTAATTCATCTAAAGTAAATAAGATTGACAGAAATGCTCAGGATTTGTTTGATAACTACGAGGTGGACCCTAAGAAACCAATTGTAGGTTTGGCTGCCAAAATTCATGTGAAAGGTGATTCAGTACCCAAGTTTAGAAAGCACAGAACTGTTCATTTTCATTATAAGTCTATGGTTGAAGATACTTTGCTGACTTTGGTTAATGATGATATAATTCAGCTGGTCAGTTCAACTGAATGGGCAGCTCCTATTGTTACTGTTATGAAATCTGATAACTCTGTTCGTATTTGTGGTGATTTCAAGGAGTTGAACCAATGTCTAGATTGTGATCAGTATCCATTACCAAAGACTGGTGAATTATTACCAGAGTTTGGTAAAGGGAAAGTATTTTCTACTATTGATTTAAAACATGCTTGCTTACAAATACCAGTGGATGAACAGAGCCAGAAGTACTGGGTAATTAATACTCATAAGGGTTTGTTTAAGTTTAAAAGGTTACCTTTAGGCCTTTCTTCTTCCCCTGCTACTTTTCAAAGGCTTATTGCCGGTTTGTTATCAGATGTTGATGGTGTTGGTGTATATTTAGATGATATAATTATCAGTGGAGAAATTGAAGAGGAGTAGTGTCTTAGATATTTTGCAAGAGCATAATATTCATATTAATAAGAAAAAGTCTGCTGTCAAGGTATTTTCATTCATTAAAATATTTGGTTTATCATATTTCTGGTGAAGGTGTCAGACCCTCTGCTAAAAAGGCTCAAGCTATATTAGATGCTCCATCTCCCACATCTGTTGCAGAAGTTTAGTCATCTCTTGGTTTGGTTACATATTACAGTAAGTTTCTCAAGAATTTCTCTAGTAAATGTGCTCCCTTGTATGACCTGCTGAAAAAGAATGCAAATTTCAAATGGAGTAAAATTGAACAAACTGCTCTTGAGACTATGAAAAAAGATTTGGCTGAAAGTCCATTGCTATGTAATTATGATGGAGAAAGTTCATTGATTGTGGAAGTTGATGCTTCACACATTTAAGTTGGTAGTGTTTTGTTAAAGAAAGTTGATGGGAAAGAGGTTCCTGTACATTTTGTGAGAAAAAAAACTTACATCAGCTGAACAAAACTATGCTCAGATAGATCGAGAAGGCCTTGCATTAGTTTTTGTTTTAAATAGATTTAGATATTTCTTACTTGGTAGGAAGTTTGAGGCTAGGACTGACCACAAACCATTACTTGGCTTATTTGGTAAAGTACATCAAATTTCACACCAAGCCAATGCACATATTCAGCCATGGGCTTTACTGTTATCTCAGTATGATTTTGACCTTGTTTATAAGTCAGGCAGAGAGAATGCTGTGGCAGATGCACTTAGTAGGTTGCCTATTAAGGATGATACTGAGTTTCATACACCTGTTGAATATATTAAGCTGGTAGAAGCAGTAGATTTTGATGATATTTCTTTTGAGGTTACACAGAAATGTACTAGAAGGGATGAAGTTTTAAATCAAATCATTCAGAGTATTAAGTTTAGTTGGTCTAAAGGAGAATCAAGATTGTCTGAGTGTGACTCCGTGAAAACTGATCTTAGTTTATATGATGATGTAGCACTGTATAGAAACAGAATTGTAATACCCACTCTATTGAGGTGTAAAGTGTTGGATCACTTACATAGTGGTCATAATGGTATAAATGTCATGAAAGCAGAAACTAGAAATTGATCAAGATATTGCATAGGTTACAATGAGTTGTCATATTTATTATACTAATTACTAACCAAATCAAGATCCTGTTTTTTCTTGGCCGTCACCTGATAAAGCATAGTCTAGATTACATACATATTATGCTGGACCTATGGATAATAAGTATTTTCTTTTGACTATAGACGCATTTTTTATGTTTATGGATGTCCATGTTACTTCGTCAATGACATCAAATGTTACAATTGAGTTGCTTAGGAAAACCTTTTCTAATTTTGGTATTCCAGACGAAATTTTATCAGATAACTCACCATATTTTGTTTCTGAAGAGATTAAGGTTTTTTATAAGGAAAATGGTGTATGTCTAATAACTCCTGCACCATTTAACCCTTCATCAAATGGATTAGCTGAGTGAGCTGTGAGGGCTTTTAAAGAAAGCTTGAAGAAGTTTTAGAGTGGATCTTTAAACACTACGCTTTGTAGATTCTTGTACAATTATAGAAAAAGTTCACATTCTACAGTAGTACAGGAAAGTCACCTGCTGCACTATTGTTTGGTCGTTCCTTTAAAACAATTAAATTAGTTAAGGCCCTTTCTAAGAGAAATAGAGATTTTGAAGTTTTGTCAAAGAAATTGTTCTCTCAGAAAACTCCTAAGCATAATGTTGGAGATGCAGCGTTCTCAAAAAATTTTGGAAAAGGAGAGCCCTGGGTTGAAGGAAAAATTTCAGAAGTTTTAGGAGTAAGAGATTATCTTGTGCAAGTTCATAATTTTGGAAATAAGTTATGGAGGAGACACCATGACCAATTAATGCCTAGATTTACGAGTAACCTTGTTAATCCAACTAAGGATTCTTTCTCACATGTTTCTTCTAATAGTGTAGATGAATCTTGTAACGATAACCTACCCGCAGTCACTGAAGGTTGTACAGAATCTCCTGATATTGATGTACCATGTACTGTCCAAAAAAAGGAGAGGGATAAATCATATGTACCCCATACTCCAGTTTTAAGGAGATCAAGCGGAGTTGTTAAACCCCCTGATACATTTCATTTGTGAAGAATTATTTTTTGTTCATGATGGGTCTTTTCTTGATGCTTATTGTTTACTTTTACGCCTTATCTTGTGGGAAGGAAATGTGTATTAACCTTGTGTAGAATTTTGCACATGTTGAAACTCTGTTTTTCTCTGGTGCATTGTGGGTTGTTGTGATTGGGGAGAGGCCCGCAACATGTAGCAAGATATAACCATTAAAACCAACGGTCAGCCAGCTGTATTATTAACCCTTTACCTTGGGTCACTATGTAATAATATATATATATATATATATATATATATATATATATATATATATATATATATATATATATATATATATATATATATATATATATATATATATATATATATATGTATGTATGTATGTGGGTGTGTGTGTTTGTGTGTGTGTGTGTGTTTAGAATCTACTACTAAGGGATTCAGAGCTGATGAAACGCGGTTTTTCGGTAACACCTTTTTATCAAAGCATTAGATAAAGGTGAAAGTTGCCAAGTGTATATTTTATAATCCTACCTCATTTTTGCAAGTATTATTTAGCACCTAAGTGCGATAGTTTTGATATTTAAAGAGTAAAATGAAGTCTCCAATGCCGCAACCGAGAAAATCACAGACATGGATCCTAAAATCATTTGTGACGTGAACATAATATGACGACATGAGGCTCCGGCCATCCACCAGATAGGGTGGATGGCCGTAAGTCACTAACACTTACGCAGTCTAGTCTTCAACAAATTCGATAATGGCCTGCAGGATATGAAAGTGTCCCCGTGGTTGCAAGACTGTTTTTGTGCTACGGCTTGCCACTTTGTATACAAGCGAGAAGATCCGAGGCAAAATTTACTCTAGCGTGAGTGGGTAATTATTTTTACAGTGGGTAATAGTTATTTGGCCACCCAAGAAGTGTGGGCAGGAGCTATTAGACAATCCCCCACTTTGAGGTGGAATCAGTCATCATTGCCATCGCTAGCAATGATGAGGACAGGGATGATAACCTCTTCCTCGAGAATGACGATGAAGACATTTTGTAAACAAATTATGTATAATGTTAAACATTTTATCTGTACACCTAAAACATATTTATTAAAACACAATGAATATAACAATATGTTCCTCATCCAAACTGATTTCAATATATTTTCCTTTCCATGCATATGTAAATCGTGTTACATTTGATTAATATTAAGTAGGCAAATAATCGCTTACCCTCAAAATCTTTACTCCTCCCATTGCAGCAAGTATACGAGCGCTGTTTAGGGTACTGTATAATATGAATAAAAGAAAAAAAAAACAAGCAAAATAGCAATGGGTTACATTATCTAAAATAAAACAATGGCGTTCGCCTTTACACCTCTAACAATTGAGGGAAATGAGGTATCATTGATTTTCATTTGAGTTCTGCTTCAAGTGACTGCTCTTAACTTGCTGCAAATAGAATATTACAGTGTCGAAAGCTGAAGTAAAACAAAAATAGATTGTCTTTTTGTATTCCTTCCCTGAATAGATGTAGATCTAACAAATGAGTTATAGACTGGTTCATTATGTGGACGAATTACATACACTGAATTATTTGTAAAGTAGAAACAATACGAATATCTAGAAAATGGAAGGAATTCCAAGCTAACAACTTAGTCCCAACAACTGCTGTGGAAGTTGCGATAAAAACTCCACAAAGTAATAATAATAATAATAATAATAATAATAATAATAATAATAATAATAATAATAATAATAATAAAATTATTGAGAATGATAATGGAATCAAGGGGACGATGACAAATTCTGCTCACCCTCATTGATATCGCTGAAGCCCAGGATGGGTACTAACAAGGCCAAGAGAAAGAGAAGGTTTGATCACTTCCTCCCAAATCCCCCATGTAGGTGGAGCTTTGTCTACCTCCTTAATGCGTCAGCAGGTGAATTACCGTAATGAGCAGGTACCTCTAAGATACGTCATCTCTGTGGGTGGAGACCCATGACGTCATAGGTTAACGTCAATATTGCGTTCAAAACCCTTACCTGCCATTTTGATGGCTCTGACATAGGAAACACACTTTTACTCTGATAAGTACCGGAACTATTGAATGTAGGTACCAAATAATACTTGCAAAAATGAGGTAGGGTTATAAAATATACACTTGCCAACTATCACCTTTATCCGATTCTGAAAAACAGTATTTCATCGGCTCTGAATCTCTTAGTAGTCAATTTTTACCAGGTACGTAATTTTTAATAAACGCAGTGCTCTCTTCGCTTCTTGATTTCTCCACACTGGAAATGCTTGTCATCATAAAGCACAGAGCCAAATGAAGAAAGAAGTGAAGATATCCTGATACCCAGCCGGGATTGGAGCTCGTATTATGGTAATTAAAAATTACACAAACACCCACAAGTATATATATATATATATATATATATATATATATATATATATATATATATATATATATATATATATATATATATATATATATATATATATATATATATATATATATATATATATATATATATATATATATATATATATATATATATATATATGTGTGTGTGTGTGTGTGTGTGTGTGTGTGTGTATAATATATTAATTTCATTGGCTACCTTTCTGCATGAGTTGTGTGTCCCTCTCCCCCTACTTCCCTCTGCCCTTCCCCTTTCCCTTTTCCCCTTCCCCTTTCCCCTTCTCCTTTCCATTTTCCCTTCCCCATCCCCTTTCCCCTTCCCTCTCCATTCCCCCTCCTTCCCCTCCCCTCCCCTCCCCTCCCCTCCCCTTCCCCCCTCCCTTGTGCCACGACCTTTGAGTACCTGCAGACTGTAAATGGGGTTGTGTACAATGCCTTCCGCGAGGCAGCTCATGCGTTAGGTCTGGTGTTCAGTGATGATGAATGGCGTCAATGCATTGAGGAAGCTGAGCTTTATATTATGCCATACCAATTGCCGTCATTATTCTCGACCCTATTCATAAATTGCGAGGTAAACAATGCTCAAACATTATGGAACGAGTTTCAGCACCAACTGACTGAAGATTTTCGACATGCTGGTAATAACAGTCAAATAGTTTCAACTTCAGCCTTCCTTCAAATCCAAACTGACTTGCAGGGTGCTGAGACCAACTGCACAGAAAAAGGTATTCCTGAATCTGGACCAATGGCTGAACACCGCAAGAGCTCAATGGAAATCCTGCAGTCTATACTGCACGAGAACAAGAAATGTTTGGCAGCCTAAATAATCAAAGGGCTGCAGCTGATGCAATTTTGGCCGCAGAAAATAGCAACAACAACAGGCGCCCAAAATGCTTTTTTGTCGATAGACCTACCTGTACGAAACCATAATGAACATGCTTCATGGACGTAACTGGAAAGTCTTGTCTGTTGCATCCACTGTTATAGCAGTCATTCTTTTGCCTGGCAGCCAGACGTATCACAGTGCATTCAAGCTCCCACTGGACATCCGTCTTGATTTCTCCTGCAATTTGTCCCAAAAAGAAAAGGCGTTTACTCAAAAAACCGATGTCATTATTTGGGACGAAGCACCTATGGCATCATCTGACATGTTGGACATTATTGATCGTGTTTTACGTGACCTGATGAAGATAAACACCCCATTTGGTGGCAAAATATTTGTGCTTGGTGGTGAATTTAAGCAGGTCTTGCCCGTCGTACAGCAAGGCAGCAGACTGCAAATTATTAGAAAAAGCATCAAAAGCAGCCATGTATTTCAGCACTTTTAAAGGCTACCACTAACGGTTAACATGCGAGTTCTACCAGAGGAAATTGCATTACTCAATGGTTGTTGCAACTTGGTAACGGCATACTGCCAAGACCTCAGAATGCCAAGACTGAATTTTTGGTTGCTTTACCACAGCATTGTGGCTGTGCGAACCTAAGTGACAAGCTTTTAGGACAGTCTTTCACTTCAGACGATGTCACCATACATCAAAAAGTTCTGCTTTGTCCAATCAATGAGGATGTGCGTCTAAGGAATGAGGAAATCTTCGACAAATTGCTCGGCAGCAAGGTATCGCTTCGTGGTGTAGATTATATTGGGGAGGTGGAAGGAGAGGACGTTACGATACAGCAGCAAATGTATCCAGTAGAATTCTTGAACACTGTTAAGTTGGCTGGGCTGCCCTCACATGCCAATTGTTATTCTTATTCGAAATCTGTGCTTGGCCAAGGGCCTTTGCAACGGCACTAGATTGGTGGTAATGGATATCAAACCAATGGTGCTGCAAGTCAAAATAATTACAGGAACTCACTGAGTTACAATCCACTTTCTTGCCCGTATCACGATCAGTACTGAAGACGATGTCAATGTACCATTCAGTCTTTGCCACAGACAATTTCCTGTGAGGTTAGCGTATGTAATGACCATCAACAAAGTGCAAGGACAAACATTCGACAAAGTTGGTGTCTACCTACGCGGCCCCGTCTTCACACACGGCCAGTTATATGTCACTTGCTCTCGCATTCGTTCATTTGATTCATTTCATGTGCAGGTTTTTGTGAACTCATAGCAAGGGAAATTTGGAGACCATACTGTGACTGACAATATCGTTTTTAAAGAGGTCCTGCAGATATATCATTCTGATTTTGATAACTTTGAGAACAATTGTCAATGTACTAATTTGAGGAAAAAAAAAAAGGCTGTTTTATTTAAGATTCGAATAGTTGAATCTGTCATTGTGAAATTTGAGGATCTTATGCTTACTGTATTGCTTTATATTGTTAAACTTTCTTTGCCCAACAAATGCATTTGAGTTCATAGACGATTGAAATTTTGTTCTTTGGTGATGCAAGAAACATGACTACCTTTCAAGTCTTAATTTTTCAGCTCCTTAATTATTATGACTAGCAAGATATGATTTTGAATGAGCTTTTGAAAGAATTTTCCATGGACTAGCAAATGTAAGAGATAACGAGCATTTACTAGTACACAAACACACACCCACACACACACACACACACACACACACACACACACACACACACACACACATATATATATATATATATATATATATATATATATATATATATATATATATATATATATATATATATATTGGCATTGAAAACCACTGAAAAGGAGAAACTTAAAGATTAGGTACGAAGAGCTTTCGTATATTAAATACATACCTTCGGGGTAAAAGGTAAAATAAAGAAATATTTTTGTGCATGTGCCATTGATCGTGGATATTTAAAAATAAATTTGGTGCTTCGAGAAAAATTTATATATTCTTTCTCTCTATTCATTCTTATCCCTTTTTCTCCACCTCTCTCTCTCTCTCTCTCTCTCTCTCTCTCTCTCTCTCTCTCTCTCTCTCTCTCTCTCTCTCTCTCTCTCAACAACGATAATCAAGCAAATATGTGAAGAAAATATGCAATTCCCGACGGAAACGACTGTCAGTAACGCTATTGATGACCTTCACTCCCAGGAGAATTAGAAAGTGAGAATATTTTGCTTAATTTCATGTTAGAAATAAAGACGAGACCAGCAAAAATGTGTTTGTGGATCATGATGTATGTGACATTGAGAGAGAGAGAGAGAGAGAGAGAGAGAGAGAGAGAGAGAGAGAGAGAGAGGGGGGGGGGCGGGAGGTGGGGAGAGGAGATCAATGGCAACTGGTATCGTGATGCCACATGGTTAAAGAACAGTTCATTTTGAGTCCTCTCATTTCCTATCAGGATTACTTCTGGTGTTTATTATTTTTACTGGTTTTTTTTTTATTTCTTACGCATGCAATTAAGCCAAATATTCTCATTTTCTAGTTCTCTTGGGAGTCAAGGTCGTCGATGATGACGTTGGTGGCTTATTCTGCTAGAAGCAAATCAGTAATGATGATAATAATAATAATAATAATCTGTTTCTTACAGATTGACCTCAGAGGGACTTAGCCAGCGCCACCATTTTATGTGAATTTTATTGAATACAAAGGAAGAACTCTTCCTTTGCTGCAGCACAAAAATATACATGAATTTATAAGTACATCTCACCGGTCCTTTGGATTTCGGCATTCAGATTTCTTATGACTCATAAATTCAGACAATTTACTACAGAAAATTCTAATAAGTAAGTAAATAAAGTAATCATTAATATATGAAACTAATTTCGATAAAAAATATTGCCCAATGAAAACTATTCACTCTTGTAAGTACTGAGTATAAAAATGAAAAGGAATTTAAAAATATAAATTTCCTTGATCAATTCAAGCATTGAATAAAATCATGGAGGCAACTGATGAATGGAGACAAAATTTAAGAAAATAAAAACATGAATAGGAAATTAACAAAAGATATTCAACAGCTATTTTTTATTACGTATCAAATCAAAATGTAAAAATATAATTATGTGCCTTTATAATGACAGCTAATAACAAATGCCTTGGGATTAACAAAAATTATTGAGGAAATGTTGAAAACAGAAGAAATGTTGATGCAAAAAAACTGAGAGAATATCGGAGTATTTAAAATCTGTCACTTCATCCTAAACTACCTAAATACTTAAGCTTCAGTATCATCAACTTCTCAACATCTGGAATGTGGGAGCCCACCAAGTCCGTTCAGTCTTAAACTAAAAATGAAAATATATAAACTTAAAAATTAAAAAGCAACTGGTCAGTGAAACAAGATCTCCAAAATGAGAAAAAATTAAAATAAAGGAAAAGATTAGGAATTAGAACTAAAAATAAACAAGTAAAAATGCGCCGAAGTTTCTTCGGCGCAGTCGAATTTTCTTTACAGAGTATAATGCTGTATGAACCGCGACCCATGAAACTTTCAGCCACGGCCCGGTGGTGGCCTGTACTATAGCGTTGCCAGACTCATGATCATGGCTAACTTTAATCTTAAATAAAATAAAAACTACTGAGGCTAGAGGGCTGAAATATGCTATGCTTGATGATTGGAAGGTGGATGTACCAATTTGCAGCCCCCTAGCCTCAGGAATTTTTAAGATCTGAGGGAGGACAGAAACAGTGCGGACGGATAGACCAATAGGCATCTCAATAGTTCTTTTACAGAAAGCTAAAACTTGAAGTATTAAATCAGGAACTCAAAACTGAAAACAAAAACCCAAATTCTAAATGGAACTTCACTTAGACAGCTGAATGACGCAATATGCACAGAGAGCCTCGACGCTGTGCTGGTGAGCCTCCTCTGATAATGCATCAAGTGACCAACAGTGTGGTCGTTTTTGTGTTACAGCCCGTCAGTCCTCGGCTCGCCGGTACAGTGCGAATGCACTAATCACCTTGTTTTTGTTTTAACCAATCCTCTGGCATTGCCACGTTTTCAAAAAAATACCTTAATGTTGTGTGTGTGTGTGTGTATGTATATATATATATATATATATATATATATATATATATATATATATATATATATATATATATATATATATATATATATGCGTGTGTGTGTGCGCGTGTGTGTGTGTGTTTTGCAACAGACAAATTAACATACACTTTTATGGAGAAATCTGTCATCACTTGCAAAAACTATAAGGCTGGTCTTCTGCAACCGAGAGAGAGAAAGAGAGAGACAGACAGACAGACAGAAAAAGAAACTTGTTTAATAGTGTCGGATATATCTACTTAAGTTACTTAAGCCTAATAAAATATTAGCTGCCTCAAGGGAATGTATCAGTAAAATTTTCCTTCATATTAACAATTTTCATGTAATGTCTGTCTCCCTTTAGGTGCCAACGAGTAGGATTTAGTGTGCATACATTTTAGCTTGCAAGAGGGAACGGTGCATGCAGAAAAGAAATATTTTTGAGCCACGGAAACGCCGGACAGTATCCTAGGCACTTCAATAAACACAGTTATCTAATCTTATTGGCTCAGTTGGTGCCTTAATTCTTTCAAGAACTACGTGCTTCCCAGTTTCCACAAGACGACCCCACACTCTTTTATGAAGACTTCGGCGATATTGGGGTGGCGCACAATGGCCCTTTGCAAGATGCACATCCCGCTGTGGATTCTGGCGAAGGCCGTGCTGCACTTCCTATTCGTGTCGTGTCTCATATAGATCCTGAACTGTCCGGCTATCCTGTCTTCACACCTTCCCGTCGCCGTGAGCGACCCTGCCAGAGCAGACGTCTGCCCTTGAGTTGCATCGTCTGGGATGAAAGGAACCAGGACCTTCCCTCCGGTGCCGTTGTTGTATTCATAATCGCCGCATCGCAGCGATTCCAGTTTCTCGTGGCCCTTGTTGCAGACTTCCAGGATTCTGGTGTTCGCGTAGGAGGGTCCCATCTCGCCGGTGCACAACACGTGGAACTGACGGCCTCTCATGTCCTGTGGAAAGATGTTGATGTACAGGCGTCCGATGTGCGATCTTGCGTTGCTGAGATCGAGGAAGTTCTGTTGGGAGTAGGACTCCTGGAGTCCCATGATTGCGCTGTACTGTTGAAGGAAGAAGAGGACAAAAGATCAGTGTCTGTCATTTTCCATTTAAATTTTCTTTGTAATGCCTTCGATACCTTAACTGATAATGAATATAAACAATGTTTTGCGAACTCTACTATGCAAGCTTTCTTTCCTGAAGAAAGAAACCTACCTGTAACCTGCATTAAGATGCAGTACTAGTAAGGTTGCAACTTGGTTTCCTCTACGTTTTATCATCGAGTGGGAATACTCCCGGTCTTTTTGTAAATACTTTGTAATGGTCGTGGCTATGTCGTGTTAGGAATTAGTCTGACTTCTGTTAAATGATGTCATTATAATTATTAGTCATAAGAGAGAAATACAGCACAAAGTAATCTGATGATTACATTGGGACTCAATATCCATCGGAATTTAAACATTTCGGAATTCTTATCTCTTTCTCTTCTCTTAGGTATACTCTTCGTTGGATATTATCAGACGTTTCATATTTCATTTTATTTCTAAATTAAAGAAAAGAAAGCGCTTATGTTCGCGACACCGGATATGCATCTCGCTAGAATGACTGTTGTGCAGAAACGTTTCAGGACCTCCTTTTCGACATCATGTGACGACAGGAAAAGATTTCTAAAATTACTATTCTTCTTCTTTCGTTTTTTTCTCCTATGGAATTCTGTCACGTACTAGTTTACATAAGCGTTAGCGAAAGTACGTATTCGGTATGATGCACAGCAAAGGTATTATATATTATAGTATTTTAGGTCCTTTTGTGCCATCAATTCTCAGTCAGTAGGACACTGGTTAGAAAACTATAAAGAATTTGCTACCTACAGTATCTTGTGATAAGTATATTTTCAGGCCACCTGAGAACAAAATGACATGGATATTGAGGAAAAATTCTTTTAAGGGACCCAAAATTTATGGTCACCCGTGTCCAGTATTAACCAGTAGTCTCGACCTTTTCCTACCAAGTACATTGGGCTAACAAACACTTTGCCCTCCCTTCCTTTCGGCCCTTAGAAAGAGTTGAATAAACAACAAATTTATTTTGTAAAGTTATCAGTTTTATCCTCTTGTCGTTTCTTTCCTAATTTCTCTTCCACAGGTATCAGTCCAAGTACGGACTGCCCAAG
>JANJGK010000010.1:55640082-55655347 GCA_039081455.1 Macrobrachium rosenbergii | reverse complement strand
GGACGTTATATCCAGTACAAGGAGACAAGGGAGACGTTTAATGGCAATTTCACAAAGCTTGACTAGCAATGCATCGGGGCCTTGCCCTGTTATCACAGCTGCAAAAAGACAAATATATGTAAAGTATAATAAAAAGACTTATCCTAAAAACACCAACATACATTTATGATAAAATCCATAAGACACAAAATGCTAGAAAAATACCATCTTGAGCCAAGTGAAGATGACGAGTGACTAGAAGAGAAAGCGAGGTCCCAAGTAAGTATGGTCATATGAGCCTCGTAAACAGGGGTAGCGGTTGCCTTGGCTATTCAGTTTTTATATATATATTATATATATATATATATATATATTATATATATATATATATATATATATATATATATATATATATGTATATATATATATATATATATATATATATATATATATATATATATATATATATATATATATATATATATATATATATATATATATATATATATATTATATATATATATATATATATATATATATATATGTATATATATATATATATAATATATATATATATATATATATATATATATATATATATATTATATATATATATATATATATATATATATATATATATATATATATTTATATATACATATATATATATATATATATATATATATATATATATATATATATATATTATATATATATATATATATATATATATATATATATATATATATATAATTTATATATATATATATATATATAATATATATATATATATATATATATATATATATATATATATATATATATATATATATATATATATATACATATATATATATATATATATATATATATATATATATATGTGTGTATATATATATATTATATATATATATATATATATATATATATATATATATATATATATATATATATATATATATATATATATATATATATATATATATATATATATATATATATATATATATATACGAGGGTAAGTCAAAAAGTTCCAGGAAAAATTCAATATACTCTTTATTTAAGGAAATTCAAACATCATTTTTCTACATATCTCCATCTAACTCTATACGCTTTTCAAGGCGCTGTTTCCACCTCTGCAACCCTTCTTTGTAGAAATTTGGGGCCTTTCTATTAAACCATGTTGAAACTGCATGTTTAGCAGCATCCAAAGATTCAAACCGGACTCCTCTTAAGTGTTCCTTGAGTTTTGGAACAGGAAAAAATCTGAGGGAGCAAGATCAGGACTATAAGGAGGATGTGGAAGTGTTTCCCACCTAAATTTCCGTAGGACTTCTCTTGCAACCCCTTGATGAATGTGCTGGAGCGTTATCATGATGGAACAAAATTCTGTGGTGCAACTTTCCTCGACGTTTTTTAGCCAATGCAGTCTTCAGTTTTTGCAAAACACCTTTGTAGTAGTTCCGGTGATTGTTTTTTGTCCTTCAAGGAAATCAATCAAATCACTCCTTTGGAGTCCCAAAACACTGTTGCCATAACCTTCTGGGCAGATCTCGTCACTTTGAACTTCACTGGTGCAGCTGAACCTCTTGGTAACCATTGCTTTGATTGAATTTTACTTTCTGGGTCATATTGATGGATCCAAGTTTCATCTCCAGTAACAATCCGGTCAAAAACTCTGATTCATTGATTCAATCTTCGTTAAAACTGCAAGAGAAAGTTCAGCTCTTTGATGCAGTTGGTCTTCGCGCAACGCTTTTGGGACCCAACGTGCTGAAAGTTTACTCAAACCAAGATTTTCATTTAAAATTGAAAATGCGGAACCATGGGAGATCCCAGTTTCATTAGCTATCATATCGATAGTAATCCGACGATCTTCATCCACTAGATTCTGCACCAAAGCCACAATTCTTTCATTTTTTGCAGTCGATGGTCTTCCCTCTCTTGGGTTGTCTTTGAGGTCCTCCCGACCATCCTTAAATCGCTTTATCCAATCATAAACAACTGATTTAGATGGAGAAGAATCTCCATAAACTTGTTGCAAAGCTTCAATAATTTTTCCTGGTTTCCAATCAAGCTTGGTCAGGAACTTGATGTTAGCTCTCATCTCAAAATTTTTATTTTCCATGGGTTCAAGAAGTTACTTTTCTGAAGCAGATGTTAACACCACGGTAGCAAGAGGATGACTGAGGTAACAAGTCTATATGGATCACTACATCACAGATAATTGTTTACCAAGTATTTGGGTGTTTCATTCCTGTGTAAATACATCATTCAACAATTTTTCCTGGAACTTTTTGACTTACCCGTATATATATATATATATATATATATATATATATATATATATATATATATATATATATATATATATATATATATATATATATATATATATATATATATATATATATATATATATATATATATATATATATATATATATATATATATATATAATCATGTAATTTCCACAATGGTCCCGTGGATGAAATTTATAATAATTCCTCACGTAAGGACTTTATATATATATATATAATATATATATATATATATATATATATATATATATATATATATATATATATATATATATATATAATATATATATATATATATATATATATAAATGTGTGTGTGTGCTGTAAGTATTTCTAATAGAAAATAAAGTACATCATAACGACAAGCAACCTTTCGACATTCCAGATTAGGCGTCACCTCATTATTCACAAACTTACCAGTGGAGGATAAATGATACATAGCAAGTGAAATACATTATATGCACACTAACGACAAGCAACCGCTCGATACCCCAGAGAACCTTCTATGTACTCTTTCGATGGGTAGCCTGAACCTATGAATCACCTTTCCGAGCCCAGATGGATTCCTGCAAAGTAACAGTGTAGTTGTGGGATCGCCTCTGGGTGTTTTGTTTGCCAATTTTTATGTGGGAGTTTTTTAAAGAAGAATTATAGAAGAAATAGACAAACCACAGATATATTGCAGACATGTTGATGACAATTTTTGTAGTTGTGACTATGAACAACTGGAAGATCTGAGCATAGGTCATGCCTTCAATTACGTAGGTGTTTCATAATGACGATTCAGTGCCTTTCCTGGATGTCTTGGCGAAAAAAGGAGGCAAGTAGATATGCCACTTCGGTATATACAAAAAGTAGCAAACTTGGCATCTGCGTGAATAGCAATAGCAAATGGCCAGACAAATCCATTAAGTGTGTGATAAGTGCGTACATGAGTTTAATCCATTGCTCTCCCTCGGGCAATATGCGCAATGAACTTCAGAGGGCTTCACAAGTCCAAACTAATAGCGGACATTCAATTAACGGATACAAAAATGCATAAATAGACATACGTTCAGTTTTATGCAAAGCCAACATCAGTTGTTCAACGCATGTTCCCCTTTAAAACTGCGTTACCTAAATTACACGTCTACAGGATATCAATCAGAAGAACGTGTTTGAAAGGAAATAATAAAAACAGGAATTATCCCTGTTAATGACTATGGCGCCGTTAAATTGGTTATATTTAACAATAAGATGACTAGTAGCCTCATTTTGAGAAACAGTCTTTTTGATGTGAACAGTGACATGAATAGCAAGGGGGTGGTTTATTCGAAATGTTTTTATTTAACTTGACTTTTGCGTCTGTTTGGGTCAAAACTTGTAACTCAATAGTCGACCTGTTCCCTTCGTCCGATGGACTTGAAATTTTGCATGGTTACTCAGTCCTGGTGACAATACAACCTTACATGATCAGTAGGTCAGCAGTGACTTCTAGTGAGCCTACAGTGACCTCTCTCAGTATCTCAGGATTTGTATGAAAATCTTCGGATTTTTCATATCTTCTTTGACTCTATAGAATAAGTTCGTATCTCTGCGGAATTTTAAAACCTTCTTTGGCTCGGCTGGATCTCGCGCTCAATTTCGTTAGCTACAATCATAAACCGGTTGCAATTTCTGTCAAAACTAAAAAGTATAAAATAAAAAAAAATAAAATATGCTTCTATTAAAATGCACTATAAAGCAAATAACTATCTTTTGAGACACCAAGATTTTCTTGCAATTAATCATGTCTACAAAAATAAAAGCGTGGGCGCCAAACATGGAAGGAAATGCTACAGGAAATAAAAAAAATATATTTCTTTTCTTGTAGCATTTCCTTCCATGTTTGGCTCCCATGCTTTTATTTTTGTAGACATGATTAGTTGTAAGAAAATCCTGGTGTGTTTTTTTTTTTATTTCTTGTAGCATTTCCTTCCATGTTTGGCTCCCATGCTTTTATTTTTGTAGACATGATTAGTTGTAAGAAAATCCTGGTGTGTTTTTTTTTTTATTTCTTGTAGCATTTCCTTCCATGTTTGGCTCCCATGCTTTTATTTTTGTAGACATGATTAGTTGTAAGGAAATCCTGGTGTGTTTTTTTTTTTTTTCTTGTAGCATTTCCTTCCATGTTTGGCTCCCATGCTTTTATTTTTGTAGACATGATTAGTTGTAAGAAAATCCTGGTGTGTTTTTTTTTTATTTCTTGTAGCATTTCCTTCCATGTTTGGCTCCCATGCTTTTATTTTTGTAGACATGATTAGTTGTATGAAAATCCTTGTGTGTTTTTTTTTTTTTCTTGTAGCATTTCCTTCCATGTTTGGCTCCCATGCTTTTATTTTTGTAGACATGATTAGTTGTAAGAAAATCCTGGTGTGTTTTTTTTTTTATTTCTTGTAGCATTTCCTTCCATGTTTGGCTCCCATGCTTTTATTTTTGTAGACATGATTAGTTGTAAGGAAATCCTGGTGTGTTTTTTTTTTTTTCTTGTAGCATTTCCTTCCATGTTTGGCTCCCATGCTTTTATTTTTGTAGACATGATTAGTTGTAAGAAAATCCTGGTGTGTTTTTTTTTTATTTCTTGTAGCATTTCCTTCCATGTTTGGCTCCCATGCTTTTATTTTTGTAGACATGATTAGTTGTAAGAAAATCTTGGTGTCTCAAAAAATTATTTCTTACTTTTTATTGCATTTTAATAAAATTGTGCTTTAATTTTTATTTTTATTATTTATTTATTATACATGTCCAATCGGAGACTGTAAGCTCCGCAATGTTCCGTAGACTGGGATGACCACTACTATGCTTCTCGCCGTTCAACATATAATCACCAGACAGGAACACCGAAAACGCATCCACTTCAAAAGCAAGGCACCAGCTTGACGAGGGAGATGCTATAACTCTGTTTCAACTCATCTGTCCTCGAAAAATTATCTTTCATTTACATACAGCATACTCATGGTCAAGGGGCAACACTGTGGGGTGGACCTGTGTGGGATGTACTGGCCGCAGACAGAGGGTGATGGAAATATGATAGAGGAAGGGCACGAAAGAGAACAACAAAAGAATGCTTATAAGAGAGACGAGAGAGAGAAACACGACGAGAATGCAAAGAGAGATAATAACACACGAATGGAGAGAGAGAGAGAGAGAGAGAGAGAGAGAGAGAGAGAGAGAGAGAGAGAGAGAGAGAGAGAGAGAGAGAGGGCGGTCCCATTGTCTTAAAACATCGTAATATTGGAGTGCCCTCCGAAACCCCACCCCCCTTATTTTTACTGTTGAATACTTAACGAAATTCAGTGCTTTTCATATAAAAATTGTAACATCGAATAATATACCCTACCCTTTTATAAATTAATGCTCAACGAAAAGTGCGCTGTCTTATCACTTATCACCTATCCTTCATTACTGTTACACGGTTCATGGTAACATTAGCACACCGAAGTAAAACACATCTCTAAATGAAGCTGCAATAATAAGATTTTTTTTTTATTTCCTTCATTTGGATTAACAAATATGGGGGAAAATGTATTCTTGTACGCAGGCTTATGCGCGTTTTACCTCACACCAGTCTTGCCCACTCATACTTCTATCAGTGCCAACAAAATAACGGACCGATACTCGAAGCCAGAGGCCAGCGATGGTTATAAGGTTTTCTGGGTTGGTAGTCAATAAATTGTTCAATGTGAGAAAAGGCAGAAACGTATTTCAAAAACCGGTAGGGAAAAGGTGCTCCCTTCAGCATTACTGGGAAACCTGTGAGCGCATATTGAATGCTTAGCTTTATTAGTCTCACAAAGGATATTTATAGCCAGTTCTCCGTTGTTCTCACACAAGAATTTTAAAGAGCTTCTGAAGTACGACCCTCCCCTCCCAGTGCACCATAGGTCTAACCAGCTTTATTCTTATGCCGTGATTTTTGCTCAGTTTCATAAAACACGCAATATAAGGAATATTATTGCTAAGATGAGCATAAAAAAAATGACATCAGCTTGTGTGCATAATTCGAATCAGAAAGGAATTTTGTGAGTTCTGACCGAGTCATTTGTGTATTTTTTTTTTTTACAATTTTATTCACGTCAAAGTGACTTTTATCAATTAAAGAAAATTAATGAAGGAAAAGACGCAACTAAAACGTGTATGTTAAACAGTGGTAGTATGAACGGGGTGTATACTTTTCATAAATCGTAACAAACCAAAGCAATGACTCGAGTCTGTAGTGCTGATCAATGGGCGGTCCACCCACGGGAGGTACAAAATTTGTCGCCACCTGCGACCTTGTTTATCCCAGGTCGGATTACTGAACTCTCATTCGTTTGTACTTCCCTATTTTCATTAAATCAGTAGGTCTTGTGTTTTAACAAAATGCCAAAATAGTGTACTGTGTACGGTTGTTCATCAATTTTTTTTATCTTTTATTAGAAAAAATAGACAATATTTTGCAGTTTTTACAGTATTAAAAGCAAAATTTGATCAAAGTTGACTTAAATTTACCAAAAATTAACAAAAAATAATTTTATCCTACCATTCGGGTTGACATAAATATTTTAGCATGTATATTTTACAAATAATCAATGTATTTCAATGTCAGTATTTTTCTGTAGTTACCCACGTAAGATTTTATCAGTGTATATCTATTTTTTATTATCCTTGATTTTTCATAAACCGTTGAATAGCATCGTTTTCATCTTTTATTCCTGCTTTGTGGGCTAACCAAAACCCAACAACATAGTCACAAATCAAAATGACAGCAATGTTCCTGTCCTTTTTTGAATGTGCTTCAAAATCCAGTTTTTAAATTTTGAATAAACTTTGTGTCTTGGTGTGTCACAATTCATTTAATAAATCAGAAAACCAATTAACCATTTTCTCGTTGCACTTGCAGAAATAAATTAATTGCATCACATTTCCTGGTTCTTTGCAGTTTTCACGTAGTTTTCTATTTCATATTTTCATCATATACAATCTGTCTTTTACGGCTAGAATTTCATGAACATATTCGTACAAAATTTGTCATAACGGTTAATCAATTTACTGTTAACATTTCCCCAATCAGTTTCCCATTCAAATAAAGGGCATTTCTCTTTCATTTTTGGGTTGAATTTCTCATCTCTCGATAAAAACCCATAAATGCTCTTGGAGTTCACATTTGGGTAGTTTTCATCTGTATTACCTTCCGTAAGGTTGTTATTATGTCATCATAGTAGGGGGAGGATACAATAGCTATATCTGTCATATTTTGTTCAACCTCCGAAAGATACGATGTCCTCATTTTACAGTAATACACAAGAAGTTCGTAACCAAATACTCTTTTTACGAAGGACTTATAAAATGTGTTGAAAAATACTGAATTGGCTTTCGTTGTTGCATTGATAGTTCCAATGCCTTCCTTCTCCCTTTTTAAATACATAGTCTGCCTGTTTAGTGGGTGATAGTTTCGGGTCCATAAAAACCTAAAAATACATCTTTCTATTGATTTCCCAGTCGTTCTTGGTAAGGGAAAAACATGGGACATATACCAGGCTTTTGATAAAACCTTTGAAATTACTATAACTGACTTTTGGAATAGTGACAATTTCTTAGAGAACAATTGGCCTATATTCATACAATACTTTTTTCTATAACTTTCCAATTTTCTTCCCTTGTCTTTTCGCAATCGTTATCATATATTACAATGAGTATCTTAAAGGACACTACAATTATATTTATACTAAAATCTGGCAACACTTCCTTGTTTTTCCATAATCTTATTCCTGTTATAGTTGTTTTTTGTTAATTAAGTCTTGCACCTGTTGCTCTTCATAGTCTTTAATTATTCCAAAACAATCTCATTCTCAGTCCATTAGGTAGTTCTGAAGGTTTCTTAAGCAGTTTACTCTTTATCGTCCCTGAGCTATTACAAAGAGAATCATGGATAATGAACATCCTTGCCTAGCAGACCTCTCGACGGGGAAATAATCGGTCAGGTTCCCACTAATAGAAAGACAACTTTGAATATTAAAATTGAGCATTTTTATCAAACTTAACAGCTGCTTGCAAACCCCATTCTTTTTAGTATCTGAAAGACAAAATTTAATTCAACCCAATCAAACGCTTTTGACCAGTGAAGAGAAAGTAGAACTGGTGGTATTTTTTCTGTATTTACAAAATTAATTATGTCTCTCCGAAGCATATAACAGTTACTGATCGATTTGCAACCAATTTTCTTAGCCTTTGCAAATATTTTGTTGTCTGCATGGACACCAGTTTTTAATATCATCCGAATTACCAGTTTTGTGAGCTAATCTAATTACTCCATTATTTATATTTCCACAAAAAAAGTTTCTTTAAATACATACCTAATTACTTGCAAGAACTCCCCTTTGATAGTACGCCGCATTTCCTTGTAGAATTCGGCTGGCAATCCATCAATTCCCGGGCATTTACCAGTTTTTATGCCTCTAATTACCTTCCAAGCCTCCCTTTTCTGTGACTACTTCTATTAATTTTTTTTTCACTTTTACTATTGTTTTCTCTACCTGTTCCAAAAATTCTAAGTGTTTTTTATTGTTTGTGATACCTTTACCATGAAGTTCCCTGTCAAAACTATAAAACTCTGCCTGGATTGCTTTGTTATTCGTGAGAGTCGTTCCGTTTTTTGTTTGTACTTTTACAATATTAGTTTTGACATTCTTTTCGTTACCTAATAAGTACTGGGAATGTTTTCACCTTCTGTTTTCTCATCCACCTTAGCTCTTACGCTAATTCCATCCCAGATTTCGTCTTCTAGAGTTTTTATTCTCTCTTTCAGCACATTTATTTCTTCAAACGCACAACAACCAGAATGAATCTCATATTGTCGCCTTAGGAGGGACTTCAACAGGTTTAGGTATCTATATTTTTTTCCTGATTAGAAATTTTTCATGTTTTCGTGAAAAACCTTTTTTTGTTGTTGTTGTTGTTCTTTGGCATCTAACCACCATTCTAGCACCCAAAAATCATTTTTATAATCTCATTTTCAACCTTCCACATAGGTTCACAAAGTTATCATCATTTACCACAGTATTAGACAAATTGTTGGAATTTAACTTCCAATAACCTTTTCCTATTTTGGACTCATTTCTTAGTCTAAACTGAGTTTTCACTACATTATGATTTGACCAGGCAACTGGGATGCTTTCTGTGTTTTGTGCCTTGCAATGTAAAGCTCTAACAAAAATACGGTCTAATCGAGATCTACAGTTCTTTTTCACAAATGTGAACTCTATGGGGTGATTTGTTAATAACCTTCAATTTTAACGCATTTTTCAAGTGTAACAAAGCTTCCGATAAGAGGTTACTATCAGAACAGTCTTTTTTTCTTTATGCAGTTCCAGTCCCCTCCTAACACTAGATTTTCCAGGTTTGTTTCTACTATAGCACAGTAAATCATTTTTGAACAGCTCTTCTCTGTCTAATCTTTTTTCACTACCAGAAGGTGCATAAACATTAATTAACTCGAAATCAACTTCCATAAAGCTATATTTTACACTAATTATACATCCTTTTACATCCATTTGCTTACGGAGAATCATCACCTGTGACATTTTGTTTAACAAAACTCCAGTTCCCCTTTTAAAGGTAGTGCGGTGTTCAAAGCAATTTCACAGAATTTCTCGATGTATGGCATTCGGGTCGTTTCGGCCGTAAGTCATTTAGGCCGTAAGCACGTTTACGTGCAAAATGGGCGCCGTGTTTAGTACCAGCTCCTTGGGGATGTACGTAAAACATGAAATAATAATGGTAAATACCATAAACATAACGTCTTACATTGTTTTGGATGTTACGGCCTAAAGTGACTTACGGCCGAAACGACCAGGACCGGATGTATGTACTCTAACTGCTTACTATCCTTTACATTATGTCCTTGTATAGATATGGTGTCTAATTTATGCAAAATTATGAAATTAACAAGTTTAATTTGTTTGTTTACACTACACAAACCATTAACATTTATAGTGGCTATTGATAATGTGAATGTAGAAAAAAAAAAAAAATTAAAGTGGGTCCTTATTATCCATTTTAAACCATTTTGCCACTGTCCCTGTAGCTTCTGAGGGTTCTTCACTTTCGTCTCGACGTTCATCGTCAATCTCCATGTCGTTTGAGCAGGTTTGTCCCTGGTCCTTTTTCTGCGTTATTCTGATGCTTGAGCTGTCGCTTGCACTTGCTTGCCACTTTGATTTCGTGTTGCTCTTTCCAACAGTGTTATTAATGCTGCCCTTTTCTTTTGTCCTTCTGTTCCCTCAATTTCCATCCGTGACTACTGATTTTCCAAGAAGTGTAGCATGAATCTGTTTAATTTCGTTTTGTTCAATGGCCTCTTCATCTTCGTCCACCTTATCATTTTCGTCATTATCATCTTGTTCCTTGGGTATACTTCAGTTGCTCCACTGACAGCACCTTCATCTTCAGAGAAAAATATGCAAGCAAATGTCTCATCATCATTTTCAGTCGCTTGATCTGAAGTTAACTTTTCCTCTCTGTCGTGTCTTGCACTGATACCCTTCTAAATCTCCGTCAACATTACGTAGCAAAGAGGCTTCAGTTTCCATAGGACTAGCGTCACTATTGCTGCAGTGGTTGCGTTTACCTTTAGATTGTTCATTTTCGTCGCCATTCTTTTCATTTGCCTTCTCACGTTCGCTCCTTCGAAGATCCAGTTTCAAGATCCCATTGTCACCATGTTCAGCTTGGTTCCTTTAGTCTGACTTCATATCAGGAAAGTCTTTTTCATTGCACACGGTCAATTCCTCGTTGATTGGAGTTTTCCAGTCTTTAACCATGTGACCTACTGACCACATTTGTAGCAAGTCCTTTTCTGGCCGTTGTAAAGGATAGTCAAATTATATCCACTAACACTAATCGATGAAGGAATATTCTTCCTAATTTTCATCTTGACAGTAAGCGTTTCAGTCAGTGAACCTTGAAGTGGCCCATTACTAAGTAACTAAACTTATTGTGTCTTATTCCTTCAACTTCTCCGTGCTTGCTCATAATGTTTATGACTGACTTACCCGCCAACTCGAAAGGTGCATTCCCTCTTGATTCGTATGTTACAGCAGTGCTGATGGTAACTATGTTCACCGTATCTCCTTCATTTATCTTTGACTTTGTCCTCATATTCCCTCATAACTTCCAGGAGTCTCTCTTCAGATCCAAATTTCACCACTATTTTGTTTCTGCTAACTTTCTGCACTCCTGTTACGTCCAGAATTCTAAGTTTCATTATTGTGAATAACACATTACTAAGACATTCAAGTGACACATAATTCAGCGAAAAACGAAGCCCGATGGAGTATTTCCTCCCCAAAAAACTGGGATAACAAGCCCATTCTGCAAGTCTGTCAGGCTAAACAAAAAGAAAACGCACACTGTCAATGAAACGCTGATCGAGACTCCCGAGGCATTTTTTGGGAATATGAAGTTACCAGCCAGAAGGCAGCGACGCACTCGGATGTAAGTTACTTAAAATACACACTTCTTTATAACAAAATAGAGTTACACACCAGTTTGTGAAGTCACATCACTTTAAAGTACACTACTGCTTAATCATAGTCTGAATGAGCCACTTACAACTACAAAAAAAAAAAAAAAAAAAAAAAAAAAATGAAGACCCTGGTAAACGTGCTCCTTGCTGGGCGTCTTCTTCTTCTGCATCGAATTTGAACAAACGAGGTGATAATGGTAGTTTTCACTGCTTCCCTCAGAATGAAGAATTAAAACATTTCTTCCTACTGTCTGCCGTATTCAACCTTAGGAGTTTTATTTAACATTACTTCCTACGGTTTACCGTATTTGACTTATGACTTTTATTTAACATTTCTTCCTCTGCTCTACTGTACCTGACCTTATTTGTTTTACTTAACACTTTTTCCTATTGTCTACCGTATTTGAACTGAGTTCTAACTAACGTTTCTTCCTATTATCTAGCCATGTCTGAAGGGTAGTTTTGTACCAGGATATCGTTTTATCATTAGTTGTAGTAGTGTGAAAACGATCTTATTCAAAATTCATCATGAAAGCAAGAATTTAACCAGGACAGGACAACCCATATAGAAGCAACCAAGGTCTATAGAGATACACTCTTTCTGCATAGACCTTGGAACCAACCACACTTTAAAATACAGAAATCCTCGGGCACGCCGCCCCTTGTTTTGAAACAACACCGAACGACCCCAGTAACAACATTGATGATTTAGCTGCAAAACAACTGCCAAATCACTGGGGTGCTTTGAGAGCAAGGGTTTATTTCATGACATGCACTGGCAAGCTATAAGTCATTTCATATCCCTAACTGATTACTGGTTTGGCTTATTTAATTCTCGAGTCCCATACGATGAGAAACCGACAAGAAATGCATGTGGGTTAAACTTGCAAACACAAAGCTAAGTATTAGATAGCATGATTGATGAGAGTCTGTGGAAAGAAAAGGATTTTGCCAGCTTCAGCAAAGCTTGGTCATCTCTTTCAAATCTTTGCCTAAATTGTTTGACAAGGTGAAAAACAAAATTTAATATTTCATATATATTAACTTCCAGGCTAGATCAGAGCGGTCTAGATCATCACCTATGTCAGTCAGTTAAGCATCGGGTTAGATCCCATCTTCTAGGGGGAAAATGGCTCCCTCATGGCATCAAATCATAATACTGATAGCAGTTGTGAAGGCAATAATATATCATCTGGTTGTTTTTATTTTCTCCCTGTTGATGATATTGAATATTTTCAACAGGAATTAAGCCTATCAGGAATGTTATTTTGCTGACCAAATCACTGGGATTCTGCGGGGGGAGAAAATGACATCACATGCACCACGGACCTAAGGTCCAGTGACTGGGGAAAAGCTTTAGAAGAAGAAGGTCTAGAACACTATGGAGGCTTTGCTATTCATAAATTTTCTGAATATGGGGCTCCTTGGCACATATTCGCCAACAAGAGCAAACACATGGATAAGCGGAAAAGTAGAAAAGAGGGAAAGTTTAAGAAAAAATCCATCAATACATTCTCGGAACAATTAAAAACCATGGGAAATATGTTCAAATGTTGTCATGACGAAAAAGGACTAAAACCCGGTAGCGGTGCTACCAAAAAGCTATCTAAATTACTTATACTGGGCACTTATCCCCTCGCTGAATGATGTAAAAACCTATTATGTTCGTTGCCGTACCTTTTTTCGGCTACGCATTTAGACAGAGGAATTACCTCCTCCAGGAAAATGGCAAGTAACTTGCGAAAATTGGATATTTAAATGTAAATTTAAACCATATCGGAATGAATGAAATGCAAATATAGGTATGAAGTATGCACGTGTGTGTAGTTGAAATATTTTGTTTGTAATTATGAAACAAAATCTGTAGTCATATTTTTGCGTGTATACACACACACACACACACACACACACACACACACACACACATATATATATATATATATATATATATATATATATATATATATATATATATATATATATATATATATATATATATATATATATATATATATATATATATATATATATAATATGATGTGTACACCTATTATGTTTGTGGTTCACTTATATATATATATATATATATATATATATATATATATATATATATATATATATATATATATATATATATATATATATATATATATATATATATATATATATATATATATATATATATATATATATATATATATATATATATATATATATATATATATATATATATTGAAGGGGTTTTAATCTGTCTCATTCGGGTATTTGTACAGTATATAACTAATGATATATTTCTGTAACAATAAAAAAATTTCATCATATTGCACGAATTTTTCTTATTGATCAGTAGATTACCTAATTCATATCTGCCTTTTCTTTGGCAATTTCCTTATAGCCTACGTTAAATTTCACAGAAATTTTTATTCTCTCAGTCACAAAACTCACTGATAGCTATGGCAGTACTATTATGTATATACCTCCTGATTTCGTTGACATTTTAGTCTAAAAAAAGTTTGTCTCTGGAAAGGCTACCCGCTGGACCAAGGGTCCGTGCGGACGTCACAAATTATCCTCCCGCCTGGCTCACCCCTCAGCTTACCTGTGCGTCGCTTGACCTCCCTTTTCTTGTTACTAATCCTATTTCATAGGCAGTCACTTATAAATTGTTTATAGCAATCGCAATTGAAAAGAAATATTGTGCAGTCAAGTCATTTGGCACATTTACAATAGTTTCATACATTTTAACGTATGTTTGGGCAATATATATAGCCTATTACAAACAAGGAATTTAGCAGTGCAGACTGCGACACTGGGATAAAAGCAATAGTAGTTCAGTTTCAGCTGAAGCTCTTTATTCGAATGTCAAGTTAGATCATTTCCCGCGGCCTGCCTCCTGTCTGGTAGTTCGAAAGCTTTGACCCGTATTTCTTACTGATGCGTAATTTTTATCTCATTATGTCGGGTATATCTGTAGCAACTCAAAAGGATTTATTTATCATTAAAGATATTTTCGCATTTTTTTGTACATAATCCGGTGTTTTACACACAGATAAGTGCTTTGGTAAGAATTCAAAGTCAATTTGATTACATTCGAATAAGATGGAATCTAGCAAATGAGCAACCGATATCATCAGCAGTGTTGCTGTCACAAAATGTTAATGCAGAAAATATTTTGATGGTAGACCAGCTGCCACCTACTATAGTTAACAATATCGTTATAAATGTTAGTTCAAATAAAAAAAAAAAAAAATCTCCAGATAAAAGAGGCTTTACATTAAAGCAAGAAAAAGCATTCGATGAATGTGCAGATTGCTTCTACATCTTTTCCTCTGTCTTCGTTCAATCGACCGGGACTAGTATTGTGATTTTTGTAATAATAATTACTCTGTAATTTGTGTTATTATTATTATTATTTTTTTTTTCAGAAGATGAACCATATTCA
>JANJGK010000010.1:55625082-55632582 GCA_039081455.1 Macrobrachium rosenbergii | reverse complement strand
TAGGTACGCAATGTATTCACTGAGAGAAGAGAACTGCCGTATTAGATTCATTAATGCATTCCCTTTCAGGATAGGTAGTTAGGAAATAACCAATGGTAACCATCTTTGCTTCGAGGAATAGTGCGAAATTCCTGTGTTAAAATCTTTTGCCATATCTTTTGCTTCGAGGAATAGTGCAAAATTCCTGTGTTAAAATCTTTGCCATTCTTTGCTTCGAGGAATAGTGCAAAATTCCTGTGTTAAAATCTTTGGCCATATCTTTTGCTTCGAGGAATAGTGCGAAATTCTTCTGTGTTAAAATCTTTGCCATATCTTTTGCTTCGAGGAATAGTACGAAATTCCTCCGTGATAAATTTTACTTCGCATTTCGGAATAGCGAATCATTATTTAGCGCAAGTAAATTCCCACGTGGGACAAGACGAAGTCAGCTTGCATTGCTGAAATTCTCTCAGTGTAGTTAAAACTCGAATTAGGTGTTGGGAAAGCAAGATTTAAACTCGCTCATAAGGGAAATTTACTAGGTCATTTTTTACTGTTATCCTCTCAGACGACCGGGAAATTCCCCAGAGTCCCAGACGGTCTATAAATAGACGGGTTCATTCACACAGAATCTAAAAATAACTGCAGTGATTGTCAGACGACCTTTCACCCCCGCCCCCTGCCCGCGTGTGTAACATTTTTTTTCATTCATTTTTCGGCAAACATTTTTCTTTGGGTTTTCCCATTAGTAATTTCCAAGTCCTAAGAGACTCCTACTAAAATTCTACGTCGCAAGTGGCGAGAACTCCTCAAACCAAATTCCAAGTCCTAAGAGACTTCTACTAAAATTCTATGTCGCACATGGTGAGAATTCCTCAACCAAATTCCAAGTCCTGAGAGACTCCAAAAAATTCTACGGTCGCACAAGGCGAGAATTTCTAATTTCTGCGGGAAACCCAAAATTAAGTCCTTTTGAGGACATTATATTACTGTATTTCACACACATCTAAGCCCTTACGGGACTGATCATTCTAGTTTCGTTAGAACAACTCCTTAATTTCACGCTACAGCCGGCCCAAGTCCGAGCATGACATAAAATCCAGTTACGTCTTCCGAGACGTATTAAATTTTAACAAAGTATCCTCAGACTTATTGATCAACTGTCTTATTCAGACAGATCCATTCTCCTGCAGTCTGAATAATTGAGTGTTTCAGATTCTGCAATTGAGTCTTTTCAGACGTATTCGTTAGAAAGTCCAGTCTGTATAACCATTACTTCAAGATGGCTAATACCAGAGCCCAACAAAACGAGGACTTCAAATTCTGCATGTCCGCTGGAAAGTTCATGGGACTATCGGGGCAAGATCTGAGAGACTGGGTTCAAGAGCGAGTGGATGATGCCAAGGCGGAGAGGGAGAAAGAAATGTGCGGAGAAGGAGAAACAACGTGCTGAGAAGGAGAAAGAACGTGCGGAGAGAGAGAGAGAGAGAACGTGAAGGAGAGAGAGAGAGAAAGAATTGCACAAGAGGTGGAGAAGGGAGAAAGAACGTGCAGAGAGAGAGAGAGAAAGAATTGCCCAAGAGAGACGAGAAGACATAGAACGTCAAGAACGGGAGAAAGAACAGCAGGAGAAGAGAGAGAAAATGCACCCATGAGCTCCAGATGTTAGAACGACAGAACGCCACCCCGCCTCCTGTGGCGGGGAATGAGTGCCCTCAGCCAAGCTCTCTCGTTCACGCCAAATGGACAGAGTCTGCACCTGAAGTATGGCTTGAAAGGGCCGAACGAGTCCTGGAGTGCTGCGACCTCTCCCCCGTGGAACTTCCCTTGTTCTCACTAAATTCCTGGGCGGAAAGGCACTCGTTGCCTACCACGCCCTTTTGGCAGAAGATAGGGGAAACTGGGAAGCCGTACGCCAAGCAGTTGCTAAGGCGTGCGAGATTACCCGCGAGCGGTGGAGGAGACGGAGAGAGCAGCCAAGAGAAGCAGGCCAGACTTGGTCCGACTGGGCATACCATTCGGAGCTGGCATTAGCAAGATGGCTCCGAGTCCGAAGGAGCCATGAGCGCTGCCGCGGTACTCGAAAAATTTAAGCTCAAGCATTTCCTGCGCTACGCCCCTCCTGCCCTCGCCACTCATGTAGTGGAAAAAGCCCCAGCAACCCTCACCGAGTGTTGCCAGATAGCAGACATGTGGGAGACTCACCACCCTCAGGAAGGATCCATGGGGCGGAAGATAAATCCCCCGGCCCTCCTCGGAGGATGAAATTCCCACAGAATGGGAACTCGGGCAAGACCCCTAACTTGCCATTATTGCAAGAAGACGGGGCATTCCTCCGAACAGTCCCGAAGCAAGAAAACAGCACCTCTCTCTCCCGGAAAAACCACCCAATAACGCGCCTGCACCCTCCATAGGGGCAGTGCGGAAAGACTTTAGCCAAACCTTCTGCATGGTGTGCAAGGTTTATGGCCATTCTCCCGCATGGGTGAAATGCCCGAACAATAATAAATCAAATACTCCCACCGTCGCCTTGGCCGTCACAAATCCCAAGTCATTTTGCCCTCCCGCCAAAGGCCCCGTATATGTGACCCTCCACGAGCAGCCACCCCGCGCGCCGAGTCACGGCACTCGAGGACTCAGGCGCGCAAATCTCCCTCATCCGAAGGGACAGAGTTCCCTATGGAGCTATTGTCAATAGACGAAAATTGTCACAATCGAGGGAGTAAATCAATTCAAAATGATACTCCCTACGGTCCAATTGAGAGTAACAAGACCTCAACAATCCAAAATTTGCAATCTTGCAGTGGCAAGCCATCTCCCCGGAGGCTATGACGTCATCCTGGGACAGGACTTTCAGTCCCCACAGAAATCACGACAATCTTGGGGTCCACATTCCCCGAATCATTCCGCGGGGTGCGAGTAATCCTCCCCCGCTTCTCCCTCAGTCAAGACTGGCACCCCCTGGGTACCAGGAGGACGTGCAGTCCCCTACCAGTGCCACCTAAGTACGATGTATAGTGGCCCCCTTGATCGGTTTCCGATCCTTTTCCAGTGCCCGGCCCTGCCTCAGTGCCAGTACAGGGCCCCAATCAGATCTCCCTCCCAGAGATGCCAAATTCCTGCCAGTGCCACTTGCATTGCACCAAGCAGTGCCAAGCTTTGTCCGTCCTGACTGACGAGCACAAGAAACCTCTGATAGCGCCTGACTCTACCTTAGTGCCAGCGCCAGAGCACAACCCCGACCTCCATGCAAGGGATCCAACTCAGGACACCCCCCCTCTTCTCCCGGCCTGGCACCGCTACCAGCGTCGGTAAGAGAGACTGTTCCTCTCGACCACAGCGGAAGTTCGCGTGAAGGTGCGGCCTTGCAACCCGTGCCTGAGCTGGTCATTGATACCTGCAAGCCGCTCACACCACCCCCGACTGCCTCCTCTCTGCCCCAGTCCGTCGCTGACGCAATTGCAAGTCAGGATTCTGCCATATCTCACTTGGCCGATGAACTACAAGAGCTGCGACGGATCATGATAGAACCAGGACGGAAAACTCCTGCGTCAGCTGTCGTAGCAGCTGGCCCAGGAGGCACTCCATGCCGCCCTCCGGTCTCAGGCCTCCGCTTCCCCGTCCGAGGACGACTGTCCCCTTAAGAAAGGTTCGAGTCGAAATTACCCATGGGCGTGGGAATTTCCAGGTAGTTTACAAAGAGCTCTAGAGCTCCCCTGGCACCTGTGCCACCATTTCATTTTTCGAAGGTCTTGGCACCTCTAATCCAGAAGGGGATGTCAGGCCCTCCAGTATCTTCTTCTGTTCCTCAGGAACTTCTATCCCTTATCATTTCCTATTTAATCCTTTTCTAAATTAACCCCACAAGAGGCAATTAAGTACGGGATACCATTCCCCGCAAATGTATAAATCATTAAGAATAACAGAGTGGGAAGTGGCACACCCTTGCGCCCATACCTTGGCACAGGGCATGCGTGTCAGCTCTTCCAGAAGGAGTCGCACCCTTTGGGGTTCCCTTTTCTCACCCTTGGGGCTGAAGTGATAGTCCGGGCAATAATTTATAGGCGAAGGACAATAAATCCTGCCTAACACAGTAAAACTTCACTCTATTTCCTTAGCTCTTCTGCCAATATTAATTACTCTTTTAGTTATTTATTTATCTTTCTCTTTTAATGAATTGCGAGTCATAGACTCTTGCCCTTGTGATTTTAAATGCCCCTTTCGTAAGCTTCAAGAGACATGTTCCGCCTTTCATATGCGGTCACGTTTTCATTCGTAACATCCAGTTATTTTTTCCTTTGTTATTATTATTGTTCTTTTTTCTTTTTTCCCTTCCCTTCCTTCTAAGAACTCTGTTTTGTCCTAGACCCCATGTCTTTTGTCTGCTCACCCCGTCATAACATTGAGTGTCTATTTATAGCTCGTACCCCAAGTGTGGGAGTGGACATAAAATTAGCGTAGTTTAAGGTTAGCGAATTAAAACTCGTGAATACTCTCGCTCACCTACAACTGTCAAAACACCCCAGAGTAAGGGTCAGGTTGGTGAATTAGGTATAGTCCTTACAATATCATGTAATGGGGATGCCATTTACCAAATATAAACGCTGTTTTATCATTTATATAGCCTCTTCAAGGCAGACTGTACTAACCGCATGCCTTGTTGATTTAGAAATAAGGAACTTATGTGTATATTAATTCTTAAATTTTGTCTCCTGCCTCGAAATGATCTTGTCCTCGTAATCTTAAAGTAACGTATACCCTAAACTTGAAGAAACTTTAGTATTAATGTGAAGGAAGTATTTTCCATTTTGCATGAGGATAGAGTAAAGTAAAAGTTTTTTCCATTTCTTGTGGGAGAAGAATACAATAAATCAGCTGTGCCGACGCCTGGGATATCAACATACAAGCCCGAATGGAGGCTTGTATGTTTTCCTCCGTGGGGAGCTATTAAAATAACCCAGACGTCTCGCACAGAGCACTGCCCCCCCACCTAATTTACCCCTTTTTGTTTATTAAGAACCCCATGGCCGATCGTATTATCAACACTCCAATCTGTCCCTTTTGTTTTTGCCTGGAACAGATGTTGAGATGACACAGATAACAGGGGCCAGGAAGATATTTTCATGCCACTCCCTTAAGAGGATTAGCCCAACTAATCTTCTTAAACGGCCTTCCTAATGGCAAATTAAGCCGCCCGAATTGTCTTACACCCGCAGGACCTGGGAAGAGCGCCCCCCCACCCCCGAATCGCTGGACACCTGGCCGTGATTCATTCTTACACACGGCCACAACCACTGGCCGCGTTCCTTAAAAGGGAGAAGCAGTAAGCTAGTTAGTTAGTTGTGGGGCAGAAGACATGAAGTAAGAGTCCTACAGAGACAGTCCTCCACCGCAGACGAGCGATAACTTTGTTGAGAGCTCCCCCCTTCGTCCCTGTCTGGCTCCCGTCTCCAGATTCGTCTCCAGTCATCCTCGGGAGAACCGCCGTACGTGTGATCTTCCCCTGTCCTTATTTCGTCAGAGACCAGCTTCCCCTAAGGTAAAGTGGAGTAAAGACTTTTCGGTCATGAAAGTTTGCCCTTTAGAAAGCCTGGAGTATCAGCATTTCATTTCTGTCCTTGTGCCAGTTTATCCCATGCCATTTTCAATGTCCTGTGTTCGAGTGTAAAAGTGGTCATTCATTCCTTGAGTCTTTGGCGCCCTCAGTGCAAACTCGAGTCATATTCGGTGTTGTATTGTTCCTTTACTGGCGTGTAATGTGTAAACCTCTCTTGCAGGATCTTCAGGCGTTGCAAGCCCTTTATCAATTTACTTATCTATTTTCCCATTAAATGCTTGCTTCTGTAAATATAATTCTGTATTTTAACCCAAGTGTTTACATAACATTTCCTTATGAAGTAGAGCCTTCAGCTCATAAATTCTCCCCTTTTATTATTATTTTTTTTTATGATTTCCCTTTACGCAAGTCAGAACTCCAAGGCCATTTAAATAAAGTTTCCATTGCCGGCCTGTAAAATACCATAAACCCAGGGAAAATACGTAAAAAAAAAAAAAAAAAAAAAAAAAAAAAAATATATATATATATATATATATATATATATATAGATATATATATATTATATATATATATTATATATATATATATATACATTGTCATGATGCATATCAAGTACCTGGTTATTACACAACTAATCTCAAAATTCAGAAATATGCCTCACTTTAGCCAGATACCTGAACTCTCATAACATTAAAAATTACGACTGAGTACTCTAAAGGTAACAGTGATCCCTTAAGAAAAAACTTATTTATCAATCACTTGAAAAAATCAAACTAAGTTTATCAGAATATGTGTGAGGTATCAAAAATTAAACTAGAAATAATCTAGAGTAAAAAGAGCATCACTCCATCAAACAACTCTGTTTCCCTGGTCTTAATTCACTTTAGCAAAACTAAAAGAACAAAACATGTTTATCACTTTGCCTTATTCACACACAATCAATCCTATTCACTGGTGATCAGTAAATGAAACACTGTTTTTTCTAAAAATATTAAATACAATTTTTTTTTTATTCAAAGTTTATATTAGAATTCACAATCTGAAAAATTTATTATTACTTGAAAATAACACAACACTTAATTAATTCTTGAATTAAATTATGAACCAAAACCAGTTCACAAAAACTTTATCGGGAATTTAAATTAAACAAGCAAATTATAAACTATCAAGAATTACTCAAGATTTGAAAAGAAAATCTTAATAAGTGAAATATTAAATTAAGTATGCAATGTTAAACTACCAAGAAATATTGAAAGTGCCATGTAAATAAATGTTACATCACAAACATAAAAAATGTGAAAATATGAAGAGATTGCAAACAGAAAAACACACAAAAATACACATAAGATTTATCAATAACAATTTCACTCAGGCAAAATTTCCTAACTTATTATACCATGGTATTAATAAGTAAAACTCACGTTACCTTACACAACCTTACGAAAACCTCTGTAAAATCGCTTGCTACAGCTGCTTTACCACAAAACACACTTTTTTACCAGGCGCCGTTACAAACTAAATAACTTTACTAAATTCAGATCTCAAAAGTTAATGCTAATAGGTGACGACAAAACACTACGTTAAAAGTAATCTCTTTTTTAAGAATGAGAGAGAGAGAGAGGGAACCAAACTAATCGGTTTCAGAAATCAGAATCAAACAGATTTTAGAATTCCAGTAGCATGTGAAACAATTACATGATATCATTAAGCATTTTGGGTGCAAGATACAAAAGAGAAGTTCTAGAAGCAGGGAGGTGACGTCATTAAAGCATTTTGAGTGTGAGATACCATGGAGAAATTCTAGAAGGAAAGTGATGTCATCCCAGCAAAATGTTTTGAATGCAATCTTACAAAACATGGTGTAACTGATCAAGACATGTATTCTTTCTCTCAAAGTGGCATACGTGACTCGAACATTGCATGTAACAACATGAAATCACTCGTCTCGTGCTCGTACGGGATGA
>JANJGK010000010.1:55501246-55622482 GCA_039081455.1 Macrobrachium rosenbergii | reverse complement strand
GATAAACTTTCTCTCATCTCTTCATCAATACATTTAGTATTCGACCTACTATGAGATTCAGAGGCGTCGTGCACGGTTTTTTTTTATTTTACTCCTTATCAAAGAATCAGATGAAGGTGAAAGTTGGCATATTAATATTTCACAACCATACAAATATATCGAGAAATATATCTAGTAATGAAATTCGATAGTTTTCATTTTTATAAAGTAAAATTGGTTTGCCAATGCCGTATCCAGGGATATACGTGGCAAGGATCCTCAAACGTTTATGACGTAGGTAGAGTAAACAATCTATGACGAATTTAGTCCCGCCCATAAACCTTACAAACTCATTCACTTGGTTTCGTCAGCTTTAAACCCTTACCTGTCAAAAGATCAAAGAATGGCTAATAAGATTTGGAATTGTCCCCGTGGTTGCAAAACTGCATTTGCCTTGCGGCTTGCAACCTTGTATACGGGAGAGAAAAACCGTGGTAGTACTTACTACTCCTTGAACAGGTAAGAAATCGATTTCCAGATTACGTAATTACTTCCAGTCTGATTTTTATTTTGCGAAAAAAAATATAACTATTGCAATGCCTTTTTGAATTGTGAACATTTCCATTGAGTACCCATTATGTAGTGAAGAGAGAAAGCAATAGAGAGAGAGAGAGAGAGAGAGAGAGAGAGAGAGAGAGAGAGAGAGAGAGAGAGAGAGAGAGAGAGAGGTGTAAAAGGATTGTTCAGTCTTTATAGAATTATTATTGTTCTGAGAAGATTTTTGGGAAAGCTAAATACAACCAGTAATGTATTCAAATTATCAGTACAGCAATGGACCATCTGATTTAAGATTTGTTGTTTTCCATAATCAATGTATAATTGCTTTAATATATATATATATATATATATATATATATATATATATATATATATATATATATATATATATATATATATATATATATATATATATATATATGTATATAATTATATACATTCTTTTCTGTCCTTTGAGGCCTTATGACCGCGTTGGACAAGTTTTGGGCATGACTGCAGGGGCAGTAAGGGCCAAAGTCAGCCTCCGTACCTCCAGTTCATGTCATTCACCATCGTCAGTAACACCAGTTTCATCAGCACCATCCGCCTTTGATAACTTTACTGTTGGTGCGATTCGTCGCTTTATCCACAGAAAGTTTGATGAGAAGGAGTATTTTACGGTTGGCTCTCTAACAATGGACCTTAAAACAGCTGGCATTATCTCAGAAAGGACATCACCGAGTTCAGTAATCCGCCTCCTGCATTCTCTGGGATTCAAGTATAAAACTACACAACGGAAAATGTATGTGAGGAAGGAGTCTCTGGATATAATTTGCCGCCGAATTAATGCTCTACGGGATCTACGACGCCTCAGGGAGGACGGAAGGAAGGTGGTGTACGTTGATGAAACTTGGTTCACCACTAGAATGACCCATAGCAGGGAATGGGCAGACACCACGCAGGATATCACCAGTCCCTCTTACAGCCGTCAGGTCCCTCCAGGAGAAGGTGAACGATTTGTGGTGGTAGCTGCTGGCACCAATGAAGGCTTCATTGAAGGCTCGTATCTGTGCTACCCCGCTAAGTCCAATCAAGGAGATTATCATGGCGAAATGAATGCCAAATTGTTCGAACAGTGGCTTACGACACAGCTTCTACCGTCCCTCCCGGAGCCATCGGTTCTTGTGCTAGATAATGCACCATATCACAGCACACTAACCGAGGAGAGTCGATGCCCTACGTCAGCAAACAGAAAGGCGGATCTCGTAAGGTAATTACAATAAATCACAATATATATATATATATATATATATATATATATATATATATATATATATATATATATATATATATATATATATATATATATATATATATATATATATAGACATCATGAAATACGTATACACACGCATTAAAGTTAATGACTTGACTGGAAATTTCATATGATTCAATATTCTATTAACTGTGTGAAGTCAGTAAATTATTCTTGATGGAAACAATATCAAATCATAGTTTAATGATACAGTAATAACGGTATGTAAATTAGCATTCTATGGTCTATTTCCACTCTAATAATGATTAATTAACTTTTCTCGACAGGTGGCTGGAGCAGCGTAGGATATCGTTCCCACCTTTGGCCACAAAATCTGAGCTGTTGCTCGTTTGCCAAAAGAATCGTCCGGAAAGGAGATATGTGGTGGATAACATCATCCGGGAGTGGGGCCACGAAGTTGTGCGCTTGGCACCCGCTCACCCAGAGCTCAACGCCATTGAACAGGTGTGGGGTCATATGAAGAGGCAAGTGCGTTCATCGCTCCGTCGATTTACGCGGTCTGACTTGCAGGCCAGGTTGGAGGAGGCAAGGCTTTCTGCTACCCCGGAAGTGTGGGCAGGAGCAGTTAGACAATCACGTCATTTTGAGGAGGAGTACTGGGAATTGGACAACATCCGGGAGACTTACGTGGATCCAGTCATCATTAATTTAGTCAGTGATGATGAGGATGATGATGATCTTTTCCTTGATAGTGATGATGATTGTGATTTGTAAATAGATTATGAATAGTTTTTGGTGTTTCATTTGTACATTTAAAGGGGAATTACAAATACACAGAGTAAAAGTAAAATACATTTCATTTGAAATATTTTTAAGATATACCCACACCAATAGTAACAATGATAGAGGAAAAAGGGAACGATGGCAACCCTTGTTCCCCCTCAGAGTCATCGCTGATTTCCTCAGGTCAGCTACGTTTCCTACGATAATCGGTAATTATATATGCTTGAGGGTGACTGGAACTGGCATGTCTACCCATTGTCATGCCCTGTCACCCATGAATTAAGGATAAGTAAAATGAAATAAGATAAAAGGCTAAAAGAAAAATTTAAAATGAAAAACGAAATGAATAACGAAACTCTAAATACCAAAAAATAAAACAAAACATTCGCTCGCACGTTCTTTCTCAGGTTTGTGCCATATAGTACTGTTTCATAAGGGTAATAATGCTCAGCTCCATCGCCAATAGAAATGATGATTTTTATTACAATAAAGTAAAACATAGTTACATATAGATAATAAATCGAATATGTGATGTCCAAGGCTATAACGGTATGAACTTTCATTTATTTGCCTGGATGAGAACTGCTGAAAACTTACCAAAACTTACGACATTTCAGTCACTGCTTCTTTGACAGGACTCCTTCCCCTGAATGCATGAGTTTGTTCCCTCATTTGCAATACTGCATATTTAACTTGGAAAATTACTTTATACATTTCTCAAATGAAAACCCGGAATTCTGGGGAGGCCAGGACCCATTACACAATAAAGAAACATTTGCAAAGTCTTTATGAATAGCTGAAAGATTCTGATGTGGGCGGGGCATCTATGCTGCCGTGGAAATACAGCAATAGTGGTAGTAATAGTAGCAGAATGTATAATTTTGGCCTTCAGGTTTATTTATTTGATCATTGGTGATCATTTAGCATCTTTTGCAACTACTTGAGAAATGTATTTTCATCGTCAGTAATTCAATTCTTAAACTTCATGAGATAATTCAGTATTATCCTGAATTATGACGTAGCTTAGAGGGTGGAGCCATTTGTAACGTCACAGGTAAACGTCATTACTGTCTTCTAAGCCATGAA
Source organism: Macrobrachium rosenbergii (assembly GCA_039081455.1). NCBI lineage: Eukaryota > Metazoa > Arthropoda > Malacostraca > Decapoda > Palaemonidae > Macrobrachium > Macrobrachium rosenbergii. The sequence continues at coordinate 55,618,821 of JANJGK010000010.1, read as the reverse complement.
TGACTTTTTAATGTCTCTGACTACAGAAAGTGGTGTGTTCTTCTATGATCAGCTAAAACTATAAGTCATAGGTACAAGATGATGTTAGAAAATAAAATGTATGGTTGTGAAATATTCATATGCCAACTTTCACCTTCATCCGATTCTTTGATAAGGAGTCAAATAAAAAAAACCGTGCACGACGCCTCTGAATCTCGTAGTAGCTGTTCACCCAGCAAAGCCTTAGGGTTAGTTGTCTGTTGACTTTTCAGTTGGAGTGACAGTTTGTCATTTAATAATTAATTATAATATGGAATCGTAAATACATAATATTAATGAAAGTAGCTCACAATGTACAGTATAATATAGAGTTCTTCATAAATGCTGATGTTTGTAGTCAGAGTGCTTTACTTAAGGCGGCTCATTCATGAATCAGTCCTTAATTGTCCGTAAAATATAATATGTACAACTTTAGTATAACACCGTATAATATTATGTATATGCTTATTGGTGTTTTCTTTTATTACTACTTACTGAAATGTTAGTGGAAATGAAAACAAATTTTGAGTACATTCAGTTATATATTTTTCTGATTTTACAAAACTAAAATGAATGTCTTTTTTGCAGTTGATAATATAACAAAATGAAAAACATAATTTTATATCAGTAAAAGTAAAATTAAGGGCACTGTCTGTAGGTAATATTTAGTACGAAATTTATAATGGTTTTCAACTTGGTAATTAACCATTATTTTTTGCAGTTGATAACAAAATAAAAAAACAATTTTATACTAAAAGGAAGACCATCCAATTTCAACTTCCAATAGTTTGTCCCGGAAAATCCCGGGACAATGAGAAAAATCCCGGGATTGTTTAACCCCCGGAAAATGGCCGGGATCCCGGGAGAGAAATCCTACGAGTCCATACTCTGCTGTCATGGACGCTGAAAGATGTTAATGTCTGTTCTTGCCTTTTGGTATTGATAAAAGTAACTGTTTATGTCCGCAACAATGGACTCTTAATTTTGACAGCTAGGAGGAGGGGGAGGGGGAGGAGGAAGGCCACAGATGGCTGTAGAGTTAAGGTAATTTATTCTGAACCTCTCTCTCTCTCTCTCACACATACTTTTGTGATCTTTTTTATACATTTAAAGCTCATGAGTTTGTTTCTTTACTTAACTAGGAATCATCGTTAATAAAAAAGTAGGAATATGAAATAATATAAAAGCGACAACAATATAGCTTTAATTCCATTTACACAGTGAGACATCGTCTATCCTCCGAAACTCTGAGCCAAATATACCTTTCCACTCAACGGCCACTACCGACCTACTGACTACTGACTGAGTCAAGTGACTGAGCTCCCCTCGGCAGCTGCTCTCCTCTCTGCTCAGCTGCACCTAGCCTCTCCCCCCACCCTCCCCTACACACACACACACACACACACATTCAGGTAAGCACGCACACCCCTCGACGCACGCTCGCTCATAGAAACGTACACGCGTGTGCGCGCGCACACGTACGCACGCACAAACCCTTCCCTCACTTCTCTCACTTTCCCTTTCATTTGGAACTCCTCCCTCACGAGGGCGGCCAGCAGCACCGCCATGCGGCCCCTCTTGGAACTATCGGCCTTTTAAACTCTCGTTCCAACAGCGAGTTCGTCCTCATTATTTTTTATTCGCCATTTCTCCTCACCTTCATCTATCTTTTTTCTTTACTATTTTGACTCTCAGAGTTACTATTATTATTACTGTTATTATTTTGACTATTATTGCTATTATTATCGGCTGCTTTTTGGCTGTAGACGTTAATTAATAATAGTAACTGTTTGTCTCCAAAGTTAAGTAGACCTTAGTTTACCAGACCACTGACGTCTCGCTGACACTTGCTGACATTCTCCTGATGTTTTCACTGTTTGCTGACGTTTTCTTCTGACGCCAGGGTTGCGAGCGTCAGCGACGATTGCTGACTTTTTTGCTGACTATTTTTCCCCCGAAGCTTGCTGACATTCCTCCTCCGCATATTTGTCTGCATTGTTCATCCAATCCCAATCATCCAAATACCAGCCATGCCAATCCCAATCCCAATCGTGCCAATCTCAATTATCCCAATACCAAGCATCGCATTCCCAATCATGCCATTCCCAATCAGGAAAATCCCAAGCATGCAAATTCCAACTCCAATCATTCCAATCCCAAGCAAACCAGTCAAAATCCACATGGTGCCAATCTCAATCCCAATCCCAGCCGTGCCAGTCAAAATCTCAATCATCCAAATCCTAATCATCCAAATCCCGATCATCCAAATCCCAGTCATGTCAATCCCAATTCCATCGGCTGGTTTCCATAACAAGGATGGAGGAGGAGGAGGAGGATGAGTCACATCGGCCTAAAAGGCTTCCCCCCCCCCCCCGCCATCGCCGCCTTCTTCCTCCTCCTCTTCTCACTCAGTGACTTATTATTATTATTATTATTATTATTATTATTATTATTAAAAAGTTTTTCTTCCAGTATTGTTATAGACAAAATAACTCTCTTAATAGAATAAGTTCACCCGACACTGATGGCCTGTGACACTGAATTCACTCTGCACTGAATTTGCTGTGACATTGAATTCACGGAAGCAGTTTTGTTTAAATTTTCCAGAAATCTGTAAAATTTTGGGAAAATTTGCAAAATTTAGAAAAAATTTGCAAAATTTTGGTAAAATTTGAAAAATTTTGGAAAAATTTGCAAAATGTTGGAAAAATTTGCAAAATGTTTCCATTTGTGGGAAAGAATATTTTATTTTCCATAAGAAACTGAAATAAAAGGTTATTTTCACTATGAAACTTCAATTTCCATTTGTAGTATATATATATGTATATATATATATATATATATATATATATATATATATATATATATATATATATATATATGTATATATTATATATATATATATATATATATATATATATATATATATATATATATATATATATTATATATATATATATATATATATATATATATATATATATATATATATATATATATATATATATATATATATATTAATGTATGTATGGCACCATGTGAAACAAGCAAAGACTGAAGAGAAATAAGCAATGAAAGGCTGATATATCCTCTTAAATGTCCTTATTTATCCTATTATAACCTTTGGGTAAGTTCTTTACCTTAATTTAAGTACACGTCATCGATTTACCCCAACTTAGGTAAAATAAGCAAATGATTTTAAGGGTGAAAGCACATGTTAATGTTTAAGGTTTGAGTTGAATCTCTGGGCTAACATGTCCCTATATACCCTAATAAAGTCATATGTAACCTTCAAGGTAAGGTCTTTACCTTACATGAAGTACGGTTTATCAGCGATTTACCTAAATTTGGGCAAAATAGGCAAATTGTTGTAAAAAATAACCAGTCTATACTCTATAGGCTGATGTCTTTATAATATATATCCTAATATATCCTAATATATCCTATTATGTCCCCTCAGGTAATTCAAGTAAGATTTATCATCGATTTACCCAAATTTAGGTAAAATACGTTCGTTATTTTAAGGATAAAATCACTAATAATGACGATTGAAAGATAACTTTGTATTCAGTGACTGAGATCTTCTCGAACTCGTCATTTGAATGGTGGATGTCGCTCCTTGAGTGCAACATTCGAGTGGAATTTATTAATATGACATGACTGTGATACAGAGGAAGAAGAGTGCAGGAGTCACTCAGGAGTGAAAGAAAGTTCGTTTTATTTAAAAAAGAAAATAAGTAAGATCAAATGAAAGTGTGAAATTAAAAGCCGGTTCAAAGATGAACCACAACAATTTTATTTCAACCTCGAACGTCGCCATCTTTTGTTTGGGGTTTTCTGTCGACTGCCACCTCTGCGGTGCCACTCTTCCACACACGAAACCGACGCCCGAACATCAAAATTACGAAAAATGCCATGAATTTCAAGTGAATAAATTTTCACATTACAGAATAACTGAATTATATTTTTGAAATGTCCAAAAATGAAGGAGAAATGGCCCGAAAGGCCTCCACCAAAATCTTGGACGGCATTACTGGGACCCAGATCACGTGGCCTGTCGTCTCCTTCCCCTCTGACATTCCAGAGCGATTTATTGCGAGGCCGGTTTAAATCATGTCCTCTGAAGGCAGGTGGGGGCTCTCCTGAATGAAATGACTCGGATTTACGGTAATGGCTTGGACGAAGACTTGAAGTAGCCTAGAGGCAAGTGTTAAATAAGTGTCGTTTTTCTCAAGTGAATTTGAGTGTATGGCCATTGATGCCTCCTTCAGTGTCTTCCTGCAAATCGGCCATAGGCCTCTTATTATTATTATTATATTATTATTATTATTATTCTGCCTGATGTGAGTCTGAAGACATTCCTAGAACTGGCCTTCACCTGAATGAGAACTGTCATTGGGACTGAAGGTCTTCATTTCACTCGTTTCTGCCCCCCCCCCCCTATCTTTCCCACTGTGGGTCCCCAAATTGCAGGATATGCCCTAAATGGTGGGGGGGGGCAGGTGTCCACTGTCTCTGAAAGGCCCCCATTGCATTGGCAACACATCTTTGTGTATTTCCCTTGACCTCCTCTTATGACTCCTTCCTCTCCATCAACACTTCATCAGATTCTGTGGAAGCTTCCAGAGGAATTCCAAGTCAGTGGCCCCTTTGGGGGGCTGCTTCTTCTTCCCTGTGAGAAAGTTTCATCTTCTGAATATAATACTAATAATAAATAGTCAAAACAGGAGAGTTCAATTTTCAAGTTCATAATAAAGTGAAACAACAGGGAAATGAAACTGCCAGTTTCCACAGGGCCAAAAGGAGCCTCAAAGTGACCCAACACATGATCATCTAACCTTCCTGTAACTTAGCCTGACCTGAGTCATTGTGCCCTGATCTGGGTCTCGGGGGGGCTAGTAGCCCTTGCCCCTTCATGCTGTGGAGGTTTGATATATTTTTTCCACCTCTAAGAGAGTTTCCACCCCAAGGTTCCCAGTCGGCCCTTTTGATTGACTGAGGTGAAACCAGTGTGTTGATGGGGTCTCAAAATGTATTGTCTGACAGGGCTGAGGGGCTACGTTAGAGAGGACTTGAATACCCTATTATCCAACGGCTAAATATTGTATTTGACAGGGGCTAAACTGTTGTGTTCAACTGGACTAAGTATGTATTGTTTGACAGTTGCTAAAATGTTGCATTCAACAGGGCTATAATAGTGTGTCTGGTAGGGCTAAAATGTTCTGTTGGACAGGGCTAATTTGTTTGAGGGGGCTAAAATACTGTGATTGACAGGGCCATTATTCGTTGAACAGAGGGCTGGCCCAAAGGATTTGTATTCTCATGACAGAGAAAAATTGTAACAAGGTTAAGTTGGAGCAACAGCAGACCCACGGCTCATAGGTTAAGCAATTTTTTTCCCCCTAAATTGTCAGTAAAGCAAATGCATCCTAACCTAACCTTGCCTAGATCATTGTGCCCTGACCTGGTTGGGGGTGGGTTTCACCCACCTGGTCATATGAAGATTTTGTTGGAGCCATTTCTGAGATAGTTGTACTCTCTGGTCTGCAGTTAACTTGTCAAATTTATGATGGGGAAGAGCTGAACCCATTGGCGAAGGGACTTGTAAGATTATGTTATGCGCCATTGGTTGACCTCTGTTCCTAGCAATTTTTCGTAGCCAACAGAACACATCCAGATCTAAAGTCACCTGATGTAGGGCACTATGGCCTGCCTGACCTCATGTTCCCCAACAAGTATTTGACCGACTGACCAGATCCAGTCCACAGGTGCTGTCAGACATATCTTGAGCACTGTTGACAGGACTCAGGAAAAGCCACAGTGTAGGCAGCTTATGCTAGAGTGTGAAGAAGCCAATGCATAATTGTCTAAATATACATCAATGTGTGAAATACTCGATTGGGTTTGCAGCTCACTCTGGTAGAGATTGAATACACTTATAATAAAAGTATTTGATACTTTTAGAATGCTGAAATTGCCTTGAAATTTCCTTTAGTAACTCGAGTGTCTTTTCCAGAGTTGTGCCGAGAAACTCTGAAACCAGATGGTGTCAACCAATGGACAGCGAGAGATGCAGCATACAACACACGTTTACTGCTGGACCACCTTCCAGTATGTGGTATTTGCTCTGTTCCTTTTGATGGCTCTCCTGTGGGAAAGCTGAAGGTGATGAAGGTTTTCATGTATTGATTATGCAACAGTTAGTTTGGGAAGAAAGAAAGGGACTCACAAGTTTTATTGAGCTTTGATGAACCAAGGATAAAGGATATGTTGAACCCTGTACAGTATTTGCCCCTTAGGGTGCTAGTGCACACCAGGCATTACTGAAGGGTGTTTGCAGTGTCCCTCAGGCCCCTAGCCTTATCCACTGTGTAGCCTCTGACCTTTTGACCTTACCTCCTTTCCTGCTTCCTTTCTTCAGTGTTGCTGTCCAATCCCTCAGACTGACTTCTTAGTGCACATGAGGTTTTCTCCCTATTCTGCCTCTAGATCTTTGTCTTTCATCTTATTTCTTCTGGATCTCTCCATACTGCGGTCCAGCTTCAGCAACTTCCTGCTTGCATGTGATTGCTGTATGGACAAAAGTGCCCCTTCAATGCTTGGCTTGACAGCCAAAATTTCATTGAATAAAAGATTCATAAACCCACTATTTACACAGATGGCAGTTTGTTGCCGTCCATAATTTCCTAGGAAGAATAACAGTCCATTGTAACTTTTGTATTGGTGCTGAAATGTTTGACAGTGTAAAACATCAACTTTGAAATGTTTTCATAAGTGTTGCCACATATTGCTTAAATGACTTGTGGATGGCCCCAGCTGCAACATCTTTGGTCCCTGACTTTCCTTGTTGCCTTTGTTCTCCCCCCTCCCCCCCCCAGCTGTCTAACTTCTCCAGCTGGCCTTGTTTCAGCCTCCACATCATTTGGGGAGAAGCCCTTCAGTTGATGACCCTTGTTCAACCTTGGAAACCTGACAGTTTGGAATTTGAGAAGTGACTGTTGTTCTTTGTCATTCTGGAAGGGCCTCACTCACCCTGACCAGCTATGAAAAAGGGAGTCTAGGAGGAATTGCTTGTATGCCTCAAGGTGAACCTGAATAAAAATGACATTGAAATTTGTGTAGAGTTGTTATTGCAAGTCTCAACATTTTCAAAAGGTAGTTTTGTGTGTCATTATTGAGTCAACTGAGACACGGTTAAGAATTGAAACTATCTGAGGCTTGACTTGATCAGAAGGGAGGTACATCACAGACAGGACTCTGAAGGTTTGGAATTATTTTCCTGAGGCATCTTGGATTGTCTCTTCAGAATGGTGCCTGATATAATGGTCAAGGTGTTTGCATGAAATGCTCAATGATGGCACTTTTTGTATGAGTGACTTGTGTAGATAAGGGATTGAGAACTGTTCTTATCATTCCCTTTTGAGGTGAACCATCTGTGTAAGGTATATAGTTGCTTGTGTAGGGAACCGTACGTGGGGTTGGCCTTTTCCAATCTGGTGCCTTTGAAAGGATTGTCCTTATGTACCTTAGGCTAGTTTAGTTCCTGTAGGCTTGCAGTGTTATGTTTCAGCTGACACCATCACATTAATCTTGATCCACAGGCTTTTTTCTTGTAGTTTAGAACCTTAAGCAAGGCCTACAGTGCACAGTGTGAGGTGCACTGACAGCACTAAACCCCCTACGGGATCAAATCTGTTATCATATTCCCCTAGAACATGAAGATTAACCCTTGAGGGACGGCATAATTTATCAACGTGCAGCACCCCGGACCGGGGAAACTTTGAGGTTGGCAAAATAAAAAAAAAAGTCACATCAATGGAAAGAGAATGACACGTACATTTACAATGTATAAATCAAAAAATTCTAAAAAATTTTCCCTACATTCCACGAGAAGTTGAAAATGACTATTTACAACCCCTTGTGGGGCCGCATTTACAAGACAGTCGTAAATTTTACCAACTTATATATGTTTTTTCTAATCAATAAGTTTTTTGGATTTTGTCAAATTATCGTTACTGCTCACACAATATCAAAACAGATGAGATATAAAAGCAGTAACAAATTTTTTGCATGTTTGTTGAAAAATATTCACGTAAATTTACGAGAAGGAAGATTCGTTACTTTTTTTTTACTTTGACATGCTTTTTCTAATATTTCTTTGCATTTTTCTTTGTAAAATTACATTTACAACCGTCATACTATCGTAAAAACAAAAACAATAAACAACAGCAACCCCCTCGTATATTTACAAGCAAATTTACAAAAAGACTCGAGAGAGAGAGAGAGATGCGGTATTGTTCCCCCTTCGAGTCACAAGCATTACCGATACTGGCCTAACTCACGTCTGTATAAAAGTTGCCATTAGTGAATTTATAGCATATAGAAGCATTGGCATCTCCCTCTCACCCCATTCTTACCATAATCGTTGCGTAATATTGTTTCACACTGAGGCTCAATCCGTCCTCTCCCCAATCCTGTTTTACTTCACACTCAGGCTCAATCTGTCCCTTAAGGGTTAAACAGGCTACCAATTTGTTATACAGTGTTGACGAGCTAGCATTTTGGAGAGCGGGTGAGATGCGAGGGCCGTTCTGGTCACGTGACTTGCCAAAACATGTACCCAATAATATTCATACACTGATTACTTACAAAATCTAAATCACAACATTCACTTATTGTTACAGATTGTAGCTCCTGAACTGTATTGTAGGTTTGTGATGACTGCATTTGTAGTGAATCAGCCAGGGCAACATTATTATCGACAATTTTGATATGCAGAATAATTATGGTGAATTGGAGACAGGCCTCTATTATTAGTGGACCACCTGTGACGTGCCTACCTTGTTTCTGTAGTGCTTTCCACATTGTTACTGAATCAATCTTAATGCACAGGGCACTTGTATGACACGAGAGATAGGCTAAGATTATTCATGGACGACCTCTGACCTTTTAAATTCAGTGCTGAAGGACCACATTTTATTTCAGGACGAAACTAATGCAATAAAGAAGGCACATTTTGACTTGAAGTTTTGCTGGACTGAAATGCAGAGGAAAAATATTTGAGAGTCCCCATTTGACATGAGGTTTGCTGGACTGCAATTTAAGGTAAGTCTTTTTAGAAATTGTAGCCTTTCCTGTGATATATGTCAGGTAATTTCAATAGAAAATCTTAAGTTAGCAGTTATATAGGCTCGCTTTTTTTATGCATGTAAACTCTTAAATTAACATTCGAAAAATGGCTCTGCTGTGTTAAATATAGACATTTAATTTCTTGTCTTTTAAAAGCGCAAGGTTTGGAATATGATCAGCTGCAATCTTCATAAATCATAACCTCTTAAAGGAATGACTTTAGGTACTTAAGTCTGTTTTGCTGTTATTTTGTACAATATTAAGAAGCCTCTTAAGTTCAGTGATTTACCTTTGAAATATAAGTTTTTATGGAAAGTAATAATAGTGCGTTGAAAAGATGTTCAATGGGTCATGATGGCATAATCTGGAGGTTTATAAACCTCTCTTACAACTTGGTGTATTGGCAAGATTTTGTTCAGTAGTTTTAGATATAAATTCTGAAGTGCAGATGGAATTCAGCACATTTTAGAGAGCAGTGCCTTGAAATGACATCATCAGGATCTGATTAAAGATTTTCCTTTCAGGGTGAGCACCTAGGAGAGGACTCTTGCTACAAAGAACTAAATGTCAAGGAGCTGCTTACTTCTGATACTTGAGTGGACCAAGATGACCCATTATCACCTGGAGCCACATCCTGTAATGGTAAGGCCTAAATAAAAATAGAACTGTCCTACTGAATTTGGTGTAAACGTGAGACCAGTTAAAGACTGCGTTTGCTTAACTGGATAACGTTGAATCTGGTACAGTTAGGAGCACTTTTGCTTGCCATGAACCCGGGTTGAAAACTGCAAATTGACTGCTTTGAACATTAGGTCAGATTTAATAAGAGTCAGTTGTGGGACTTTTAGAAGTATCTGAAAGCTGATGATATTCTGCAGTAGTAGTTAGTCTGTAGTAAAGCGTGCTGGTAGAACTTATGGCTAAGAATTCTGTGGAAAACTAAACACAGACTAAAATGTTAAATAATGTCAGTGGAAAAGGCAGCAATGTTAGATAGTTTTGATACAGGAAAGATTACACTTGCTGCACCCTCAAGAAAATCTTTGTCAGGTTTTGTAGACGAGAATGTGGTCCTCAAAACTAAGAGTTTGTAGTTCTCTGTGGTGACCAGGATTCAGGATATTCTTGGTATAATTTGTATAGGAATTCAGTTCGTATTCAGATGTGACATACCAATTACTGTAGAGGGTTTTACTTTTATGTAGATGTGAGGATTCCTTGTACTGTGCGGTAAAACCTTGGTAATGGCTAAATTCCTCTTGTGGAATTTAATGTTGATTGAACTAGTTTCATGGTATATTATTAATCAGAGTTAAATCTGAATTCGTTGAAAGGAACGGTTCATTTTATATGGAAATCATGCTAGCTTTAGTGTGATGAAATAAATGTATGATTTTTACTTTAATTTACTTTGTTTTTCACCTCCATTCCCACTTCTTGTCTTCCATCGCACTGTCCAGCCACTCCAACTCCCTCTTTAGAAAGCCCCCTAGTGTCTGGCTTCATAGCGAAATTTATATAAAATCAGTCACATCAACAAAGAGCATTTTTTTGGTGAATATAGTCAGGTTTATTTTGATCACTTCTTGTTTATTTCTTGAATATCCAAATGAGAGTAGAGAAGAGAAGAGAGAATTAGGACCCACAGGTAACGTTGGTACTTCAAATAGATCACAAGTCTTATAATTCCTTGAGTTTCTAAGAGATTGCTGCCAAGATTAATGTAGTTATTGAGAGGATGAAATTTGTCCATACAAGAGTGTCACAACAGCAGTTTGATTCTTGGTGTAGTCTTCAAGGAATGTGAAATGATTGCACAGGATATCTGTTCTTGATATGAATAGCCATTTCGTATTGGAGGTTTGTGAAGGGGAGGCTTCTTGATCTTGAAACAAACTTGAAAAAACCACTTGCCTGTTTGTGTAGAAATCTTAGGACACTGTCAGCTTAGGACACTTTTAAGTGTCACTTCAGAGAGTCAAGATGTAAGTGAATCATTAGGGATACTTATAATCTAAATAGGACAGTTTAAGTTGTGAAGTACAAAAGTATTTCTGTACAGTGCCTTGAATTGATGTTACCAGGATCTGATTTAGCATTTTCCTTTCAGGCTAAGCACCTGGAGAATGACACTCGCTTGAGGAAAAGAAGAGTTACGAGTCCTGTGTGTTGTATACTTGATGGGGCTGACACCAGAGGAGCCCTGTACCTTTTATACTTGTGGCCAAGAAGACCCGTTTACCATCTGGATCCGCATCCTTTAATGGTAAGGCCTAAATGAAACTAGAATTATTCTGGTTTAGTGTCAGTGTGAGACTAGTGCCTTCGATTATCTGTATAACAATGAAACTGGTACAGTTAGGAACAACTTTGTTTGCCCGTTAACTCCAGGTAAACCTGTAAATTGACCATGTTGAACAATAGGTTTTATGAAAGTCAGGTATGGGACTTTTAGAGGAATTTGAAAGGTTGATATTCTGCACAAGTGGTTAGTCTGTAGTCCAGTGTACTTGTAAATCTTTTGGCTATGAATTCTGTCAGGACAAGTATGGAGAACTAAATGCTATCTGAAATGTTAAATAGTGTCAGTGGGAAAAGCAGAATTTATTAGAGACTGTTGTACAGTGGAGATGGTTTCATTAGGGCCACCCAGAGAAATGTCATCAGGTATTTTAGAGGAGGATGTGGGCTACAAAACTGAGAATTTGTAGTCTTTTCTGGATATTTTTTGTACAGTTTTTATATGAATTCGATCCATATTCAGATGTCTTCTAGAAATTAGAGCTTTGTACTTGCGTGTAGATGTGAGGATTCCTAGCATGATGTAGCAAAATAGTCTGTTAAATGTAGGTATATACTGCTGAACTGCGAGGTTCGTTTCAGCACTGAAGTAGCCCAGAAAGACTCAAAAATAATACTGACATTGTACAGTCCATCTTTCAAGTTATGGTAACTACTGTATCTGTACATTAATTTGGAAATCCATGAATTTGGCGAAATATGCAAAGAAAATTAATGTATGTCTTGTCTTAAACATTCTTGATGTCTGTTGAACGTCCAATAGGTACATTAGTTTTGGGCATAATAGTTATTCAGGAGTACCCACTGTGTAGTCCAGCTGATGACACTCATATATAGGAGATTTGTGGACATTTCAAAATTGAAAGCCTCCACAACATAGTGTTCTGAATTTTGAGAAAATGGCAAGTTTTACAGAAGCTCCTCTATTGACTCCGGCAAGTTAAAACCACATGGTGGGCTCTGCCACAACCCGAAATACATCTGCCAAATACACTGTACATACTTATGTAGGATTAATGTTGCAGTATGCAAGTTCACAGATTGAGAGGTAGTCAGATTTGCAAATACTCTACTCTGCTCTGGCGTCACCTTTTTTTGTTCCTATGAAAGTCGATATTGATCAGTAGCAAAATAAACCAAAGAAATGCACGCACTTGTGCATTGATTTCCACTCCAGTGCAATTGGGCATTAATTTCCATTTCAATGCAATTATGCATTGAAAGCCAATTCAATGCACTTGTGCATTGATTTCCACTTCAGTGCAATTTTGCATTGATTTCCACTTCAGTGCAATTTTGCATTGATTTCCACTTCAGTGCAATTTTGCATTGATTTCCACTTCAGTGCAATTTTGCATTGATTTCCACTTCAGTGCAATTTTGCATTGATTTCCACTTCAGTGCAATTGGGCATTAATTTCCATTTCAATGTACTTGTGCATTGAAGGCCAATTCAATGCACTTGTGCACTGATTTCCACTTCAATGCACTTGTGCATTGATTTCCACTTCAATGCACTTGTGCATTGATTTCCACTTCAATGCAATTTTGAATTGATTTCCATTTCAGTGCAATTGTGCATTGATTACCACTTCACTGCATTTGTGCACTGATTTACACTTCAATGCACTTGTGCATTGATTTCCACTTCAGTGCACTTGTGCATTGATTTCCACTTCAGTGCACTTGTATTGATTTCCATTTCAATGCAGTTGTGCATTGATTACCACTTCACTACACTTGTCCACTGATTTACACTTCATTGCAGTTGTGCATTGATTTCTGCTTCAGTGCAATTGGGCATTGATTCCCACATTAATGCATTTGTGCATTGATTACATCTTAATGTACTTGTGCATTGATTACCACATTAATGCACTTGTGGATTGATTCCTACTTCAATGCATTTCTGCACTGATTTCCACTTCAGTGCATTTGTGCACTGGTTTCTGCTTTAATGCACTTGTGCATTGATGTACACTTCAATGCATTTGTGCATTGCTTTCCACTTCAATGGAATTGTGATTTGATTTCCATTTCAAAGCAATTGTGCATTGATTACCACTTTGCTGCACTTGTGCATTGATTTCCACTTCAAAGCACTTGTGCATTGATTTCCACTTCAAAGCACTTGTGCACTGATTTCCCCTTCAAAGTACTTGTGTGTTGATTTCCGATTCAATGTACTTGTGCATTGATTTCCATTGCAATGCACTTGTGCATTGATTTCCCCTTCAAAGTACTTGTGCATTGATTTCCAATTCAGTGCAACTGGGCATTGATTCCACATTGATGCATTTGTGCATTGATTATCATTTTACTGCGCTTGTGCATTGATTTCCACTTCAATGTATATGTGAATTGATTTCCACTTAAATGCACTTGTGCATTGATTTCCCCTTCAAAATACTTGTGCATTGATTTCCACTTCAATGCAATTGTGTATTGATTTCCACATTAATGCATTTGTGCATTGATTACCACTTCACTGTGCTTGTGCACATTCCCATTTAATGCACTTGTGTATTGATTTCCACTTCAATCCACTCGTGGATTGATTACCATTTCAGTGCACTCTTGAATTGAATACCATTTCAATGCACTTGTGCATTGATTACCACTTCAATGCACTTGTGCATTGATTTCCACTTCAATGTACTTGTGCATTGATATCCACTTCAGTGCAATTGTGCATTGATTTCCACTTCAATGCACTTGTGCATTGATTTCCACTTCAATGTACTTGTGCATTGATATCCACTTCAGTGCAGTTGTGCATTGATTTCCACTTCAATGCAATTGTGCATTGATTTCCACTTCAATGTACTTGTGCATTGATATCCACTTCAATGCAATTATGCACTGATTTTCACTTCAATGCAATTGTGCATTGATTTCCACTTCAATGCATTTCTGCATTGATTTCAATTTCAATGCAATTTTGCATTGATTTCCACTTCAATGTACTTGTGCATTATTCACACCTCAGTGTACTTTTGCAGTGATTGCCACATCAATGCACTTGTGCATTGATTACCCCTTAATGAATATATAACTGGTATATGAAGGAGATTTGTTCAAGTGAAATGCTCAATTAGATGGTCTTTTTTCTACTGATGCACGCTGACGTTCTCCTGCTGATGTTTCTGCGGCATTTGCTGACGTTTCTCAGGCGCTCGCTGAGTTTTTTTGCCGACGCTTGCTGATGTTTCTCGGCTCTTGCTGACGTTTTTTCGTGACAATTGCTGACGTATTCCTGATGTTATCGCCGCACTTGCTGACGTTTCTCGGCTCTTGCTGACGTTTGTTTCTGATGTTTCTCCGACACTTTTTCCTGACGCCAGTCATGCCAATCCCAATTCCAATCATGTCAATCCCTGTAATGCCAATGCCAATCAGACCAATCCCCATCATGCCAGTCCCAATCATGTAAGTCCCAATCCCAATCATGCCAATCCAAATTCCCATAATGACAATATCAGTCCCAGTCATGCCAATCCCAATCACAGCAATCTCCATCATACCAACCCAAATCCCAATCATGCCAATCCAAATACCAACCATGCCAATTCCAATCCCCACTCATACCAATCCCAATCATACCAAACCCAGTAATGCCAATCCCACTCCGACCAATCCCCATCAGGTCAATCGAAATCCCACTCATGTCAATCCCACTCAGACCAATCCCCATCGTGCCAATCCAAGTCCCAATCAGACCAATCCCCATAATGCTAGTTCAAATCCAAATCATGCAAATCCCAACCAAATCAGTGCCAATCCCAAACATACCAATCCCAATCCCCGTAATACCAATACAAATACCAATCAGACCAATTCCCATCATGCCAATCCAAATTCCAATCATACCAATCCAAATCCCTGTAATGCCACTCCCAATCACACCAACCCCGAACATGTCAGTACAAATCCAAATCATGCCAATCCCACCCAAATCAATCTCAATCCTTATCATGCCAATCCCAATCCCTACTATGCCAGTACCAATCACAATCCCCATCACGCCAATCCAAATTCCAATCATGCTAATCCCAATCCCAAACATGTCAATCCCATTCGTACCAATCCAAAAACCCATAATGTCAATCCGAATCAGACCAGTCCCAATTATCCCAATCCAAATCTAAATTATACCAGTCCCAACCAAATCAGTCCCAATCCCAACCATGCAAATCCCAATCCCGTAGGGTCAATACCTTCCCCACACCCACACACACACTGCAGAAGGAAGACGGCCTCCTTCCTTCCTTCCTTGTGGAGGAGTAGGAGGAGGAGGAAGAAGAAGAAGAATAATCACATCGACCTAAAGGGCTCCCCGCCCCTTCCCGCCATTACCGCCTTCCTCCTCCTCCCCCTCCCCCTCCTCCTCCCCCTCCCCCTCCCCCTCCCCCTCTCACTCAGTGACCGTTATTGTTACTTGACTATTATTATTATTATTAAAAAGACACCGATGGCCCTGTGACATTGAATTTGCTGTGACATTGAATTTGCTGTGACATTGAATTTACTGTGACATTGAATTTGCTTTGACATTGAATTTGCTGTGACATTGAATTTGCTTTGACATTGAATTTGCTGTGACATTGAATTTACTGTGACATTGAATTTATTGTGACATTGAATTTGCTGTGACATTGAATTTACTGTGACACTGAATTTGCTTTGACATTGAATTTACTGTGACATTGAATTTGCTTTCACATTGAATTTGCTGTGACATTGAATTTACTGTGACATTGAATTTGCTTTGACATTGAGTTTACTGTGACATTGAATTTGCTGTGACATTGAATTTGCTGTGACATTGAATTTACTGTGACATTGAATTTGCTTTGACATTGAATTTGCTGTGACATTGAATTTGCTTTGACATTGAATTTGCTGTGACATTGAATTTGCTGTGACATTGAATTTGCTGTGACATTGAATTTACTGTGACATTGAATTTGCTTTGACATTGAATTTGCTGTGACATTGAATTTGCTTTGACATTGAATTTGCTGTGACATTGAATTTACTGTGACATTGAATTTGCTGTGACATTGAATTTGCTGTGACATTGAATTTACTGTGACATTGAATTTGCTTTGACATTGAATTTGCTGTGACATTGAATTTGCTTTGACATTGAATTTGCTGTGACATTGAATTTACTGTGACATTGAATTTGCTGTGACATTGAATTTGCTGTGACATTGAATTTACTGTGACATTGAATTTGCTTTGACATTGAATTTGCTGTGACATTGAATTTACTGTGACATTGAATTTGCTGTGACATTGAATTTGCTGTGACATTGAATTTACTGTGACACTGAATTCTTTGCGATAGTGAATTCTCTCTTAAATTGAATTCACGGAAGCACTTTTGTTTAAATTTTGCAGAAATTTGTAAAATTTTGGGAAAATTTGCAAAATTTAGGAAAAATTTGCAATATTTAGGAAAAATTAGCAAAATTTGGATAAAATTTGCAAAATGTTGGAAAATGTTACAAAGTTTTGGAAAAATTTGAAAAATTTTGGAAAAATTTGCAGAATTTTTCCAACATTTTGCAAAATGTTTCCATTTGTGGGAAAGAACAAAGGTTATTTCCACTATGAAACTTCAACTTCCATTTGTAGTATATATACATATATATACATATGTACAGTATAGAATCGTACGTAGGGCACCATGTGAAACAAGCAAAGACTGAAGAGAAATAAGTAATGAAAGGCTGATATGTCCTTATATATCCTATTATAACCTTTGGGTAAGTTCTTTACCTTAATTTAAGTACACGTCACCAATTTACCTAAACTTAGGTAAAATAAGCCAACCATTTTAATATTTATGGTTTGAGTTGAATCTCTGGGCTAACATATCCCCTATATACCCTAATATAGCCTTGTGTAACCTTCAAGGTAACGCCTTTACCTTACATGAACTACGGTTTATCAGCTATACCGAAATGTGGGCAAAATAGGCAAATTGTTGTAAGAAACCACAGCCTATAGGTTGAAATGCCTTCATATATATCTTAATATATCCTATTATATCCCCTCAGGTAAGTCCTTTACCTTAATTCAAGTAAGATTTATCATCGATTTACCAAAATTTAGGTAAAGTAAGCCAGGTATTTTAAGGATGAAACCACTAATAATGACAATTGAAAGATAACTTGATATTCAGGGACTGAATTCTTCTCGAATTCGTCATTTGGATCTCGATGTCACTCCCTCAGTGCAACATTTGAGTGGAATTTATTACTATGATATGACTGTGATACAGAGGAAGAAGAGTGCAGGAGTCACTCAGGAGTGAAAGAACTTCGTTTTATTTAAAAAAAAAATAATTAAGATCAAATGAAGATGTGAAAAGCCGGTTCAGAGATGAACCACAACAATTTTACTTCGACCTCGAATGCCGCCATCTTTTGTTTGGGGTTTTCTGTCAACTCCCATCTATGCAGTGCCACTGTTCCACACACGAACCAACGCCCTGACAACAAAATTACCCAAAATGCCATGAATTTCAACTAAATAAATTCTCACATTACAGAATAACTGATTGGTATTTTTGAAATGTCCAAAAATGAAGGAGAAATGGCCCTAAAGAGCCTCCACCCAAATTTTGGATGACATTACTGGAACCCAGATCACGTGAGCTATCTGTCTCTATCCACCCCTGACGTTCCGGAATGATTTATTTCCAGGCAAATTTCGCCCATTTACACGAAAGGCAGGTGGCGTTACTGCGTGAAATGGCTCGGATTTACGGTAATGACTTAGACGAAGACGTTCAGCCAAACTAAGTGTCATTTTTCTCAAGTGAATTTGAGTGTAGTCGGCCATTGATGCCTCCTCCTTGTCTTCCTGCAAATCGGCCATAGCCTCTTATTATTATTATTATTATTATTATTATTATTATTTACAAATGTTCCGTGAGATGACGTAGCCAAGGCACTGTCTGTGGCACCCCAGGGTGCCATGGCACCCAGTTTGAGAGTCACTGCAACGTGGAATTGAAGCTTCCAGTTTGCACAGGGCTAGAAGGAGCCTCAAAGTGACTCAACACATGATCATCTAACCTTCCCTAACTTAGCCTGACCTGAGGCATTGTGCCCTAGTCTGGGTCTTGGGGGGGGCTAGTAGCCCTTGCTCCTTCATGCTCTGGGGGTTTGACATATTTTTTTCCACCTCTAAGACAGTTTCCACCCCAAGGTTCCCAGTCGGCCCTTTTGATTGACTGAAGTGAAACCAGTGTGTTGATGGGGTCTCAAAATCTATCGTCTGACAGGGCTGAGGGACTACGTTAGAGAGGACTTGAATACCCTATTATCCAACGGCTAAATATTGTATTTGACAGAGGCTAAACTATTATGTTCAACTTGGCTAAGTATGTATTGTTTGACAGTGGCTAAAATGTTGCATTCAACAGTGCTATAATATTGTGTTTGACAGGGCTAGAATGTTTTGTTGGACAGGGCTAAAGTAATTTGTTTGAGGGGGCTAAAATACTGTGATTGATGGGGCCATTATTCGTTGAACAGAGGGCTGGCCCAAAGGATTTGTATTCTCATGAGAGAGAAAAATTGTAACAAGGTTAAGTTGGAGCAACAGCAGACCCAGGGCTCATAGGTTAAGCAATTTTTTTCCCCCTAAATTGTCAGTAAAGCAAATGCATCCTAACCTAACCTTGCCTAGATCATTGTGCCCTGACCTGGGTGGGGGTGGGTTTCACCCACCTGGTCATATGAAGATTTTGTTGGAGCCATTTCTGAGATAGTTGTACTCTCTGGTCTGCAGTTAACTTGTCAAGTTTATGATGGGGAAGAGCCGAACCCATTGGCGAAGGGACTTGTAAGATTATGTTATGCGCCATTGGTTGACCTCTGTTCCTAGTCATTTTTCGTAGCCAACAGAACACATCCAGATCTAAAGTCACCTGATGTAGGGCACTATGGCCTGCCTGACCTCATGTTCCCCAACAAGTATTTGACCGACTGACCAGGTCCAGTCCACAGGTGCTGTCAGACATATCTTGAGCACTGTTGACAGGACTCAGGAAAAGCCACAGTGTAGGCAGCTTATGCTAGAGTGTGAAGAAGCCAATGCATAATTGTCTAAATATACATCAATGTGTGAAATACTCGATTGGGTTTGCAGCTCAATCTGGTAGAGATTGAATACACTTATAATAAAAATAGTTGTTACTTTTAGAATGCTGAAATTGCCTAACTCGAGTGTCTTTTCCAGAGTTGTGCCAAGAAACTCCGAAACCAGATGGTGTCAAACCAATGGACAGCGAGAGATGTAGCGTACAACACACGTTTACTGCTGGACCACCTTCCAGTATGTGGTATTTGCTCTGTTACTTTATGGATCTCTTGTGGGAAAGCTGAAGGTGATGAAGGTTTTCATGTATTGATTATGCAACAGTTAGTTTGGGAAGAAAGAAAGGGACCCACAAGTTTTATTGAGCTTTGATGAGCCAAGGATAAAGGATATGTTGAACCCTGTACAGTATTTGACCCCTGACGGTGCTAGTGCACACCAGGCATTACTGAAGGTTGTTTGCAGTGTCCCTGAGGCCCCTAGCCTTACCCACTGTTTTGTCTTTGACCTTTTGACCTTACCTCCTTTCCTGCTTCCTTTCTTCAGTGTTGCTGTCCAATCCCTCAGACTGACTTCATAGTGCACGTGAGGTTTTCTCCCTATTCTGCCTCTAGATCTTTGTCTTTCATCTTATTTCTTCTGGATCTCTCCATACTGCGGTCCAGCTTCAGCAACTCCCTGCTTGCATGTGATTGCTGCATGGACAAAAGTGCTCCTTCAGTGCTTGGCTTGACAGCCAAAATTTCATAGAATAAAAGATTCATAAACCCACTATTTACACAGGTGGCAGTTTGTTGCCGTCCATAATTTCCTAGGAAGAATAACAGTCCATTGTAGCTTTTGTATTGGAGCTGAAATGTTTGACAGAGTGTAACATCACCTGTGAAGTGTTTTCATAAAGGTTGTCACATATTGCATATATGACTTTGGATGGCCTCAGCTGCAACACCTTTGGTCCCTGACTTTCCTTGTTGCCTTTGTTCTCACCCCCCCCCCCCCCGTCTAACTTCTCCAGCTGGCCTTGTTTCAGCCTCCACATCATTTGGGCAGAAGCCCTTCAGTTGATGACCCTTGTTCAACCTTGGAAACCTGACAATTTGGAATTTGAAAAGTGACTTGTTCTTTGTCATTCTGGAAAGGCCTCACTCACCCTGACCAGCTATGAAAAGGGAGTCTGGGAGGAATTGCTTGTATGCCTCAAGGTGAACCTGAATAAAAATTACATGGAAATTTGTGTAGAGTTGTTATTGCAAGTCTCAACATTTTCAAAAGGTAGTTTTGTATGTCATTATTGAGTCAACTTAGACATTGTTAAGAACTGAAACTATCTGAGGCTTGGCTTGATCAGAAGGGAGGTACATCACAGACAGGACTCTGAAGGTCTGGAATTATTTTCCTGAGGCATCTTGGATTGTCTCTTCAGAATGATGCCTGATATAATGGTCAAGGTGTTTGCATGAAATGCTCAGTTATGGTACATTTTGTATGAGTGACTTGTGTAGATAAGGGATTGAGAACTGTTCTTATCATTCCCTTTTGAGGTGAACCATCTGTGTAAGGTATATAGTTGCTTGTGTAGGGAACCGTACGTGGGGTTGGCCTTTTCCAATCTGGTGCCTTTGAAAGGATTGTCCTTATGTACCTTAGGCTAGTTTAGTTCCTGTAGGCTTGCAGTGTTATGTTTCAGCTGACACCATCAAGTTAACCTTGATCCACAGGCTTTTTTCTTGTAGTTTAGAATGTTAAGCATGGCCTACAGTGCACAGTGTGAGGTGCACTGGCAGCACTAAACCCCCTACGGGATCAAATCTGTTATCATATTCTCCTAGAACTATGAAGATTAACTAAATACCTACCCTGGTGTCAAGACCTCTAATGTTAAGGAGGAAGACCTCACCTCTAAAAGCGAGGGACTCTCTTGTAAACAAAAGTGACTCTAAGGAATTTTAAACAGTTTTTAGCAAATATGTGTGCATGAAAGCAGTCCTGTGAAAAACCCTAATGTGAGTTGCAGAAGCAATGTACCGTAACCCCAAGAGCTGCTGACTGGAAGTGGCAGTGTCAGTGCACCAAGTACTGAGCTGGTCTGATCTGTTCTGGCCATTCCAGAGGGAGTGTGACCCAGCCACTTATCTAGATTTAGAAAATAATGATTCAGCAGCTGCAGCAAAAATTTTCATTAAGGTTGGGGGGTGGGGGCATTGGGTGATGTGCCACAGCCTAGGGTACTAGCCTGGATTTTTTTAGTGGTCAGGTTAAACTGTGTACTTGATACATGAATAATAAGAGCAATGAATGCACAACAAGTTCTAGCTTGGGATCAGCCACTTCTTACTAAACCAGGAGTGCTGCCTTTTATCTCTTCCGTAGGTTCAGTAACAATAATATTCAGACATTTTTATGTATTGATTCATTTATTGAATTATTTTTTCTTTTGTCATTGATCTCCTCTCTCTGTAGTTCCCATTACCTTCTGTTACTTCTTTCAAATGAAAACCTCAATGTTCCTTGGAAGCCTGAATTTCAAGTCATGGCCCCTTTGGGGGGCTTCTCGTTCCATACGAATAGGTTCTTCACCTCCTGGACAACAATAATAATAATAATATTGATAATTATATTAAAGACACTGCAGTAATACTGGACATTTTGCATGTAACTCAAGCTTAAGACTAATTAGCTTCACTATTTTTCATTTTTCTGTTCTTCATAAAATGAACAAATGAAAATGCCTTTCTTACAGGTTCTGTACAGGAAAGCAGGGATGGCAAGGGGAGAAAATTACCCTTTTCCTGTCTCTGACTGTTAGACGCACGCATTAATATCGTGCAGAAGGTCAGTGAAATAAAAGTGTAGTCAGTGTAATGAGGAGAGAGTGCATTAGGTCCGTCAATCACGATGTCAGTCATTTTGTGTTGAGTATATATAGGGTCTCTATTCATCTTTTGGATCACTGAGTGCCATTGAATGCATCACTCCAAATCCAAAGCTGAAAGTCATTCTTGATGCACTGACGCAGCAACATTTCTGTCTGTTTTCAACTTGCTGCCTTGATGTTTGTCCAAGTACAAGTGATCTGCTTTCAAATGACACAAGAATGAGTGCCATGTCATGAAAAGTGACTTCACAGAGAGCATTTCAAGTCAGATGTTGCCCATCACTTCTGTGGCTCTGGGACAGACAGGACTTGCTGAGACTTGGTGACTGATATCGTCAAAGGGAGTCAGGATCAGCTGAGTCCTGGGGGCAGTGCCATCAGTAAACCTCCCGTGGTACACTATAGTCATCCCTTAAGGTTGTTTGCAGCCTCTAGCTGCAACATCTTTCATTCCTCTCACTGTTCCTCTGTTCATATTCTCTTTCTTCCAACTTACTTTCCACCCTCTCCCAACAATTGATTCATGGTGCTTCTTCAACTGCAAAAGATTTTCCTCCTGTTACACCTTTGAATCTTCTTTACAGTCAGTTTCCCTTTCACCACTGAAAGACCTAGTAGGTCCCAGCACTTGGCCTTGACCTAAATTCTAGATTCTGTCTACTTATCTATTTATCTATCTAGGTATAGTAACTAGTCAGTGTATGCAGTCAGTACAGTGAACAGACTTGAGGCACAAGTCGGTTATTTCTTTGGTATCATTTGATCATTCTTCTTGAGTGTGTGTCATCTCTCACCCAAACCATGGAGGTCTTTGCAACCACAGTCTGTTTTCCACCAGCTGAGGAGGAGCTGCCCCTCTTCATTCTTGAAACGTTTCTCTCGCGCTCGCCCTGAATCCTATTAGTAGCCACCCTTGCTGGAGGATAGTGCCTTCAGTGCACCTCATGTGGTGCCCTGTAGGCGTTATTCAGGGGTGTATTCAGTTTCATCTCAGCCTCCAGCTGCACCCACATTTTAGCTTTTGACATGACCTCTATTTCAGCTTCCCTTCACCAATTCTACTCTTCAGCCTTTCTTAATTGTTACTTCTTAGCAATTGTGGGAGTTTTCTTCCAGTTCCACATTTGGACCGTTGTAGTTCATTTCCTTGATTTTCTAGGTTGCTTCGTCTTGTTGTCCAGCTGACTAACTGCCTCTTTTCTCTTGAGTGCTGAATGGCCAAGAGCATCCCAGTGCTAGGCTTGGCAGCCTAAATTTCATCAAACCAACTCATTTGTTGTCACATGCTTTCAAAGTAGTCTCCCTCTTCTTTGTAAGTGCCACGTTTTCATTGCCGAGTGTAGTATGGGCCATGTCAGTGCATCCAGCAGTCTTTTGACTTCATTGCAGCTGCTGGCATTGCCCTGTTCATACCAGCTTCACAGGCAGCAGTTTCTTCAAGGCTGGTTTGACATGCAGTTTCAAATTCAAAACCTGCAGCATTTTGTGTTTGTATGGAATGAAGCAAAAGTCCCTGGAATTGAAAAGTGAGCTTACACACCACTGAATACCAGCATGAGAAATTGGAAAGTCAAATGTGTGTACAGTAGAGTAACCAAATCTACTTTGTCAAAAGAGTGAAAATACAATGAAATCAAGAATTCAGTCAATGAAGATAAGCAAAAGTTGTGCATTAGCGAGCCCCTAGTAAGAAAAGAGCAAGTGTGTGCTTTGGAAGACCTTGATCCTGGCACAAAGACTGACACAGCTGACGTCTACGCTTTCTTGTTTGGTGGTCGTAATAAGGCAACAGATTAGGCGTCTGGGATGACCCAGTTTGGGCAGGCTGGTTACTGCACAGTGGATGGAGGGCATGGCCATAATTTCTGAATATCTGAATAATTTACTCGTGTCATCATATTGACTTGAACTCCCTTCTGACAACTGGCCAGCATCCAAGCCTCAAGGATTCTGTAGCGTTCCAGCAATAGTGCAGATCATTCTTGCCCTTCAGAAACTGTAGGTGTATCCTAAGATTTGGGACGTCAGGTCCCTTGATGCCACATAACCTCTGTACCATGTTGTCCACAACAGTCATGGGTTCTTGATGCCATATAGCCCCTCTGTACTGTGTTGTCCACAACAGTCCTGGATTTTTTATGCCACATATCCTTCATACCATGTTCACAGTCTCTCATGCAGCTGCTGCTGCTGTTTGGAGGTACATTCAAACACCTTTTTGTAAAGTTTATATAATTTAACGTTGATTATGCTTATTCAGCAGTGTTTGTCATATGTTCTGTACTCGGATCTTTCTTTATGTTGCCATATAATGTAGTGTATAGCCTACATAGACACTCCATCTCCCTTTGTTTAACATAGCAAGTGGGGATGTTGAATAGGTCTTATTTTCTCTCTAGTTCAAAAATTGTTCATGAAATGAAAGTTTCCAAGTTTAAAAAATAAAAAGATATATACATATATATAATGTTTTTACCTAGTTTTAACAAAGTTTGAGCTTTGCTGTGTTTCTGTGTTCAAAAGAAAATTTACAAATGATTTGAATTTTGCTGGTAAAGGTTGAACCTCTTGTAGCATTCAAGTGTAAACGTCATTATTTATTTGTGATTACATTTGTGAATTTAGTAAGTACGTTTGTGAATTAAGTGAAATGTGAAATAGGCTCCCCTGCTGTAAGTATGCTTGTGAATTAGGTTGAAATGTTGTGAAAGAGACCCCACCCCCACCCCCACCCCCACCCCCACCCCTTTTTGGTATATCAGTAGACCCATACAAATCCAACATGGTCTCTCTTTGCTGGGAAGGTTTTTCCTGAAATCTCAATTTGTCTTTGATTATAACTGACATTCAGACACAGAGAGAGAGAGAGAGAGAGAGAGCTTGTACTTGTAGTTTTATGGGCCTGTATATGAATTAAGTGTCATTATTTTTTCTGGTATGGTGAAATATGTTTGGTGAACCTCATTTTAATACTGTTTTTGCTTTCAGAAATTAGGAAGGGTTGCATTCAGAATTGGTGCAATGTTTCTCACCAACAACTCCATGTTGTGGATTTGTCGGACCTGTGGAGCCTTTCAAAGGAGCGCTTTACTGCCAACGAGGCTTAGAAAGTAACTAGAATGCTACAGCAGTCAGCTAAAGCCTTATATATACTAATCATTTGAAAGCTATGCACATTGTACAGTCCAATTCCATGTGACAGCACAACCCTGCCTAACCAGTCAGCTAACTTGAGTCTAAGCATACATGTACATGCAAGAATAATCTATCTTTTTCCTGTTATTGAGATTTAGATTGGTGGCTTAAAATCCTCCGTAATCTTAATACAATTTCTTACCTTAACAATCTTGCCACTAAGCAAGGACTTTAAGGGTTTCATTTGGATGTGCTTCTTCACACTGTAGTCAGCGCATGTAGGGTGGTACTGCTGTCAGTGCACCTCACACGGTTCAATGTAGGCATTACTTGAGTTTCTGTGCGGTGTCCCTTCAACCCCTAGCTGGAACTTTCATTCCTTTTATAATGTACGTCTGCTCATGTTCTCTCTTCTGTCTTACTTTTCACCATCTAACAATTGTTTCATCGTGCAACTGTGAGGTTTTTCTCCAGTTACACACGTCAAAACTTTTTATTCTCAATTTAGCTTTCAGTGCTGAATGACCTCAGGTCCTGGCACTTGGCGTGTGGCCTCAATTTTAGAATCCGTTCCAGCACTGCAGTCGACTTTAAGCTTCCTGAATTAGGTTCGGTTAGGAAGGTTTTTGGGTCTGTTTATGAGTTAAATTTACTGCAGTAGTTATGAAGACCTATTGCCATCTAGAAATGTATGTCAGAAATTGTCATAGCTTTGAGCAGTCCTCATCATTAATGTTTTTTCTGCCATTTTTGCATGGGGTTAAACTTGAAGTAACTTCCTTGTTTGTGCCTTCAGAAGTTTAAGCTTGAATGACTAGCTAGTCAAGATCTTTATCCAAGCCCCTTTTCATGATATTTTAGACCTTTTACCGCTGTTTTTTACATAGAAAAGTCTAACTGATGCACAGCCTTTCTCATCACTTGTTAGAACAATATAGTGTCAGTTTTCTGTTTCCAAGGTCAGTCTTACAGAGTTATGAAATTTAGGGAGACTGGAAATAATCCAGCCTGGAAATTTCCAGTGAGTATTGAATGTGAAGAAATATGCAGCAGCAGCATAATGTTCAGTGAAAGAAGTGCTGCAGTGCTGTAGTCTTTGATCGCAACCCCCTGAGGTTCAGATCAGAACTCATTGTTTTCAGTTTTTAGTTTAGTTTGGTTTGGTTATTTTCCCTTCTTTTTTTTTCAAGTTTTCAGCTTCAGAGTGATTCCATAAACAGCACTGGATCATGAAAAATCAACTGACCACATGTCGTAAAGAAAAATATTAATATTTATGTAGTAAGTGGGCAGTGTTTTATTTGCTACAGAGGAGTTTTGTAATTCCCCGATGCTTCCAAGGGATAAAAGATTCTTGAAACACTGGGAAAATCTATAAACAAAGCTCTGTAGATGATTTAGAGTGCAGTACTGAAAGGGTAAGTCTGAAATCAAACAAGATTGTACACTTTATAGCGTAGGGTTACATAGGTTGGCAACTTGTGTTCCATGAATTTTGGACCCTGTAGGAGGGTAGTGCCATCAGTGCCTCATGTGGTGCACTGTAGGCATTACTTAGGTTCTTTGCAGCGTGCCTTCCTGAGGCCCCTAGCTTCAACCACTCTCATTTCTTATGTTGTACCACCATTCATATTGTTTGCTAGTGCAACTGTGAGGTTTTCCTCCTGTTACAACTTTGACACCTCCTTACTGTCAGTTTCCCTTTCAGCGCTGAATGGTCTCATAGGTCCCAGTGTTTGGTCTTTGGCCTAATTGCTATATTCTAACTATTAAAGGCTATCTTTCTTTATGATAAAGTGCCTTTCTTTTCTTGTTCATGCTGCTTCCCTTAGCCTAGGGCAAAATGCAATTGAAAACTGTTGGTGGCCATTTTCTGAACAGGTGCATTTCAGACAGGACTTGGAGCATAGAAGACTTCTGATAACTAGGTAAGGTTAGGGTGCATTGTCCCCAGCAATCTTTTACCTCTGCCGTGCACTGGTTAGTCAACCTGAAGCATCCTGAATTAGGTTAGCATGTCTTGAAGAACTGTTGCATCTGTAAATCATCTTCACACCCTCTTAGCATGGACCATTCGTCCTCATCACCACCATAATTGATATTAAATCACCACACCACCTTTATCCCTCACACCATTGGACTGTGGAACAGCCTCCCAGAGGATG
The DNA here is from genome assembly GCA_039081455.1 of Macrobrachium rosenbergii. Classification (NCBI taxonomy): domain Eukaryota; kingdom Metazoa; phylum Arthropoda; class Malacostraca; order Decapoda; family Palaemonidae; genus Macrobrachium; species Macrobrachium rosenbergii. Next base: position 55,591,080 of record JANJGK010000010.1, on the reverse strand, counting down.
TCGTGCAATCAGAACTTCTTCAGAAGGTCAAGCAAAGATGCAATTGTCACAGAAATCCCTGTGGTAGTCTAGAAGCATGTCGTAGTGTCCTGTAAAAGTAATTTGTAGTCGTAATTCCCCAGCTTATCAGATGTGTCTGAGGCCTGCCCCTTTTGCAAGTGACAGAAAGACCCGAAGGCAGCAGTAATGCCGTATCATTTCTAGTTTAAGGTAAACTACTTGACAGTGACACTCACTCAGTTGGAATGATTCATTGGCAATACGCACCGCACTGGAAAAGCACCTTGTCATAATGATGTGGCTGATAAATAATGTTGGCAATGACTTTTCCAGCACAGCTGCAATGCCTGCATCAGATAAGGGTCACTGATTGGTGACACTCCATCCTGACATTAATTTGTAGCAAGAAATGTCCTGTTGTGAGTGTCTCAGCCAGACCAGTTCTGTCTTACCTTAATACAGCTTCTGTTTATTCTGTAGAGGAGTGTGCTAATGTGTAATGCCACTCAGTATTTCCCAGTTTCATTGTTGAGGTTGGGAAGTCAGGTGTTGAAGAGGGAGTAGTTGAGTTTGATTTGTAGGTCCTTCTGCCATTTGTTAGAATCATTCCTTCTTGTATTTGCACTTATCATGTATAGAGAGAGACCATTGAGGTAAGACCTGGAATGATATTTTCCAGTGACTCTTGTGTCCTTGAAGAGTGAGGTACAACTGTGTGGAAGTGTATGTTCTCTGTATGAGCAGTTGATGACCGAAGTAAGCTTTGTTGGATAAACAGTACTCTTGGGTTTTCAATGTTCTCTAGGTAGTTATAAATGTAACAGCAGTTGTCATCCCCTAGTGTATTGTATAACTTCTGTGGGTGGAGATGATGATATCTTTGTAAGTGTAGGGCAGTCAATTCAAGCAAAATATTTTTGCAGTGTGTTACAAAGGTCTGTAATTCGGCCTAAATGTCCATCCTCAGTTAAACAGTAGGCAGAAATAAATATCCTTTCATAATGCTGCAGTTTGCTGTGAATCAGTTGCAGCTACCTCCAGAATGGACTGTGCAGCATGCAATTTTCATAACCAAATCAGACAAAACCATTTCATTTAATGACCATTTAACATCCCATAAACCCATGATCTTGAATTTCAGGGTTTATGTAGTATTGAACCGGATAACAAAAATTAGATCCAACCCTTTGTTGAATTCCGATGCTCTTTGATTTAAAAAATGATTTGCTGAAGTCACTAAATCAGTCAGTCTTTCTCGAATGTGTCACGTTCATATGACCCTTGTATACTTAAGAATGAATGACCTGCATGACCCAGTCCCCAGAAGCAGAGAACACAGGTCAACAGTAACGGTTATACGTCTGATTGTGAATGTCAGAATTTCAACAGCAAATGTCAAGTTTTGGAAATAAACAAATCCTTTGGGCCAGCCCGATGAGAGTGAGAATATTTTGACTCAGTAGTCTGGTTAAACTGCTGAATGACAGTACAATAGCTGTAGTAACAATTACACTACAGTAGTTTTGTTTTGGTGTCAGTATCTTGTAACTAAGCCTAGAATGCTACCATAGTTCTGCACCATAGGTTTATGGTCAAGACATTACTTACAGTAACACCATACCTTTCTGTTCTAAGTGATGTATAAGTAAACCGTCAAAATTAAAGCTTTAGACTAACTTTGTTATCCACTTTGATTTTTCTGTTTCTGTAGTAAGCCAGCAAATTTTGGAAGTACACACTTTGTATACAGGTATTTTTGTTGCAGTACTCAGAACATAAACAGGACTGAAACTTATCTGGTGCAAAACTTGTATTTACAGTTTATACACAGGGACAGAGAAGTGGAAAATTTACCTTTTTAGCATAATTTCAGCACTGCATTAGTGTAACACGTGCATGGAATATGCAAGTGCCCAGTGCGCATTCATCTTATTGGCTCTGTATTTTATCTAGAAATCTTTCTTGTGCTAATACCCAGTATTCGTATGGATGAAGTTCCTTCTCTTTGATGGTCGCTGACAAGCCACAGGAATTGGTTTTTTGTATATCATGCTGGTTTTTTCAGTGTCATATGCTTCAAGTAAGTGAAAGAAAAGTGTAGCAACTGTAGTTAGAGATGAGTCCACAAACTATCATGTAAATCAAGCATTTTGAAGTGGTTGATAATTAGAGGTTCGAGAGTAGTACTGTACCTGAGCCAAACAGATGCTTTTGGGGGTCTGGCTTTCTGATGAGGAACCCTGTAGGGGGTTAGTGCTTGAGGTGCACTGTCAGCACTACTTAGGTTCTTGCAGCATCCCTTCCATGGCTCCTAGCTGCTGCAACCCCTTTCATTTCCTTGACTGTTTCATAGTGTGAATGCAAGGCTTCCTGGGTGTTACACCTTGAAAGCCTCTCACTCTAACTTTCCCTTTCAGTGCTGAATGACCTCATATGTCACAGCACTTGGTCTTTGGCTTCATTTTATATTTCATTCCGTTTCTGAAAGTAGCAAAGACCCTACATCACATCCTGCAATTGAATGTATTCTAGGTGACGTAAAGCTAACAGCAGTTCCTTGTGGTTCCCAAACTTGAACTGAACACTCAACATTCACTTCAAAAGATTGACTTAGAAATGTCCAGCACCTGAAAAGGTAGCCTAGCAAAAATTAGCAGCAGTGCTGATAAGTTACAGAATTGAAGGTGTTGCTGTACTCAATCTTTGCATCATTATGTGACTCACACAAGATGTCAATCCAAACCAACCTGAAAGTCATTCATGATACACTGAGGTGGCAGACCTGAAATCTTGCATAAACAGATTTCTCTTAGTCATCATTTTGTACCTCCAGAGGTCCCTTTATCACTGAGTCCAATTCTGTCCAAGTCATGACGTCTCTAGATATAGCCCCTGTTGGGGGTAGTGCTGTCAGTGCACCTCATACAGTGCCCTGTAGGCATTACATAAGGTTCTTTGCAGCGTCCCTTCAGCCCCTAGCCGCAATGTCTTTCATTTCTCTTACTGTACCTCCTTTCATATTCTCTTTCTTCCGTCTCTTACTTTCGACCTTCTCCTAACATTTGATTCATAGTGTATCTGTGAGGTCTTCCTGCTGTTAAACCTTCAAACCTTTCTGCTGTCAACTTCCCTTTCAGCAGTGAATAAACTCACAGGTCCCAGCACTTGGCCTCTGGCCTAAATTCTGTATTCTTTCTGTCTGTCTGTCTGTCTGTCAGTGTCCATGTAGGTATAGTAACTAGCCAGTATACGTAATGGGCACAGTGAACAGACTTGTGCCGCAAGTTGGTTAATTTTTCCATATGATTCGAGTTCTTTGCAGTTCATATATGTATTCTGTTTTGTGGTCTCTTGTGTGCATTGCATTCCCTCCAAGTAGGAATGTAGACAGAAAATGCCGCCTCATGTGGTGGTCTGTCGGCATTTAATTAAGCTTGTTTGTAGTGTTCTTTCTCTCTCCTATTTCAAGCTTTGGTTCTCATTTAAGAACAGATCCAGTGGATGATGACCAGTGTGGAAGTCTCAAAATATCTTTTGGTCTCCATAAACTTAATTCTTACTTTTTCCTAATGAACACCTTAATGTACTTTGGAAGCTTGAATTTCGAGTCAATGGCCCCTTTTGTGGGCTTGTTCCATTTGTGCTAGGAAAAAGTACGAAATCACCTTAATACTGATCAGCAGTTGCATGAATTAGGGTTGACAGAATGTATCTATATACAGTATGTCATTGTATTAGGTCTTCCTGTGATTGAGTTGTGTAAGTTGATGGTGATATGAGTGTTGTCTGGTTTCCCTGTTGTAAAATTGCCACCGTAGAAGACCGGTTTGCAAGCATGTCGTGAATCATGTTGAGTGACACTTGCTAAATCAAAATATTTCTATTGAGAGGCTCCTGAGTAATAGTTGAATATTTGACATCAATACCTTACAGTGCTTGAACTTTGCAATAACTTGAACAGTGGAGTTTATAGTAATTTGTTATACTATTTGCAGATGACTTCATTGATGTACTACAGTACTGTGTCAGTATCTGAAATTGTAAGGACTTCCTGAGAGAGCTTGGAAAACACACCTTCTTCAGCAGCAGATGTCATGCAACAGCAGGAGTTAAGGAACCTCGCTGGCATTAGACTCCACCAATTAACTAAAACCACAAGGTAAATACAGTAGTTTAGAAAGGGGAAATTGTCAATATTTTTTTAATTACAAGAGTTGCTTTTGACAGGAAAAGGGTTAGTAGGTATACTGTAGTGTATTAATGATAGTTAACAAACTTCATGTAAAATGCTAGTGTGCACTGTAATCACATAGGATGTTGTTCAAATAGTTTAACCAGACCACTGAGCTGATTAGGCTCTCATAGGGCTGGTGTAACAAAGTGAGTCAATGATAAAAGTACTCCCCTTGCAGAGGTGGTGCGAGGTGCACTGTAGACATTTCTCAAGGTTCTTTGTAGCATCCCTTCCATGGCCCCTAGCTGTAACCCCTTTCATTCCTTTTACTGTACCTCCATTCATATTCTCTTTCCTCCATCTTACTTTCCTGAATCCTCTCCTAACAGTATTGTTTCCTAGTGCAACTGCGAAGTTTTCCTCCTGTTAAACCTTTCAAACCTTTTTAGTGTCAGTTTCAGTTTCAGCACTGAATGACCTCATAGGTCCCAGTGGTTGGCCTTTGGCCTAAATTCTGTATTCGTGAAAAAGCACCGTACTGTAAAGAGGCTGACAATACAACCAGTGAATTATCACGGCAAACCCTCTGAAAGTCTAGAAGCGTGATGTAGTTTCCTGTTGAAGAATTTTATAGTGTAGTAGTCAGTCCCCTCTGCTTACCAGATGCTTCTGATGCCTGTCCCTCTTATATGGAATAGAGAGACCTACAGCCAACAATGATGCCTTATAATTTCTAGCCCAAGGGGAACTGTCCTCTTATACCTACTCACTTGGAGAGGTTTATCAGCAAAATGCATTGCATTGAAAAAGCTAGCCTTGCTGAAACCATCTAATATCATGTAGCTGATATGTAATATCATATGTCATAATTTTTCCAACACAGCTGCTGCATTGGCTGCATAAGATTAGAGTAATGGCCTCCCTCCCTGCCTCGCATTCCTCAGTCATACAGAACTCAATGAGGTCCCCTCCTGACTGTCTCATCCTAATGAATTCAGTCTTTATTTTGTAACACAGCTTCTGTTGTTCTTTAGTGAAGTTTGTTGGTAAGGATTGATAAGGAATGCCTCTGTATTTCACAGCTTCATTCCCTAAATTGTTTCGTTGAGTGTCTAAAAGAGGGTATTTGTGTCTGACTGTAGGGCCTTCTGTCATTTGTTAGAATCATTCCCTCTGCCATCGCTTGTGTCGTATTTAGGAACTGTTGCCAGCAGAGAGCCAGGCTGGACTTACTTTTCAATGTAGTACTTAGCCTTAGGAGTGACACTGGGCATTTTGCTGTCTGTTAGATTGAGGTGCTACTATCAGTAATGTATGATTGAAGTCAGTTTTTCTGTGGAACACCACCACTTGTGTACTTTTGGTGTTCTCCAGATAGTCATAATGTAAGAGCTGTTGGCTTCGCTTACTAATATTGTCTAATTTCTAGAAAAATTGAAAGTAAACCGAATCACACAGAAATAACAGGTGGCTGGTGATATATTTGTAGCTGTAGGGCAGTGAATTTAAGCATACATAGTTACTGCAAATAGTGTGTTACTTAGCTGAATTATTTGGCCAAAATGTTCACCCTCAGTTAGGCAAACAGAAATAATTAGGCTATTACAACACTGCAATTCTTTCTGAATTGGTTTTCCCTCCTTCAAAACTTGAGTGCGCAGCTTGCAGTTAATATGCCCAGACTAACCTAACCTAACCCATTCCAGTGAGTGAATACGTAACATCTCTGAAAATGATGGGATAATGAACATCATAATGAAAAGCAGATCTAACCCTTGGGGATTGAATTCTGATATTCTTCAGACCAGAAAACAATGCCCTCTGAAGTCAGTACATTTTGCAATTGGCTGCACTTGTGCCTCGCTGTCGAACTTCTCAGTTCCAGAGGTCCTTGATTCCTCACACCGTTGGACTGTGGAACAGCCGCCCTGCTGAGGATGTCATGCTGTTGGAACTTCTTCAGAAGTTCAAGCAAAGGTGCAATGCATTACTACCCTAATACTATCCTTCTTGCATTTTAATACATTTTTATCTGTGAATTTATTTAAATTTCTTTTTTAATAAGTGGGGTCACTTTCTGTATTCCCCTTGACCGCCTCTTGCTCCTTCTTAAGGAACACCTTAATATTGTTTGGAAGCTTGAATTTGAGGTCAGTGGCCCCTGTGGGGCGCATGTTCCATATGAATAGGTTTCACCTATTGGATAATAATAATAATAATTATTATATGACCTGTGTCTACTTAATGACCTTGTATGCAGAGAAAGAAGGTCAGCACTGACAATGACACATCTCTTATGAGAATGTCAAAAGTTCAACCAGCAACAAAGGTCCAGTTTTGGAATTGAACGAACCCTTTGGGCCAACCCTCTGAGAGTCCGATTGAACTGCTTCATCTGCTAATGACAATAATGAGTGCACAACAAGTTCTGGTTTTGGGATCAGTCATGTGTCACTAAACAAGTAATGCTACCTTGTATCTCTTTCATAGCTTTAATGATAATAGTCATTTATATTTTTATCTGTATTTATTAACTTGTCAATTTATTTGTTCTTTTCTGATAACTGACTTTTTCTTTCTGTATTTCCCATTACCTTCTGTGACTTCTTTCTAATGAACACCATAGCTTTTTGAAGCTTGAACTTCAAGTCAGTGGCTCCTTTGGTGGGCTTGTTCTATATGAATGGGGTTCATATTCTGAATATAATAATAATAATAATAATAATAATAATAATAATAATAATACTATATGTTCAAGACATTACAGTAATATTGTACATTTTAAATGTAACAAAAGCTTAAGACTATGTAGCTTCACTGTCTGTTTATAGTGTTTTCTGTGTTCATAAAATTAACAAATTGAAACATTTCACAGGTTCTGTGCAGGGAAGCAGAAATGGAACTTTAGGGGGAAAATGACATTTTTCTCACAGACATTTGCTTGAATACCATGCAGTAGCGAGGTAAGTGAAATGAAAGTGTTTTCAATGTAAGAAGGAGAGAGTATGTCCATAAATCATTACTGTATGTAGATCATTGTGTATTGAGTGTAGGGTATATTAATTTTTGGAATCATTAGTAGTATGGGCCATAGACATACATCCACCAGTCTTCTGACTTCGTTGCAGCTGCTGGTGTTGCCCTCTTCATACCAGCTCCACAGGCAGCATTGTCCTCAAGGCTGATTTGACATGCAGTTTCAAATTCAAAACCTGCAGCATTTGGTGTTTGTATGGAATGAAGCAAAAGTCCCTCAAATTGAATAGTGAGTTTACACACCATTGAATACCAGCATGAGAAATTGGAAAGCCAAATGTGTGCACAGTAGAATAACCAAATCTCATTTGTCAAAAGAGTGAAAATACAATGAGATCAAGAGTTCAGTCAATGAAGAGAAGCAAAAATTGTGCATTAGCAAGCCCCTATTAAGAAAAGAGCAAGTGTGTGCTTTGGAAGACCTTGATCCTGGTACAGAGACTGACACAGCTGACGTCTGCGCTTTCTTGTTTGGTGGTCGTAATAAGGCAACAGATTAGGCATCTGGGATGACCCAATTTGGGCAGGCTAGTTATTGCACAGTGGAGGGTGTGGCCACAATTTCTGAATATCTACACAGGAGCTTCACCTGATTCTTCATTCTGGGTAGAATAGTTTTATTTACTGTAGGTGTAGTGCTGAATGGCTGAATTTGAATCACTGTCAGTGTCAAGTTACAGTCAAAATACTGAGTAAATTGGTTGATGTGTAAATGGCAGTTGGATGTATGTTTGTTATTCCTCATGTGAATGGATGTGCTGTCTTCTGGAACAGGTCAACAATTCATGAACCTACGTACCCACCCCATAGGGGGGTTAGTGCCACCAGTGCCCCTTGTGCGGTGCACTGCAGGCATTAAGTTTCTTTGCAATGTCCCTTCAGCCCCTAGCTGCTGCAACCCCTTTCCCTCCTTTTACTGTACCTCTGTTCATATTCTCTTCCATTTTACTTTCCACCCTCTCCTAACAATAGCTTCATATTGCAACTTGCAGGGTTTTGACCCTGTTACACCTTTCAAACATGTTTGCTTTCTTGTGTGTGGGCTTTGTTCTAAGGCAGCCTTTCTTTTCTTTTGTTGCTCAGAGGAAAGTGAAGCTCTTCCTTCCCAGCCTTCTTTGGGACACGGCCTCATTGAACTGCTTTGATAGGCATTGAAGGAGTGCCTATCCTTATGTCCAGGTGGACCTATGAACAGTTTTATTAGTGAACTTGAAGCCCTTTCTGTTCTTGGGCTTTGTTCTAGTGACATCCGCTCTCTTTTCTTTCTTTGCTTAGAGGAAAAATAGAGGTGTGTGTCAATGCCTAATTCAACTGCTTAGGTGGGCTATGAAGAAATGGCTGTCTTATGTCCAGTTAGAACTACTGAGACTTTGTCTGGACAGACATAAACCTTCAAGAGGAAGAGTTTTTTTTATAATTTTCTTGGGTAGTAGAAGGGAAAACACTCCTATGTCCAAGATAGCTAAAGTCATGCACACAGAGTTGATTCCCGAGCTTTAACCTTTTTTGGAAATAACCCTCATGGCTTCAGTACCGTTAATATGTTTTTATTTCCTTTATTCCTTTTTCTGTTAAAGGTTGTCATTTTGTTTCTTGATTGAAGATGAGTACCTGCACATCAGTAGTTCCTGACCATCAGTGTTGGTTTTGTTTCATCAGTACAGTCTTGTCTTGCATCTTTGTTTTGCTTCCACTTTTGACAAAAATGGGTCAGAATTGAACTAATGTTGTTTAAGGTTCCAGTGCAGTACTCTATATACTTCAGTTGATTCTCTCTCTCTCTCTCTCTCAGTTGTGTGCATCAGTAGTATATTTCACTCAGAGAAGCAAATGTGTGATATACTCTGAGGAAAAATCAACTATACATAATAAAGTGCATAAGGTGTTCCTAGGTATGTCACTCAGTTCCAGATAGTCATCTGTAACAGGTGATCAGACATCAGGTGAAATGGACCTCAGTTTGAACGCAGTTGTGCTTGGGAAGTGGTTGACCTGATGTGTGAGACCTGAACTGCTTCACCTGATAAAGTTCTTCATGTGGTGGTTCATTGTTCATATATTCTTGTCCTTCCATTCTGAGGAGTTTTACTCGTACTTTGTGTCATTGATGAGTTTCAAGGTTCATTTCTATCATTTAAACAGCTGGGAGCCTTTACACATGACACTCCTTGTTGCTAGTACTCCATGTGTCATTTTTAAATTTCAAGATTCAGCTTAGCTTTTTTGTAATAACCTGAAAACGGCTAAAATCTGAGCCATTCCATTCTTTGATAACAACCTAAAACTGGTTGAAGAAGTTTCATTGGGAGTTCAGAGGAATTTTGTTTGTAAGTTCAGTTGTTCTTGAGACCACATGTTCAGTGCTGCTGTTTGAGAGAGCAGAAACACTCTGGACAGCTCTTCCTGAATTGCTGGAATACATCTCTTCCTCTTTGAGAGTCATTCTTACCTTGGCTGTTTATAGTCTGTGAAATTCACTTTCATGGAACAAGAATGGAGGAAAGGCACTTGTTACTTTGTCATCTTTCTGGTAGTGGGAATTTTGGAAGGGTAGTTGGGGTCTCAAACATAAGTGTCTTCTAAACCCCTTTCAGTATTGCAATGCGTCAGTGGATGAGCGTACATGCCGATGTTTGCGGCAGCCAAGACTTTGTAGGTGCCTTTTTTATTTGCTCTTTGCTAGGTAGTGACTATATAACCATGTTGTCAAATCTTGGGCTGTATCTTAGCCTTTGTGCAATAGCCTTCTCCAGTCCGTGATGCTCTATTCCGTAGTTGGTGGCAGCACTTAACAGAGTTAATTAGTTGATTTGCTGTTTACCAGGAAATTAACTGCTTTGTTCTTCGTCTGTCCTTTATCACTACCATATTTTTTTTATCAATTTCAGTTCTCAGTTGATGTTGCAGACCTTGAAGGCTTTGTTCTGCTTTGCTTTTTGTGCACTGACTCCTTCATTTTGACTTTCTTGCTTTTTGGGTATTTCCTCGTTGGGCAAACATTGTGGAAAAGGTTATGAGGTGCAGTTGTGTACCACTGTCTGTGGTGACGCTGGTGGGTTGAATCCTACAGGTAGGAACTGAGAACGGTTGCTTTTGAACTTTGTAAGTTTTAATTAATGAAATGACTTCAGTTGAGACACTGGATAACTCACAAAGTTATTCTAATGAGGTTTTTTTTATATGTAAACAATCAACAATTTTTGGTAGTATTTTTAATGATCTTAGACCTCACTGACTCAGGCACCTGTATTGGAGAGGAAGTTTACTTGATATAATTGTTGGTCTAGAATATGAATTGAACTGTATGCAGGCAATTCAAATTCTACTCTTGGAGTTCAGGCCCCTCTCAGTACAAAAAGGGAGCTGTTGCTAGTCTAAATGGAGATGTAGAAAGGAAAAACAAGTGATGTTAGTATGGGACGACGCTTAACTTGCACTTAACAATCAAGAACTGATACCAAAGGCTCTCTCTCTCTCCTTACTGTTGTACCTTTGACTTATATTTTTTAGCCTTGTATTTCTGTCAAAGCTTTTCCATGGGAGAAATTATTTGCTTTCATCAGAATCTTGTGTACAAAAAAGAATGTATGTTTAATGCTAACAGAAACCTTCGTATTGTTCCCCTGGTGTCTGTCGGTCACAGGATGTCTCAGAGGTGGTGGCACTAGTGCCAGCCACATGCTTCTGCAGTCTTGAGTAGTTGTCAAGAATCATGTTACTAGAGTCTTTTGTAGGTTTCTGCCATTGATGGACCATCGATTTCATGTGTGAATATCCTGCAGCCTTCCATGGGGGTTATCTGCTGAAGAAAGACACTGATGGTTTCCTTTGTTTCTGAGAGTGGTTGCTGCAAGGTGTGTCTGTGCTCTTTCCCTATTTTCTTAACCTTTTATCTTTTGACAAACTTTCATTAGCAAAGTGATTGATGCCACATCAGCCTCTCAGTGCAATTTACAGTGCTACTTTTCAAACTGCCATACATGACTCCCCAAGTATTTCTGATGTGTTAGGCACATAAATGATATTGATTTGTATCTCCAGATCATCTACCTGTTTTGTTTACTAATTGATTACCATATTTTATTTGCTAGTTTGTTGATTACCATATTGTTTTGCTTTATTTCAATTTGTGCTTTTATTTCTATACTCATTCTTATCAATATCTTTTAACTTGCGTAGAGTAAATGAAAAGTTTTTTTTTAGAGTATTTGATAAAGAAAAATATTTGACATAGTAAATTTTTATTATGATAACAGGATGCTAGTGTTAATAGTAATTTAAATGGAATACAAAATGAACAAGATTGAGTAATTGTTTAATTATATTGCATAACTTAAAATATCTGTTGAAGGACAACAAGGACTAGATTTAACCTGACATGAGTGTTCTTCCAGCCTCTGCTGAAGGACAACGAGGACTGGATTTCACCTGACTTGAGGGTTCTTCCACCCACAGCTGAAGAACGAAGAAGATTAGTCTTAACCTGACGGGAGTGTTCTTCCAGCCACTGCTGAAGAGTGACACGAACTTGGGAAACTGCCTTAACCTGACTTTGGTGATGCGAGTGTTCTTCCAGTCATTGCTTAAAAGACTAGACTTGACTGCAAACAACAGGCAACAAACCACGACCTATAATTTTTCTACAAAAGCAGCTGGAAGAGGATTAGCGTCTGGTATAATCATCATTCTTCAGCAGTGACTAGTTCAAGTCAAGTTATCAAGTCAGATACTCAAATAATATGATTGTCATTCAAATCAGGAAAGATTGGAAGAACACTCGAGTTAGGAAAAATCTCATCCTCATAACAGAGCAGAGACTAAAGCACACACAATGTAAACAGCGGAACACTGTTGAAGAAGGAAGGCAACACGTCAGTCTAATGTTATTACTGTGGAGGGAAACTCACATCAAGATCAGTCTCCCACTCATCATTCTGCAGCTTTGGAAGAGCAATTATGCATCATTTACATTACTATTTACATTGTGTATTAAATACACAATCTCTCTTAAAGATGAAGACAAGATTTTTCATAACTCGAGTGGTCTTCCAATCTTTCCCGAATTGAGTGATATTATTTAATAGAGTATTTGACTTGATAACTTACCAACATGAATAGTCACTGTTGAAGGATGATGATTGTAACAGATGCTAATGTTCTTCGAGCTGCTTCTGCAGGAAAATAATAGGTTGTGGTTTGTTGTTTGCAGTCATTTATTGTCTCTGATACTGGTTTCCTTTCTCTAGGTAATGGCTATAGGTTGAAATTTAACCAGGTGTTGTAGCCAGCTCACTCACAGCAACACATCTTGAAGTTTGAGGTGGTCGGTATCCATGAAGAGGCATCAGGCAAGCTGTGGATGGAAACTCGAGTTATTCTTTCTGATTTATGATCCACTTTGGTATTTATGATAGTTTTTGCAGGTGAAATTTATTCTGTACAGTCCTTCTTTACTTCACTTATAAGTTGATAACTTCTGATTTATAATCCAGTGTTGTATATATTATTGTTTCAACAGGTGACTGATAAGTAGTCCTTGTTCATATTACCTACCAAGTGGTATCAGTTGATAAGTTTTTATTCCTTGATAAGTTTTTTTTTTTTTTTTTTTGACCGTAAAATCTGTATTATTTTCTGAAATAATAAAGTATAATTGGAACAAAAATTGGTCATTGGTTTGAGGTTAGAAAAAGTTATCCAACACAAAATTCATGAAGAAAAATTAAAAAGTATTGGCTGCCTAAAAAAAACATTCATTCACAGCCACTTTCCTGAAAGAGGTCAAAGGAACTGTCACTATATGCAAGCTATAAAAAAGTAAAGGGAACTGTTACTCTATATATGCAAGCTATAAGAAGACAAAAATATTCATGAATAAAGTCTTTATCATCGATTGTACGGGCACTGACTCATTTATATCAATATTTTTTGGCAGCTGAAATTATTACGGACTATATTTTCAAACTATTTATACAACAGACATTCATTTATCGCTAATGGCTGTCACTGGTGACTGCGTATAAAAACTTTTTAAATAAAAGTGTACAAGAAAAGAAAGATCAATACTGCACTAGTATTGAGGGAAGGAAGACTCTTCTGACAAAGTTCAATTAATTTTTATAATTAAGCTGAATACGTCACGTTAGGATTGAAATATTCAGTGTGAATACGTCACATGTTAGGATTGAAATATTCAATGTGAAACATAACCCTGTGCTAAAACAAGACTTGTGAAAATAGTGAATTTGTGCAAACACTGAATAATTCTTCTATTTCTCTTTTAAAACTTTCCCAATGAAAGTTAACATCCATTTGGAATAATACTGATGACTAAGTTTGAAGTGACACTGACAACATTCAAATAATACTGAGGACTAAGTTTGTAGTGACACTGACAACATTCAAATAATACTGAGGACTAAGTTTGAAGTGACACTGACAACATTGAAATAATACTGAGGACTAAGTTTAAAGTGACACTGAGAACTCTCAAAGTTAACTGCTTTGAAATGATTCTCTGAACAAACTGAAGATAACTGGTTTGAAGTTATATTAATTAGCCATAAAACCTTATGAAAGAAGACAGGTAATTACCAAACATCTATTAATGGATGATGAAATCTAAAGCACAAAAAATCTGTTATAATGTTCTTCATATTTTTGTTTCACTCACCTGTCCAGTGTCATCTCTACAGGACTCCTTCCAAGTGCCTCACTCATCACATCAGTTGTAAGCCATGGTGGATTATTCCATGTCTTCTACAATTTGTTTATTCCACATACTCTTCAACATTCACATGAGTCTCCTCCAACATTCACAGCCAGGTTCCTGAAGGAGGTATAAACCACTCTACTAGATGCAGCTACAAACTTCTGCAACATACTAGATGCAGCTACAAACTTTTGCAACAATTTTATAAGCACTTGATATCACCGACTGCTGGTATGGAAACTAATTTCAATATCTTTCAAGTTCAAAAACACCACTGACTTTACTGATATTCAAACTGCTTTAGTATCTTTCTACATACAAAGTCATTCACAGAATGTTTCCAATACTTACCACTGACTGTACCAGCACACCAAATGTTTTAGTAGACTGCAAGAGTATAAGAGCAAATCCCAGAAGACAAAATGGACCAGTCATTAAAAAGAAGTTCCTTTCAACAGTTCTGAAATAAACAACAACATTTCTAGCAATTGTTAAGGTCCCAGATTTTAGTCAAACAACATGAAGCTTCAGACACAGACCAAAATATAAATACTACTTGTCAAAATTGCCAATAATATTACCTTCATGTGCAAACATTGCTTCCTGTGGAGAGAGAGAGGGAGGCTGCTGTCCACATCTTGATATTTGAAAGGAGGACCATCACACTGAACAAACACCCAAATTGCCTAAGGGTACCTAGGAATTCCTCCATTACTCCAGAGTGCTGTCTCCTCCTCAGCAGATTCTGAACCAGGTGATGATATAAAATCTTGGGAAAGTCAGTCCTAATGACAAAAATAATGATATTAGTTAACAGATTCCTGATAACCTTGAATAAAACTAACAAAATGAGAATTTGGATCAACAATTATACAGGTCTATCTTTCATATATTCACTGGAACTATAAAGTTTTGCTGCCAAATTGCTACTACAAAAATTTTAAATGACAGATACTGAATCATTTTACTAGATGGTATTCAGCTGACACCAAAAGAACCATTGTAGTGATTTTAGGGGCGCGCCTATGCCCTAAGGTCCCATTTTAAAGTAATGGCTGTTTCTGCCTTATGACTGAAGGGATTTGCTTCAAATTTTTACCCTTATTCTGCAACTAATAATGAAAAATCTGTCGTGGGGAAATTTAGAAGTTTGACCTCTAAGTTATTGTTTTTTTTTTTTTTTTTTTTTTTTTTTTTGCGGTTAAAAAAAAAAATAATGACCTCACTTTTTGACAATATAAAATAAAATTTTTTTTCACTCAAAAGTGAATTTCCCAGTGACAAAATAAAGATATAAAGTTATACTACACTCTGTACATGTTTCATTGAATTTGGTTCCGTCTTCTTGGAGAAATAAGCATTTCATTTTGAAAAAACTAAGTTTTGAGAAAACAGCAAAATTAAAAAATTTTGGGACTTGCAAGAGAATCCTGAGACAATCAGGACGTCTTGAGCCAGTTATATATCCCTATATCTTTATAACCCGTTTCCTCTATGATGCTACCACTAGAGACAATGGGATATTTTACTGGGTGGCAAGTGTTTCTGTCCAAGTTATTTTGACACTTTTTTTTTACATGTGTTTTTACAATTTGTCATTCCCAGTGCTGTACAAGCGATGAACAAAATTGTCCACGAACCAGTCTAAACTTTTTTTTTAGCGTTAACACTTCAGGATATTTAGACATAAATCACCTGAAAACTTAACCTAAAATTCGACAGTTCCCCAAAATTTGGCAGTCAACACACTCCTTAAGGGAATATTTACACAGTAATTCAGTTGTGTATTTTTAACTTACATAATACCGTCTTACCTGTTCCCAAATAGAAAAGATTTATCAGTGGCTTAACCAGGGAGGTATTAAGCTCTGTAGCAGCAGGTGTTCACAGATGTTGAGGCTCCTCCTTCATGTGAACTAATCTCGGTACCAGCAGCTAGGTGGTTCTGTCACTACAACTGGTTGATTGTTAGAACCCACTTAATCTAAGGATGCTTTCCTCTTCCTGTGGCAAAGAAATGAACCAAGCTATTGACAAGGTTTCAAATAATCCTGCTGCATCACAAGAGTATACTATATGAACAGGGGTCAAAAACAGATCATAAATTTGCACATTTTTTACTGAAATCCATCATATATATATAAATGATTAAGTCCTACCATTTTGAAAGTTTCTGCTATACTCATTACTTACATCAGTTTTATTTTTAAATACCATTCACTTCGTTATACAAAATAAACACAAGACTTACCCTTGTTTCTGCAAGGGAAATTTCCTCTTGTCTGTAACAGAAACCTCTCAAGATGTCGATTGTTTGAACTGAAGTGCTTTGTGCCTCAGAGCATTTCACTATGAAGAAAAACTCATCTTTCATATCCTCAACATCACAGCTACGCCAGAACAAAGCACTGGCTAAACCACATTCCTGTAATAAAAAAAAGCATTTAACTCACAGAAGATCAGTTTAATTAAAGACTTATTCATCGGTCATACTCATCAATCTTTTTCGAATTCAGCAGCAAAATGGTTCTGAAGTCAAAAGAACCTTCCCAGCAAGATTAATGGTCTCAGATTTCAGCAAATTAAAACACTTCCTTGGGCCACAAAAATTACTTCCTACAAAACTGTTGACAACAGATTTACCTTCCTTCATAAAAATGCAGACCTTGTGGTTCCTCCTGAAATTCCTACATTCAGGAATGAGCGACACTTTATGCTCATTGAATAGACACCAAGTATATATCAAGTTTGCTTGTCAACTGCATTACTTCTGCATTGGTTCCTTAACAAATTCTACACTGTGGGAAGACATCACTCTGGAGAAGGTTAGGCCTACTGACAAATAATTTGATTAGATAACAAATCACTGATAACCTTGAATACAATATTAATGAGAATTTTATCAACGATTAAACAAGTTTATGTTTCACATATTCACCGGAAAGAAGTTTCCTGTCAAAGGGCTGAGCCAAAGTAATATTTAAATGACAGATTATAGAAGCAACTGACTGACACAGAACTGAAGGCTTAAAATGACTGAACATTCAGTTCACACCAAAAAGGCCCTTGTCGTGATTAAGATAATATCCCTATAATAACTTAGTGTACTTCAAATGCATGCAATACCATCTTACAAGTTCCCAAATGGAAAAGATTGATCAATGGCTTGCCTGTGGGAAGGAACGAGGCTTCGTAGCAGGTGTCCACAGATGTTACACCTGCAGACATCATTCTGGTCTTATGGAGCAAAGAGTTGCAAAAACTGGATGTGACATCCTTGATTACTCAAAGATTCTTCTCCCCCTACAAACATTATTTGTTCACGAGAGCAAAATGCAGATAACATTAAGTGTGAGGAAGTATCATCTTACACATGAGACTGACAAAATACACATGAATTTATAACAAGAGAATTACATCAGATTCTCCATCATTTTCAATAAGTAACCAATTTAAGGAGCTGTCACTTAGTAGGTAAAACCTTGACTACAATACTACTCAATACTAATTTCAAATGATCAGCTTATGAATTTTAATTTATACTGTCGCTAAGAAATGGGAAGAGTTCAAACTAATTCTCAAATAGCCTTGCAAATATTTTAAAATGACATTCTGAAAGGCAGAACATTTTGCTTTTTAAAGAGACCTCCCGCTGAGCAGAAGGGAAAGTATTACTGTATAATCTCAGTCAGCATAAGGATAGGCCTATGTTCAACTTTGCTCCCCAAATAACAAGTTGAATGAGGCCACTGTATGCTTATAGAAGAATCATATGCTTACTTTCTAACAAAATTCTAAAGTCCAGGAACCATTACCTGGCTTTTATCACTACAGAAACAATACTGAAGACTGCCGTCTTTCTATTCTACACTAACAGAACTATGTCGGCAACTTCAAATGCTGATCACTAACAATACGTAAATGGTTTACCATTAGCTCTCGTAGGCCTGGCAGATGGGTTGGTTTTCAAGATTATATTAATCTCATCTCATATATTGCAAATCCTTCAAATCATCTAAATAGGGTTAAGTGAACATGAAGATTCTGACGAAATTTCCTAAGGATATTTGTTTCTGATATCTGATTGACATTGTTGGTTGAAAGTTTGACAGACATTCAAGATATGTCTGATTTTAAGTGTGGGATGAAGGACAAAACTTATTTGTGAAACTGCAACTACTTAAGAATGCAATAATCAATGAAATATCCTTGACAATCTGACAGGATATCTCTAAAAAGAACTGAGTTGGGGCAAGCCATTTGCAATATGGAAATGTTTTTTGTGTTAAACTTGGGTCCTGAACTAAACTGGACAGACTGTGCCACAAGGGAACCAAGATCATCACAAGGACCACATCAGCTGAATCCAATAGCAATGAGAGCAGAGAGGACCCACTGAGTTCAGTTCTCTTTTGGGAATCTGATTTTTGTGCAACATAAAAGACATTTCAAGTCAATGCATAATTCTGAATGAAAGCTTTCACAACTTAACAAGTTAAACTCCAGAGCATAAGAACAAATAAAAATGCTATGTCACAACCCTGAAGTCACTCAGTTGTAAGTCAGAAGAAAAACTGGAACCTCTTGAGAAACCTGAAAATGCTTCACCTCCCAAAAATGTGCAAATTTCGTCCCAGAGAATTTCATGTATGAACAGATTGTCTTTCTTGCTCACAATCAATCAGTCATGAAAAAGAGGCTCTTAAATTTCAGAGTACATACCAGCTACACATAAATAGTATTGTTATTATTCAATATTATAATTATTATTCAATAGCATTATGATTTAGACTGGGTCACGTTCATTCACATGGAACAAGACAAAAGGACCAAGAAATTTATCATAAACTTGAAAAGAATAATTGTCCATCTCTGGATCAAAATTAAATGAACAATTTAGATTAAAATCAGAAGCCAAATCATCAACAGATGAATGTATGTACAAATGGCAATGATAAATTAATAAAAAAAGATGGGTATTATGCCCACACAAGAAGCAAAATCATTATTATTTGGAAGATAAACCCCTATTCATGTGGAACAAGCACACAAGGGCCACTCACTTGAAACTCAAGAAGCTTCCAAAGAATATTAGTGTTCATCTGAAAGAAGTTACAACAAATAGTAATAGAAATTACAGAACGAAGAGATCAGTTATGACAAAATAAAAAATAAAGTTCAGTAAATTAATAAATAACCAGATAAAAGCATAACCAAAATACAAGGAAGGTGAGTTGTTGCAGGGTAGCAGTGCACTGCATCTTGGCTGAACTTCTGAGGCTCTACTTGCACAACATCCACTTGCTGAACAGTCCACAACAATTCTCTCATTCCAGGGTCTATGCGGTTCACATGCTAAGAACAGCAAACATAGGCTACTACATGAAATCTCAAGTAGTTTTCAAGAACTGAGGTTGTTCCCCACAAAACACCAACATAGAGTTCATGGAAAGTGCCCACACTTGTGTCACAGAGCAACAAACTTATTACCTTAACTTTACGCTGCCTCTGATACCTTTTCAGATGAATAATCAAAAAACAAATCTTGCCAATATTATCATCTGTTATAGTACACTGTAGGACAAAAGATACAGAGCCTGTGAAGTTGTAGCCATAATTACAATTGCTGAACTGCAAAAGCCTTGAGTTTTCTGCAAATTATCTCCAGTGTCTAGTTATGCATGTCCTGAAAATGTATAATTATACAAAGACCCGATTGTTTTGACTGCATTCGTGGAGGCTGCTGTTTTAACAGAGAATTCATTTTAAAAATTACTAAGAAATAGAACTAAAATACAAAATTTAAGCCAATGGCCAAGCACTGGGACCTATGAAGTCATTCGGTGCTGAAAGGATAAATTGAGAGTAAAAGGTTTGAAAGGTGTAACAGGAGGAAAACTTTTGCAGTTGCACTAAGAATCAATTGTTAGGAGAGGGTGGAAAGTAAGATGGAAGAAAGAGAATATGAATGGAGGTGCAGTAAAAGGAATGAAAGGGGTTACAGCTGGGGGCTGAAGGGACACTGCGACGAACCTTAAGTAATGCCTACAGTGTACCACATGAGGTGTGCTGATGGCACTAACCCCCTGCAAGGTAAAACTGTACTAAGACACGTAAAATTGCAGCCCTATGTTTGCGCCTGTAAGGATCACTCAACTGACTGTATCCCCTGGCTTACCTCATGAGGGCTACATTTCTGCTGCCTGGTGACCACAAAGCCCACAATTTGAAAGCTTCAGAGACTTCTATGTCAGCCCCTGGACCATGGCCCTCCTCTCTTGTGATAAAATAACCTGGCCTGAAGGAACCAAAAGTATTTTTCAATATTTATTTCAATTGCCACAATCTTTGTTAGCTCTTAGTAATCATTCTATTTAAAAACAACTGTTTACAATAATCATTCAAAACAGCTGGGATACTGTCTGTGTTCTTTACTTTGCACATGAAGACTCAATTTTGTGGACCCTTGCTGTACGGATGTTCATGGAGTGTTTACCTGTTGCAGAATATAGCACACCCATTAATATGAGTCACCACAAACACCCAACTGTCAGTTACAAGTCAGCCTATTTATATACTCAGGATTCTAAAAACTTCACACTACCACCATAATTTGTAGTGTCACACTCACCCAATTTGGAATGCACCTATTCAGCAGAACATATAGAAAATCTGAAACTGAAATCATTCTACCCAAAAAGAAGAATTAGGTGAAGTTACTAAGACAATCAGATATTCCTACAGCCACACCATCCACTGTGCTATAGCTTGTGTCCAGTTGTGCTCAATTCACTGTTCTTTTCAACAGAGAATCTGTGGCTACATCCACAGCTGCTGGGTCAGCCCTGATGTCTAATTTGTTTCCTCATAATAAAAACACACACACACACACGAGAGATCTCAAACATTGACTGGGTCAATCTATGTGAGACCATGGTCTTTCACAGTCAGACATTTGGAAAAAAGCTCAACTCTGGGGCATAATTTTTGCTTATCTTCATTCATTCCACACATTAGGACTTGTATATTCACTCTTGTGACAATTCCACTGAACACTTTTTCTGCATGAATTTAATATGTAAACTCAGTAGGCGATCTCAAAGCCTTTGGCCTGATTCCGAACAAACACCAAATGCAAATTTTGAATCTCAAACTGCATGTCAAATCAGCCCTGAAGAAATGCTGAATGTGAAGCTGCTATGAAGATGGAAATACGAGCAGCTGCAGTTGGGTGGAGAGAGACTGCTGGACGCTTGCACAAGGCCTCTACTTCTGCTTTCTGCAGTGGAGACTTGGGCACTTAGGAAGGAAACAGAAGCTACTTTGAAGAAGTGGGAGAACCCAAGATTCATGGCAGGTGCACGAGAGGATCAATTCAAGGATGAAGTGATGGAGAAGATATGGACAGCTGCACAATGGGTGAAAAACGGACTGTGATCTAAAGCATCTTGATGGTCTGGACAAGAGATGAGGAGCAGTTGACTAGAAACAGCATATACTGACAGAGCAGACCAGGAACCAGCGAGAAGCACAATGCAATCCTGGAGAAAAGCCATAAATG
Organism: Macrobrachium rosenbergii; assembly: GCA_039081455.1. Classification (NCBI taxonomy): domain Eukaryota; kingdom Metazoa; phylum Arthropoda; class Malacostraca; order Decapoda; family Palaemonidae; genus Macrobrachium; species Macrobrachium rosenbergii. The sequence continues at coordinate 55,569,597 of JANJGK010000010.1, read as the reverse complement.
AAGCCCTAGACCAAATTTCAATTCAGAGAGAACTCAAGGATCAGTTGCTAACACTACAACCAATACTTAGAGCACTGTGGTGCAGAGAGAATAGGACCCTAATGGAAGGAATCTCTGGGGGTATAAAGCAATGTAAGAATTCAGATGTAGAAGACTAGGTTTTAGCAGACCCTGACCCCATTTAACACTACTAGTTACTAAGACTTTGCAGGTCCCATCTATCAAAGAGCTACTTCTGTGACAGGCAATATTTCACTTCACACACTGTCTGTGAAATTACTAATCAAAATATGACGATGCTCATTCTGGTGTCATTATAAAGCAGATGACTTGTGCTTTGTGGTATGCTAACTTTGAAAACGAAGGGTCAGGGTAACAAGCTGAACACTGCCAAAAGTGTCAGTCAGCCAGTCACTGCATCATGAGTAACTCACAGACTGGCTTTTGAACAATGTGTTTGTGTGTCATCAAGTAATCCACAGATTCAACATAGCTTACATTAAATACTACAAAATGCTTGATTTACCCAATTATTTAGGGACATAATCTCCTCTTACTGCAACTACTACACTTTTAGTATAAGCCTTACCTGCAGCATGCGATACTTCATCAGTCACAATACAGGATATCTGTGGACAAAATGAGAATCAGAGGGTTTATACAGTAGATACAATACAGTGCCAATGATTTTATTGTGCACAAGGCACTTACAGATTTAGAGTAATGTTCAACTAACTCAAGTGCTAAACATACACAAAAAAAAATGTCGTTTTGCAATTTCTATGTCCCTGGACATGAACTGCAAGAACAAGTTTTGTACAGATTAGCTTTCAGTCCTGTTAATGTTCTGGGTTCCTCAACATTAAAATGAACTTGAATGTGTCACCTCAATATCTGCTGATTGAATGCAAAAGCAGAAAAATAAAAATGGATAGAAAGTTAATCCAAAGCTTTAGCTTTGACAGTTTCCTTATACATACAGTACACCACTGGAAAAAAGAAGGGTATGGTATGGTGTTGCTGTAGCAATGCCTTGACCATAAACCTCAGGAAGAGAGAGAATCATAGTAGCAATTTTGGTGACAAGAGACCGACCCAAAACGAAACTAGGGCATTCATCACTATTATCATCTGGCAGTTTGACAGGACCACAACTCTCATTGAGTTGGCCTAAAGGATTTACTTCCTGAACTTGATACAGCATCTGTTGTTGGCTGAGGCTTCTGATTATCTGTCAGTTTTTAAGGCTCATTATTCACGTGAATAGGGGACAGGTCATTCAGGTCTAATATTATTATTCAATCATTACTGTTACTTTCATTAAACGGGTTAGAGGTGGTGGTGTAGGCGTTATACACTTAAGAAATATAGACAAAGTATGCCATTCATTCTGTTGGGTGTTTGTAAAGCCTGGCCTCTCATTCTCTTTGGAATGGGACAGTGGTTGCTGTCGTGACGTCATGATACATACAGTAGACAGTAGTTGGAAAAACAAAGGGTGACGGCAGGAGGTCAGGAGTTTGTGACTGTGGTGGTGACGGAAGGTTGTGAGCGCTCTCAGATATGGTTTGTCACTTGGGTTCATAAGTCTTTCTCTTGTTTATTGAAGTCAAGAGCTGACTTAGGCAAACAATACAACATGAGGTCAATAAATTAAATAATCATAATATACTGTATTAGTTAGGCTATGTGTTGATTCAGTTTCGGCATCTGCACGAGAGATGTGTGACTGTTGGTCTTGACCTGCATTCTCTGCATACAGAAAGGCTTTGGACAATTTAGTTACAATTAACTGATCTGTGATTAAAAACAATGTCAACTGTTATTCACAAGCCTGTTACTTTATCTTAAACAGGAGGATGCTGAGCTGCTGCACTGCCAACCAGGTGAAAGGATCCTGAGAAAACCAAGGCAGCTCCCTGGAGGATAGTCAGGAATAGAGAAACTCAAGATTCCATTCCAAGGGCAAAAGGAGTCAGGAGCTGGACTGCCATTTTTCCAAAGCAAGCAGATAACTTCAGAAAGTGAGACAGACGGAAACCTCAGCAGATTGCCCATACAGAAACTTGCCTGTTGTAGCTGCTGGGCTCAAGTAACTGAAGAAGCATCTCTACCGACAGACAATGCAACTCAGGGAATAGCCTGAGAAATGCGAAATGCACAAGTTGAAACTGAACAAGATTTTTTTTACTTATCTAATCAGAACTGATCATAAATAACAGCTGTAACTCACTGAAATGCAGGATTTTTAACCAAAGTTCAGAAAAGAGACCAAACCTAAAGTGAATCTTGCTAAAAAAAAAAATGTATAAACTAACCAGTCTATTAAAATGGTTGAAGGGAGGCAGGAACTTGGAAAGTGTCTGAGAAGACAAAATCAGAAGTTGACCATGAAGTAACCTGGTGGCTGTGAAGTCTGGGGTCATAAAGCCTCCTACTAGCCTCCTATGGAAAGGGTTCCAGGTGAAAATCTGCGAAGCTGCTGCTAACCGAATATGACAAAGCAAACACTGACGTAAAAATGCTTATTGTGATGACCATCTATAACCTCAGAGGAAACTGCACACAGGCCACCTACTGCTGTTCTCCTTTTTGCTTCTAGTGGATTATAGTGTCTAAAAAGTCACACGAAGAAGGCCAGGGTAATGTAATGGGCTTGTAAAAGGCAAAAGCGAATAATAAACAAAGAAACATTTTAGAGAGAAGTTGATAACATTTGCTGCTGCTTCTCAAAGAAATCATCTTAAAACCAAGGTACAAATACTTGTACATACCTTGACCTATTCTTGAGAGTTAATAAGTCTTCAAAAAACAATGATCATTGATGCATTACCACTCTTGACAGCTTAAATCTCAAAATGTACAGTATAAAATTGTGAAAAAACAAACCCACAAAAATGAGGTTTGTTTTAGCTACAAAATTAAACATTAATATGTAAAAAATTAACTACAATTCTTCTGAACATAGTGATCCATAGTCATGGCCACTATTTCTAATTGCAATGAAGTAATGAAAAATATACTATTCCATTAATTGTGTTCCTTTAACTAAGAAAGAAAAGGCATAACAGAAATACCAAAATGTGCAACAAAATTATGTACAAGAAAATACTAAAATAAACATATACTGTTAAAACGAAATTACTTACAAATAACTGAAGAAATAAATTATTCCATCACTAAAATATAAGATCAGGCACTGTAACAATTCTGGTGTCCATTATTTCAACAAAACCACAAAGTCACCTTGCTAGAACCCCACATGGCTTGCCTGAGGAAGCTTTCTTAAATGATTACAACCTGTGACAGATTATTATTACATGGGGTAGATTACTACAAACTGAGGTAGATTATTATGAAATGAGGCGGATTAGACCAATCGCTGGAACAAAACACCTGACTCTCCTGGGGCTGAGTATTTTGACAACATTTCTGGACAGAAGGGCTACAACTCTCGAATTTTCAACTCAACATTATGATTTTACATTCTTATAAAAGATAATAGGCTTCACTTTTCTTCAATAGGGAACTAAAGGCCAACAGACAATGCCTACCCTAGCAATGGCAAGGCTACGCAATCTTTGAGAATAATCAAAGAAGATTGTACTATGTACGATAAATATCAAAAAAGAAAATTTAAAATCAGACAAGGATTAGTTGAAAAGTAAAAGGCAAACAGCAATGCACTTGAGGTCAAAGGGAGACTGAAGAGAACCTTCAGTACCATCTACTGTACAGCAAGTGATGCACGTTACACTTTAACTGGTGGACCCATACAGTACATGGGTGCCGCAGATAACAAACAACAGTTACTGCTGTCAGCTGAGAACCAGCAAGACAGCAAAGGAGCTAATGACCTGAGCAACCTCCTCAATCATTCTTTGATAAAGGCCAAGGGTCAGGGGAACACAGAAATAAGCGGAGACTTTGAATTCTGGAGAGAATGAGGAGAAGAGGAGGGAGATAAAGAGGCAGGTGGCAAGGAAAAGACGATGCTGTGGTGGACACAGCATCAGAGAAAGAGCCTGTTTGGAATAACACAGCAGGAAAGAAAACAGAAACAAGATGTGTAAGGGAAACAGTATGAGGAGGAGGAGGAGGCAAGGTAGAACAGTAACGGCAATGCTTCAAGATTCTTCTCAGACGATAAAGAATGTGAACTGGAGAATGCTGATATAATAAAGGGATCAATACAGAACGCAACATCTGGAGAGTTTAGGAGAATCCTGTACATATCAAAGAAGCTGCAAGAGAATTAATCATTATTAAGGAATCAACCTGAATACATGGAAACAGATGCCTATTCACAACTGGCAGACATGACATGCATTTAGAACAAGTTTGAAAGGCCACTAACTATCAGGACAGAATATCCCAAGTGGAACAGACGTAATGGAAATAAATAAATACCAATATATCCATCAGCAGATGCATATACAGTACACGAATGTAACCAACATTTTGTGTGCTCAAGTGTGAGTGATGGAAGAAATGTTGAAAAATCTGTAAAAATGAATGGCTACACAAGAAGAAACATGCAAGAAAAGGGAGTTATATGTTGATATGTCTTGAGAGAGCACTGAACAGAATACCCAGAGAAGCAATTAGACTGGGGCTTACAAAGACAAAGGCCACAAGAAGGACTGAGTAAGTGCTGGAACTTTATCATGGCATTAGAACTTGCGTGAATATAGTGGTAAAAACAGCCAGAGAATTTGAGATAAACATTGGTGTCCATCACAGATCAGCACAGGGCCCACCACCATTAATCACAGTCATAGAGGAAGTTACAGCACATTGGTGTTAACACCTGTGTCAGAGAATGAGGTCTTGTATAATGTTTGAAAATTAGAAGACTGGAAAGGAGAGCTGAAGACTGAAAATCAAAGCAAGCAAAACCAAGTTTACAATGATGGGAGAGGAGGCTAAGGGCAAGGCAAGGTCTGAAATTACATGGGAACTCTAACTGAAATGCACTAGGTATAAGACAATGGAGAAAAGCCTTCAAACACCTAACCTCATGCGAGGAAAACCTGATGTAAGAATGTCAATGAAGATGTGTAAGATGAGTACAATACACACTTGGAAATTACTCCAAAGTTACTATTTATAGGAGAGGGAGGCTGGTGATCTTGGAACTGACTTGGAGTGCATCCCAGCAGGAGGTAAAATCTGAGCCCCAGAAATAAACAGTATTAAAAATTCTCTACAGTATATATCCCTCCAGCCCCAGATGCACTGTTCTCTGTCTCTACTCTTCACCAGTTCCCTTTGGTCTCTTCTCAGCCGTCTAATTTCTGTAACTGTTACCTCAGACCGTTTGCAATTTGTAGTCAAGACAAACCCCTAGGAGAAAGTCCACTGATTCTAGAAGAGACACTCAATGGTCCTGTTCATGCACTTTTTTTACAATATTGATCATCTGATTTTCTGCAAAGCTTCGAATCTTTCAGAGAACGTTATGTTTGTGTAGACAACGAAGAGATATAGTATGTCTCTTTGCTTCTCTATTATTTCCATATTAAGATCCAAGGCCACTGATGATGAGACATCGTATAACCTGTAATGAAGAAAATGACAATTATATCATGTTCTGACTCCCACCTTCTGTTTCCTGTTTAGTACAACTGTAATTGAATATCAACCCCCTATGGCCAGGGCTCTCCCCGCATATACAATGGTACAAAGACATCACCAACACCAGATGAGAAAAGGTTTGAAATACCTCCATTCATAGAATACACAGTCCTCTTGTTATACTTCTGTTTAATGCTCACAACAGAGCAGTTATTTGCTTCAAGGGAAGTGAGACCCATGTGAGTGATTATACTGTACCCATTCTTAGTTTGATTTGGGGGCCCAGTGTTTCATAGTACTGTACTGTAAAGTTGCTTTTTCTTCCTAAAAGGAAATATCCATGAATGACACCACATTTCTCACAGTTACAAGACAATGCAAAGACACTTTACCACACTACTTCACCTTAGTTTGATACAAAGCCTTGTGCTATTTTCAATTACCGTACAGACAAATTGTACAGTCTAGGCGGGGTCTATGGCCCAAAAAATTCAGTGCCTCTCATATAACAATAAAGAAGAATCTCCTTTTGTTGGCACTGACAGAGAAACCTACAGGATATAAGGAACAGATATATGAAAGGAAATGCTTAAAGGTGTAATATGTCATCAAATTGTTGGTCATGTCTGAAGTTGCTGTCATTTCTCAAATTCTCTGAATTCTCTTAAGGGTAACTTCGAATTCTCTTTAAGGGTAACTTCAATGCTACACTGCATTATTTGATTGTCTCGTATGCAGCAGTTAGTTACCCAAGTCCCTCACATTATACAAATTTTGAGGTACTGTTATCTGCAGCTTCTGCTCAGAACCAAAACTGGGCTCTGATTACAGTCTAAACTACCATTTCAGCAATTAGTTTCTCCATGTTATACTCAGAAAACATAAATTCATTATACAGAAAGCATGATCAGTGATCATTTTACATCTGACAGGGCATTTTCTACAAAGCCACCAGAAGGTACTGCAGTATACATATTACACAATTCTAGGCATCAAGAGTTTACTTCAACTCTTCTGCACAATAAAAAAAAAATACACACTACTTAAATTTAACCACAGAAATTAGGTTATATACAGAAAAATGGTCTGTGAGGAGCAAAACCTCTCTGCTTCTGGGGTCACCTATTCCATACTTCAAGTATTTACTCTACCCATCAAACATGTACCAATCAGAGAGGATGTGGTGAAAGTGCACTCATGATATACAAGTAATTTTTCAATTCCAATGAGCCTCTCTAAGACACCTTACAAATACAGCACCTGGACATAAAATGACAGAAACTTCAGTTTATGGTTGTGGAAGGCTATATCGTAATACACATACTACACCAAACTCCAAGGTTTGAGAACATGGTTGCACAGTGACCAACCAACATGGGGGCACTAAACGCAAAAGCTGAATGAACGCGACCATCACAAAAACCAGCAGAGATAACTGCACACAAAATGCACCAAATAAGTGATGGTAAGGGTGCTGGCCACTCTTAACAACCCATGACACAAGTTCCTAACATATACAATGAAAATTCAGTGCCTTCCACAGAGCAATAAAGATACACTATAACAAAGATATGAACAACAGTTGTACAGTATAATGTATACAGCAAAGTGTGGTTTATTCTCAAGGCCAATAAACTTGGCCCTTATAAACATTATAAAGTAACAAGGTTTGAAAACATCATCCAGCAAAGCCCCTGGTATGAGAGGTCTAGACATGCAATGCTAACAACTACTCTCTTCTATGGGTCACTTCTGGAATTTTGAATAAGCAAGAATACACAGCCTGCATCACCCTACACACCTTAGATATAACTGGAGTTACTCCTTAATATTTGCAAAAGTTAGGAGCACCTTCCTTTTTGAATCTGAAAAGTCACCAATAATTTAAGGTCCCCAAAGACTGGGGCATTCATCCAGCCTGTGCAGGCTAGCTTAGGCTACTAGACTACCAGCAACTAGTGGTTTGGCGCAGGAAACCTGAACTCAGATCAACTTGGCTTAAGTAACAAAAGTTATCATTCACTAATATATGAGGTCACAATACACTACAGAAGTCTCTTGAAACATGGTCAAAACCGCGAGACACGGACCCTTTAGTACCACCATCGACCACAAACACAGATTAGTTTCTCATGTCAGAGGTGGGGTCTTGGCAATGGCTCTCACTTCCAATATTTATACAAACTCTTACAAACACTTGTCTTGTGCCCTTTTGTTATTTACAGTATTCTGAATAGATATACAGTACACAGTTCATTCTGGGAGGAGGGTTGCTGTCTCTTTGAAATTTTATGAAATATGAGACTGGTACCGTGTCAGAAATGAATGCTAACACACACACACACTACATGACAATTATGTACCTTCATGCAGCTTACGACATACTTTTCATTATGATAGTACAGGAGGAGCTGTAACTACAAATTTCAACACTATAAAAGCCCCATCAGAGGTGAACACCATAACCCAGACAAAAGAAAGAAAAAAAGAAAAAAGAAGCAGAGACAGATGCTGCGCAGTCAACTGAGTAAATGCCAGCAGCCCAAACAACAAGTTTTGAACAATGTAATCGAGGTGTCTGGTCTCTAAGTGTGAGAAGTCAACTTTCATGTACTATTCCACCAATATAACAATATTGCTGTTACAGATCTTTAATAGGATTAATATTACAGTACCAATAATATACAGTGTACACAAGAAAGAGATTGCACAAGTAAGGCAAGAAAGAAATGCTTATAAAACAGTGTTTTGAACTATCAAAATAGGCAATTATAAGCATTTTTAGAGAGGTTTTAAGTACTCACGGATTTGGCCAATTCGCAGGGAGGGGGTTAGTGGTCCCACAAATACCAGGGGTCAACTGTACTGTGTTTTTGCCTGCTGATTTGATCTGATTTATGAATCTTTGATCTGATGACCAGGCATTGAAACCATCAAGTTCTTCAGTACCTTGTCTTTTTCACTGCCAATTTTGTTTATTATAAATAAAACTGCCAATTTCATTTATTATACATAAAACATTTCTCATATGCAAAGGTTGATGAAGACAGCTTGCAAAATGTATAGTATTGCTTTTTGTGAAACAGCCGACCAGACTGTACCTGATGTCTGAGACACAGTATGGAATCCCCATGATACAATTAAACTTGGCTCAACCTAAAGTTCTATTAGCCATTTTGTCACTGCAACTCCATACGCCAATTTATCTGGGAATGAGTAATGGTCCCAATCTTCAACATAATAGTCCATGGTCAGTAGCGTATCCAGTTTGGCTTTTGAAAATGCATATTTACAACATCTTTCTCTGTGACAAATACTAGGCACCTTTGTCATGCTTTTAAGGGCAGGTTTTTCTTTTATCACAGGATCTGAATAAGGCCACCTCATTTCCAGATTCTCATAGGGGTTCATGAACAGCATCTACTTGTAAATGAGAAATGAAGACACGATAATAAAGATGCTATTAAGTCTGAAAAAGCTGTTCTCCCAAACTTACAATAAAAACACCAAATACAGAAACTATGAGCTCAATTAATAACCAAACTGCAGCTCTACCTAAGCTTTGAAAGTATTTTTTTTTAAATTGTCAATAATTTCAAAAAATAAGTCTTTCCATTTCTCCTCCACACAAGAAATGAATGTGCACACAATTTTGTCTGCAACCCTTTAGCAACTCCATGAGGTTTCTTGGGTATAAAAATGTTTTAATCTAAAAGCACTGCCATCACCTTGTAGCAGTCCCCATTTCATGCTCTGAAGAGGCACGCTAACTCCACTGTGTCACATAACTCAACTAAATCCCATTAACCACTGACTTTCACATATAAATTCAACCACATGCTAAAATATGCTAGTCATTACGATAGGAATTCATCCCCTTCAGTCCTGCTGCTGGAGGCTTTGACTGACTGGACCTTCCAAAGATGAGCCAAAGGCCAAGAGCTGAGAAAAATAAGTTCACTCAGCGCTGAAACAGAAACTGACAGTAAAATTGTTGTATAGGCGTAACAGGAGGAAAATCTCGCAGTTGAAGCACTGTGAATCAATTGTTAGGAGAGGGTGGAAAGTATATGAACGGAGGTACAATTAAAAGGAATGAAAGGGGTTGCAGCTAGGGGTCGAAGGGACACTGCAAAGAACCTAAGTAATGCCTACAGTGCACTGCATGAGGTTCACTGTAGGCAATAACCCCCAAGGGTCTTTCTGAATGCCAAGGACATACGATTAAATTCTTGTTTCATTATTCTTCTAACCTTTACATGTTAATTCTTCAAAATCTAATTAATTTTCATTCTGTAAAAATGAACAGCTCCTTCAGATACACAAACCTCCAATCACTATATTACGAGAAGACCCTGTCTACAACTGCACTTTGTCAGACACTGACAGAAAAGACAAACTACTACAATAAAGAAAATCCACCAGCACCCTCCTTCAAATTTAACTGACAAAATATTGTCAAAGTTATTGGCAGTTCATCATCACTATCAGAGCAATCTGATACAAGATATGGGGAAACATACCAAATAAGCAAAATATATTAGCAAGGCATCTAGTGAATGAAACAACTGCAATTAACTTCATAAAATCTAAACAATACAAGGTCTGAACGGTCAATCTTAAGAACCACTGTCTACCTTAATTATACAGTACCTCATACAGATGGTAGTGGTTTGGACGTTGGTGGCATTCCCATGAAAACGTGTCACAAATCTTCAAACCATAAAAAATGATATTTTAATGATAAAATAAAGTTTGTTCATACTTACCTGGCAGATATATATATAGCTGTATTCTCCGAAGGTCCGACAGAATTTCAAATTTCGCGGCACACGCAGTGGCCGGTCAGGTGGTTAGTACCCATTCCCGCCGCTGGGAGGCGGGTATCAGGAACCATTCCCATTTTCTATTCAGATTTTCTAACGCCACTGTCTCCTGAGGGGAGGAGGGAGGGCAATATAAATATATATATCTGCCAGGTAAGTATGAACAAACTTTATTTTATCATTAAAATATCATTTTGTTCATGAGACTTACCTGCCAGATATATATATAGCTGAATACCACCTTTGGAGGGGGGTAGAGACAGCCAAGAATTAGGGAAAAAACCAATTATTGGTAAAATTATTTTGGTTCCTTATCTGATAGCGTAGCTGACTGAGTGGTTACTGTCACTCTAGTCTGCTTCTGCTTTACTAGAGACCCCAGCGAGGTAGTGACCTATATAGCTGGCGACTTCTAGATGATCTGTCAACGGGGGCGTGACCACAATGTGACTAGATCATAGCCCATACAAAGAGGACAAAAGAGCATTACTAACCACCTAACCAACATCTAAAGCGTTAGTTTGCAAGGGATTGGGAAGACTGCCTCCAGTAGTCGACCCAACAACCACAAAAACACAATTAAAAAGGGGATAGGATCAGAGTTACCCCCTGTCCCCAAGGTTGCTGAAGCAGCAATGTATGGTCCCAGCGAAAAGCAATTTCGTATGCTACCTAAACATCTTGCCAAGAGTGTGAGGCAAACACCGAATTGACTTCGCCAAAATGTGGCACTAAAAATGTCACTGAGTACCATATTTTTCTTGAACGCCATGGAGGTAGCAACTGCCCTCACCTCGTGAGCGTTAACTCTCAACAACTTGAAGTTGGAGTCGTCACAACTAGAGTGTGCGTCCTTAATGACGTCCCTAATGAAGAATGCCAGTGCATTCTTCGACATAGGTTTAACTGGTTGCCTCACAGACCACCATAAAACATCCAATGGACCACGAGTGTCCTGTGTTCTTTTAAGGTAGTACTTGAGAGCTCTAACTGGACATAGAACTCCCTCAGGTTCCTGTCCAATAAGGTCTGCTAAACCTTTGATTTCAAAGTGTCTAGGCCAAGGGTTAGAAGACCTATCATTCTTAGCCAAGAACTTAGGGCTTAAAGAATAGACAGCATTGTGTTCCTTGAAGCCCACATGACGGCCTCGAACTTCTCTCACTCCCTTCGCCGCGAGGAATGCCGTTTTCGAGTAACATCCTTAAGAGATGCAGAGTGGAGAGGCTCAAAAGGACTAAACATCAAAAACTTGAGCATTACGTCCAAGTTCCAAGCAGGGGAAATCAGCTGAGGAACCTTGGACGTCTAGAAAGAGCTCGTAAGATCGTGGAGGTCCTTATTGTCAGACAAAGCTAATCCTCTGTGTCTGAATACAATCGAAAGCATGCTCCGATAACACTTGATAGTCGGAACTGCTATATCGAGTTTTTCTCTTAAGTAAAGGAGAAAATCCGCAACCTGGCTCACAGTGATAGAGGAAGAGGAAAAGCCCTTCTTTCTACACCAACCTTTGAAGGTTGCTCACTTCGCTAGATATATCCTTTAGATGAAGAACTTCTGGCTCTAGCGATGGCCCGTGCCACCTGGCCAGAAAAAAAAAAAAACCCCTTCGCTCTGACCAAGTTTCGATAGTCTGAAAGCAGTCAGGTTCAGAGCGGGGAGATTCAAAGATATCTCGTGAAGTGGGTTTGTATGAGCAGGTCTGCTCTCATAGGAAGGGTCCTCGGAACGTCTACCAACCAGAAGAGAAACTCCGAGAACCAGTGGTTCGAAGGCCAAAACGTGGGGATGAGAGTCATCCTCGTCCCTTGTGAGGCCGCGAACTTGCGTATGACTTCTCCCAGAATTTAGAACGGGGAAAAAAGGCGTAACATCTATTCCCGTCCAATCCCAGGGAAGAGCAACTATCGCAACTGCCCCAGGGTCGAGTACAGATGAGCTTTATAGAGGGAGCCTCGCTGTTCTTGAGGTCGTGAAAATATCCACAAGATGGCGACCCCAAAATTTCCAAAAATCTTGGCAAACCTCCTGATGAAGGGTCCATTCCTTCGGCAGGAGTTGATGGCGCCAACAGAGCAGGTCTGCTCGAACATTTTCGACCCCTGCAACAAAACTTGTGAGAATCGAAATGTTGCGAGCATAGGCTCAAAGAATAATCTCTCTTGCAAGGCTGAACAGGGAACAAGTAGTATTGTCCGAGTTTGCTAGAACTACACGATTGCAAACTTGGACCTCGAAGAATTGGCGAGCTAAAAGATAGCCGCCAAATCTTTGAAGTCGATGTGCCAGGACACCTGTTCCTCTCTCCAGGTTCCTAACACTTCCTCTCCCTCTAGTGTTGCCCCCCAACCTGTTGACGACCCTTCGGAAAAACAACACTAGGTTGGGGTTCAGAAGCTTGAGGGAGATCCCTTTCTGCAATTCCGTTGGATCGAGCCACCACCACAGATCCTCTTTATATAAGGAAGAATTCTCAATTCCTCTTTCAAGTCTTCCTTGCTTTGTCAGTTCAACAAAAAGAACTGAAGAGGCCTGAGATGCAGACTCCCCAGAAAGCAAACTTCTCCAGCGAGGAAATGGTCCCCAGCAGACTCATTCCTTCCTTCACCTAGCATGTTTCCTTTTCCAAGAAGGCCGAAACTTTTTCGTACATAGAAGTTGCCGTTCTTGCGACGGAGACGCTATAAAAGCCGCTGAATAGATCTGAATTCCCAGACACAATGGACAGTGAGGGGATCAGCTGCGACTTCTCCACAGACCAGAAGTCCCAGGGACTTCACGAGTTGCAGAGTCAACTGAAGGTCCTCCAGATACCTTCGCTTCGACGACGCTCGAATCAACCAGTCGTCCAAGTAGAGTGAGATCCTGACGTGCGACAGATGCAACTGCATCGCAACGTTTTTCATGAGACGTGTAAACACCCTCGGAGCAAAATGTGACGCCAACAGCATCTGGTGTTCCCAGGCGGTCAACCATCCAAGTACTGACCAGACCCAACGTTGCTTAACTTCGCTGATCGGACGAGAAGCGGTGTTTTCAACGTGGTATGGCCGTTGTGCAGAGTCCAAAGCAGAGAGCCCTGAACTGGTACGTCTAGTCCCCCAAGACAACCTGAGATACTTCACCGAACGTGGATGAATTGGGGCGTGAAGATAAGTATCTTGGAGATCCAAAGATACCATCCAATCCCCGGGATGAAGGGCTCCTAGTATTGGCTGCGAGGTCTCCATCTTGAACTTTTCCTTCCGGACCAAGTTGTTCGACCTGTTGACGTCCAAGACGGGTCTCCAGCCTACTGAAAGTTTCGGGACTAGAAACAATCTGTAGTAAAATCCCGGGGAACACCGAGTCCAAGATCTGTTCCACTGCTCTCCGCTCGAACATCTGTTCGAGCAGGTCAAACAATTTTCTGTTTGACAGGAAGGCAGTTGGGAAAACAAAAAACAAAAGAGGAGACAGGAAGGGAATCAAGTAACCTCTCTCTAACAGTAGGAGGGACCAAACGTCTGCCCCTCACTCTTTCCAGGCTTGTGCAAAATGAAGCCTGGTTGCAAAGGGAGTCTGGAGATGAAGGGAGTCACTTGCTACCTCTCTTGGAAGTGACATTCCTTCGGGAAAAAAACTCTCTCTCGTGGTGCGGGTCTCGTGTTGCTTCCCATGGAAGCCCCTTTGTTATGCAAACATTTAGCTTTCGTTTACTTTTTGTATCTGAGATCGGTGCAAGCGTTATGAAGGAGATGCAGTTTGAATGTCGATAACTTTAGTTTTGAGAAAAACGATATTTTTTGCTTCTCTGTGTATTTATTTGCTTGCCGTTACACAGTTTGATGTTTTTATGACATAATGAAAAGCCAAAAAATAGACCTGCAAAGTAATATAACTTCGCTAAATGAAGCTAAATGAAGCGAGTGTCAAAACACGGCTGAGGTTGGCCAGCGCGACGTCTTACTTAGTCACGCTCTGAGCTGCTACTGACTGACTGCCTGTCACTGCCACTGACTGCCCTGCGGCATTCCTGTCTTTCGCTGATGCGTACTATGTCCACAGGGTTGCCATAGATCGCATTAGATATTATTTCATAGCTAAAAGGAAATTACCACCGATATACTGACAATATCATTACATTATATGAAAAATGTAATTTGACTATGATAGGTTACTGTTTTGTTTATAACTTCTAACTGTGGCGAACTTTTAAATAAAACTTTCTGAGAAGATAGTCAGGATATGTATGATGCCATATATAAAATATCCCAGAAAATTTTATTTCCGATTTTTTCGTCAAACGCTCCCCTTAAGACAAAGACAACTGCGAAGGTGGAGAGAGAGGAGCCGACGGTTGAAAAGTCTCAGGAAACAGATCCTTAAGAAAAAAGCCAGAGTCTGATAATCAGAGGAAGAAGAAGACGAAAGAAGTTTCTCTTCATACAAAGGCTGTGACGAAAGAGGATGTTCTTCCGCAGCTGGTGGGTCTTGAGTGAGTGGTGAAAGTAGTTCCGATTCGCCGATACGTAAGCGGGAACTCCCGCGAACGAAGAAGTCGTCAACTAGAGTACGTATAGTAAACATAAAAAATGTGGAACGCTTCACGATTAGCGTGTCATCCTTGCGCAAGAGCCATGCTAATCTTCTCTGTATCGTTCCAATTAGTATATGTACTGCCGAAGCAAGTACTGGCTAAATTAAGAAGGACATCAGATGTTGAAGCGGGTAGTTGTGCGACATGATGAACAACTGGAGCGGTGTCAACACAAGACTTGAAGCTATACGGCGAAGCGAGCGCGGAGCGTCATGGCGTGACGCGCGAGAGGCTCCGTGGCAAGTACTAGAAGAGAGTCACAGCGTGGCGCGCGCGAAGCGTCATGGCTAGGCGCGCGCCGAGCGTCAAGGTGAGGAGCGCGTGACGCGTGAGAAGCGCACGAAGAGCAAGACGCGCTCCTGGCGCGAGACAAGAGAAAAGGCCAACACCTCAACTCGGGGAAGACGAATAGGAAGCCACTAAACACTCTCTCTAGACGACAGACGCTCTGTATCGTTCCCGAAGCGGGAGACGAAGGTGAAAGTCTGTACCTCTTAACAGGCAGATACGAATCTTGAAAGGTTCATGAGAGCATCCAGCTGTTGTTGCAAACCCAACAAAATCTTACGCGTTGGAGAAGCCACTCTCTCGGGAGAAGGGCTGACCCTGAGAGAAGGAAAGGGGCGAGAGACGTATACTTCCTTCCACAGGGGAAGAAGCTCTAGCCCTTGCCTTAGCGCGACAGGGGGGTCAAGTAGAGTGATCATTCGAAAAACACTTTATTCTCTTCTGCAGAGGAAATTCCACGCAACTTTCGGGGAAGAGTACAAACGTCTAGAGGAAGAAGACGTGAAGCGTCCTCTCCTCTAAGCTTCTCTTAAGAGGGCGAGAGTCCAACCGAGAGCTCCAACCCCGAGGCGGGGAGGACGTGTCGGAGGACGAGAAGCAATCCTTCAGGATGCGTGCCTGAGCACGATCCCTGGCAGCCTGGGTAGCGTCATCAGGACCTGCCGAAGGGACGCCAGATCGGTGGGAAGCCCCCGTAACCCTCATGCGGCTTTCGACATGCCCCCTCCCTGGTCCTGGGAGTTCGACAGAGGTCCAGGCCTAGAGGCATTATAGGGCCGATCTGACGCCCCCTCCACAACACTAGGGGCACTAGCACTAACACTATGCGTTTGAATTGCATTCACTTTAGTTTCAAGAGCACGCATTGACTCCACACGAGAGCCAGGGAATTACCTTCTGCAGCAACAAACTACAGGGTTAATAATAAATTTATTACAGGGTTACTAGTAGGAGAAAACCCTGACTGTCCAACTAAGGATGCACTCTAGGAGGAAGATTTCCTCAGCCTATCACGCTCCAATTTAAGCATATAGGCTTCATATTACTTCCACTCACCCTCAGACAATCCCACACATTCATTACCGATTATCATAGAGCATTGAACACCCTTACATATATACATAAAGAGTGAGGAACTATCAAAGTCTTCGATAGCCTCACCTTACATTCACCCAAGCTACAGACTCGATAGCTAGAGGTAAGACATCTTAATTATAAGAAAAGTCAAAAGCAAAATCAAAAACGGTCCACAAAGAGCGTATGCCAAGTCACAGATCCAGTCGAATACCAAAAAACAACCAAAATACTTAAGTGACAACAAATTCGAAATCCAAAAGGCGGAGGAACTGACAACAGGTGTTGACAGTCCGGCGACAGAGAAAATCTGAATAGAAAATGGGAATGGTTCCTGATACCCGCCTCCCAGCGGCGGGAATGGGTACTAACCACCTGACCGGCCACTGCGTGTGCCGCGAAATTTGAAATTCTGTCGGACCTTCGGAGAATACAGCTATATATATATCTGGCAGGTAAGTCTCATGAACAAACCAGGAGTTCCTAAGATCAGCCCTTGAAAACCAGGAACCCCAGATTTCAACTCTCTATACCAGAGTCTGAACCCTGACCAGCCTCTGACCATGGCACCTACCCTGCCCAAGTACCTGAGCTCAACATACTCCAACCAAAGGCCAAACCAGAACCACAAATATAAAAGGTACTATCAACCTACCAATTCCATTCAGGGCCATCAACTTTCCTAGCAATGGTGATTTCTCTTAGGTCCACTTCTCTACAAAACATGGAGCACACCTAAAAATATTAAAATGCTTTCACTTAATATCCAGAATCCTGCAAAAAAAAAAAAAAAAAAAAAAAAAATCTTGCAAAAAAAAAAAAAAAAAAAATTCCCTGAAATGCGAGTGTCTCCAGCCAGAGCTCTGTCTGATATAGAAAACATCACATTATACAATCCACTTATCATCTGTATAAGACTGTGATACCATACTGCATCCAGAATTCTCCTCTAAGGAAAGTGTTCAAAAGGGAATAACCTCACTACCACCTAAGGTATTAAAATTATATGGCAGTGCCTGTAATACAGTACTGTATTTAGCTTTATATACTGTACTGTACTTAGTCTTTTTCCCATCTAGTTCTCAAAATGATATTTTAATGATAAAATAAAGTTTGTTCATACTTACCTGGCAGATATATATATAGCTGTATTCTCTGTTAGTCCGACAGAATTTCAAAACTTACGACACACGCAGTGGGAGATCAGGTGGTTAGTACCCATTCCCGCCGCTGGGAGGCGGGTATCAGGAACCATTCCCATTTTCTATTCAGATTTTCTAGTGCCACTGTCTCCTGAGGGGAGGTGGGCGGGCACTATGAATATATATATCTGCCAGGTAAGTATGAACAAACTTTATTTTATCATTAAAATATCATTTTGTTCATGAAACTTACCTGTCAGATATATATATAGCTGAATACCACCATTGGAGGTGGGTACAGACAGAATAGGATTTGGAAAAAACACACTACAAGTAGGTGAAAGATATTTTGGTTCCTTACCTGTTAGCATAGCTGACTTCGTGATTACTGTCACCCAAGTCCGCTTCTGCTTAACTAGAGTCTCCAGCAAGGGTGTGACCTGTATAGCTGGTGAGTTCTAGATGATCTGTCAACGGGGACGTGACCACAGTGTGACAAGACCATATTGACCATACAATGAGGGCAAACGAAGCAAAAACCAACCACCTGACCAAGCCTAACTAAGTTAGGATAACGCAACTAAAGCTAACGATTGGGAAGTCCGCCACAGGCAGTCGACCCAACAACCATAAAAAATACTATCCAACCATTTTCTATAGGATAGGATGAGTGTCATCCCCTGCCCCCAGGAAAGTATCTGCGGAAACGTATGGTCCTAGCGAGAAGCAGTTCTCATATGTCGTCTTCACATCTCTCAGGTAGTGTGAAGCGAACACAGAGTTGCTCCGCCAAAATGTGGCACCCAGAATGTTGCTGAGTGACATATTTTTCTGAAAAGCCACTGAAGTCGCAACCGCCCTCACCTCGTGAGCATTGACTTTCAGAAGTTTCAAATCAGAGTCTTGACAGGATGAATGGGCTTCTTTAATCGTATCTCTCAGAAAGAAAGCCAGAGCATTCTTTGACATAGGTAAGTCCGGTCTCTTTACGGAACACCATAAACTATCTGAGGGACCTCGACTTTCCTTCGTCTTGTCTAAGTAGACTTTAAGAGCCCTAACAGGGCAAAGGACTCTCTCTGGCTCTTGAATAAGGATTTCAGCCATACCCTTGATTTCGAAACTCTTGGGCCAAGGGTTAGACGGGCTTTCATTTTTCGCTAAAAAGGAAGGGCTTAAGGAACAAACCGCGTTATGCCCTTTAAAGCCTATATGCCTACTAAAGGCTTGCAGTTCACTAACCCTCTTTGCCGTTGCTAGAGCGGTTAGAAAAATAGTCTTCCTAGTAATGTTCCTCAATGACGCAGAACGAAGAGGCTCAAACGAACTGGACATGAGGAACCGAAGCACAACATCCAAATTCCAAGAAGGAGTCCTTAGCCGAGGCACCTTCGAGGTTTCAAAGGATCTGAAGAGATCGTGAAGGTCTCTGTTGTTAGACAGATCCAAGTCTCTATGCCTAAAAACAGATGAAAGCATGCTTCTATACCCCTTTATAGTCGAGACTGCAAGTTTCACATCACTCCTCAGAAATAAGAGGAAGTCTGCTATCTGGCTCACAGAGGTCGTGGTGGAGGAAATGCCCTTCTTTCTACACCATCTCCTAAATACGGTCCACTTCGATTGGTACAAATTGCTGGAAGAGAGTCTTCTCGCCCTGGCAATAGCTTTCGCCACTGGTCTAGAAAAACCTCTCGCTCTGGCCAGCTTCTCGATAGTCTGAATGCAGTCAGACACAGAGCGGGGAGGTTTTTGTGGTACCTCTCGAAGTGGGGTTGTCTGAGTAGATCGACTCTCATGGGCAGAGATCTCGGAAAGTCTACTAGGAAGGACATGACCTCTGTGAACCATTCCCTCGAAGGCCAAAATGGGGCGATCAACGTCATCCTCGTCCCTTCCGACGACGCAAACTTTCTGATGACTTCTCCGATGATTTTGTACGGAGGAAAAGCATACACGTCCATCCCCGACCAATCCCAAAGAAGAGCGTCCACTGAGAGAGCTCCTGGGTTGAGAACAGGGGAGCAGTAAAGAGGAAGTCTCTTCGTCTTGGAGGTTGCGAAGAGATCTACCAAGGGACGTCCCCAAAGCTTCCACAGTCCTTGACACACCTCTTGGTGTAGGATCCATTCGGTCGGGAGCAGTTGTCGCTGCCGACTTAGAAGATCCGCACGGACGTTCTCTACGCCTGCAACAAACCTCGTGAGGATCGTAATATTTCGGGCCTGTGCCCACAGAAGAATGTCCTTTGCTAAGGCGAACAGGGACCGAGAGTGAGTTCCCCCCTGTTTCTTGAGGTATGAAAGGGCCGTGGTGTTGTCCGAGTTGATCTGGACAACTCGGTTCGAGACTCGCTCCTCGAAGAAAAGAAGGGCCAACTGAATCGCCCCCAATTCTTTGAGGTTTATGTGCCAGGACACCTGTTCCCCTCTCCAGGTGCCCGACACTTCTTCCCTCCCCAGTGTTGCTCCCCACCCTGAAATGGACGCGTCGGAAAACAACACTAGGTCGGGGTTCTGAAGTTGAAGAGAAAGGCCTTCTGCCAACTTCGAAGGATCGAGCCACCACCGAAGGTGATTCTTTACCTTTGGCGAGATACTCAGAGAAGCTTCCAGATTCTCCTTGTCGTGCCAGTTCTCTGCAAGGAAGAATTGAAGCGGTCTGAGATGCAGTCTCCCCAGGGAAACAAACTTCTCCAGTGATGAAATGGTCCCCAGCAGACTCATCCATTCCCTCACCGAGCATGTTTCTTTCCTCAGGAAGGCTGAAACTTTTTCTAAACACTGAAGTTGTCTTTCTTGAGACGGAAATGCTCGAAAAGCCACTGAATCCATCTGAATCCCCAGATAAACGATGGACTGAGTCGGGGTCAGATGGGACTTTTCGAAATTCACCAGAAGTCCCAGGGACTTCGTCAAGGTCAAAGTCGTGTGAAGATCCTCCAGACACCTTGTCATTGACGAGGCTCGAATGAGCCAATCGTCCAAATAAAGGGAGATTCTTATTCCTCCAAGGCGAAGCCATCTTGCAACATTCCTCATCAAGATCGTGAAAACCATAGGAGCTGTGCTGAGCCCGAAGCAAAGGGCCCTGAACTGGAATACCTGTCCCCGCAGGACAAATCTCAGGTATTTCCTCGATAGAGGATGTATAGGGACGTGAAAATAGGCGTCCTGGAGATCGAGAGAAACCATCCAGTCGCCTGGTCTTAGGGCTCCCACGACCGACTGGGACGTCTCCATTACGAACTTTTCCTTCAGAACGAAATGGTTCAACTTGCTGACGTCCAGAACTGGTCTCCAACCCCCTGACTGCTTCGGAACCAGAAACAGCCTGTTGTAAAAGCCCGGGGATTGTAAATCCGAGACTTGCTCCACAGCTCTCTTCTCGAGCATTTGATCGAGCAGGTTGAAGAGAATTTGTTGTTTCTCCTGATGATAGGATGGCGACAGATCTATGGGAATCGTAGTCAATGGAGGCAATACGAGGAATGGGATCTTGTATCCCTTTTCGATGACTTGGAGGGACCAGCTGTCCGTCCCTCTCTCTCTCCAGGCTTTTGCAAAAGAAAGGAGCCTGGCTCCTACCGGTGTCTGAAGGTTTAAGGAGTCATTTCTTGCCCCTGGTCTTAGAAGGGGCTCTACCTCTTGAGGGACCTCTGCCTCGAAAGGACGATCTAGAGGAAGATCTTCCACGAAAGGGCTTCTGAATCTTGGAAGTCTGTCCAAGGGAAGAAGTCGAAGGGGCTGCAGGACGTCTAGAAGACTGGGCCAGGAGGTCCTGAGTAGCCTTCTCTTGCAATGTGGAGGCCATATCCTTGACTAAGGGTTGGGGAAAAAGATGGCTAGAAAGCGGAGCGAACAACAATTCTGCCTTCTGAGTAGGAGAGACCGACTTCGCCGTGAAGTTGCAGTAAATGGCTCTCTTCTTTAAAAGGCCCGCACAGAAATGGGCAGCCAGTTCTTCGGAGCCATCCCTAACCGCCTTGTCCATACAGGATAGGACACTAAACAAGTCTCCCAGGCTAATGGAGTCAGGGCTACGAGCCTGCAAATCCAAGACTCCCAGGCACCAGTCCAAAAAGTTAAAAACTTCTAAGGACCTGAAAAGGCCTTTCAGATGGTGATCAATCTCAGATAAAGACCAGGACACCTTAGCTGAAGAAAGGAGAGACCTTCTGGGAGCGTCCACAAGGCTGGCAAAATCCCCTTGGGAAGAGGAAGGAACTCTCCAACCAACCTCCTCTCCTGTCTCGTACCAAATTCCTGCTTTTCCACTCAATCTTGATGGAGGTAGGGCGAAAGAAGTCTTGCACTGAGCCTTCCTGGAGTCCATCCACTCTTGAACCTTGCTAAAGGCCCTCTTCGTAGAGAGAGACGTAGCCATCTTCACAAAACCAGAAGACTTTTGTGACTTAGACGAGGTAAGCTGCGAGGGGGGAGGGCGAGGAGCAGAGGGTTGAAACTTGTCCCCAAACAAGTCTTTCAGCAGCCTAGTTAAGACTTGGTAGTCTGCAGAAGCTGAAGAAGAAGATGTCTGATCCTCAACTGCAGGATCCGAAGCGCAAGAAAGCTCTCCTTCTTCCACAGGAGCAACGGAAGGGGCAGGAGAAGAACCGGAAGGACGAAGTCCTTGCAGACCAACATGCAAAAGGGACTTCTGCTTGGAAGAAGTCCGAGAGGAGTCACGAAAGTCACGAGCAGAAGAATCAAAATGAGAGTCTCGACGAGCGGAGTTCCCCCCTTCCTGACGAGAATCCCGACGAGCTTCTTGACGACCGATCCGACGAGAGTCCTGGTGAGTGCGAGCAGCGAGGGAGGCGTCATGCCTCGCAGCAAGAAAGGCGTCGTGCCGAGCAGCAAGGGAGG
This sequence comes from Macrobrachium rosenbergii, assembly GCA_039081455.1. NCBI lineage: Eukaryota > Metazoa > Arthropoda > Malacostraca > Decapoda > Palaemonidae > Macrobrachium > Macrobrachium rosenbergii. Next base: position 55,547,240 of record JANJGK010000010.1, on the reverse strand, counting down.
CGTCTTGACGAACTGCAAGGGAGGCGTCCTGACGAGCAGCCAGGGAGGCGTCATGACGAGCAGCAAGGGAGGCGTCATGTCGAGCAGCAAGGGAGGCGTCCTGCCGAGCAGCATGAGAAGCGTCACGCTTAGCAGCATGAGAAGCGTCACGCTTAGCAGCATGAGAAGCGTCACGCTTGGCAGCATGAGAAGCGTCATGACGAGAAACAAGAGGGTCGTCGTAGCGAGGGGCGTCAAGCCTGGCAGCGTGAAGCGTATCAGAAAGCGGGAAATTGCGATCCCTGCCAAGACCAGTAAAACGCTGAGCAACAGGACTTCTAGCGGGCGGCGAAGCATGAGACGACGACGAACGAGGAGAAGGAGAAGGGGAAGGTTTAGACCTCTTGATCGGCAGCCGGGAATCCTTTCGACGACGACACGCATCGGTCTCCTTCTGGGCCATTAAAGAAGCCAATTGCTCCTGCATGCCAAGGAGCAGCTTACGAGTAGGAGAAGATTCTACTTCAGGAGAAGGACTGATCCTATGAGAAGAAGAGGGGCGAGGGGACGCCTTCTTGCTTCTCACAGGGGAAGCAACAGCCTTCTTTCTGGAGTGAGCGGAGCGCTCAAAAGCGTCATCGTCCGATGACGTCCTGGTCCTCTTCTGCGGTGGGATGGCGTCAAAATCCTCCGGAGAAGAGCGAAGAGCGTCACGAGAAAAGGGACGTGAAGCGTCCCCTTCTTTGAAGCTTCTCTTCAAAGGGCGAGAATCCCGAGATTTCCATTCCCGACGCGGGGAGGAGGAATCGGGGGAAGAGAAGCAATCCTTAAGGATTCGTGCCCGTGCACGATCCTTGGCAGCCTGGGAAGCGTCATCAGGACATGCCGAAGGGACGCCAGATCGGTGGGGGGTCCGCGTAACCCTCTTGCGGCTTTCGACTTGCCCACTCCCTGAGTCCTGGGAGTCCGACAGAGGTCTAGACCTAGAGGCGTTATACGGCCGATCTGACGCCCCCTCCACAACACTAGGGGGACGGACACTATCACTGCACTTCACAGCACTTTGAAGAGCGAGCATATTAGCTTCCAAGGTACGAATGGAAGACATAATAATCGCCAGGGCATCACCATCCGCAGACACAACCCCAGGGTTAGGGGGCAACACCACAGGGTTAGGAAGAGCTACGTCTACAGGAGGGTTAACAGGTGAAAGCACACTACCCTGACTCCTACCACTTCTGGAGGAAGACCTCCTGAGCCTATCTCGCTCTAGCTTTCTCACATAAGAATCATAAGTCCTCCAACTAGCATCAGACAAAGATTCACACTCCTTGCATCGGTCATTCAACAAACAAACATGTCCTCTACAACCCGAGCATACAGTGTGAGGATCTACCGAAATTTTCGGTAGCCTCACCTTACAGTCTTGCACACGGCAAACTCGATAACTAGAAGAACTAGATTCAGACATCTTACTCCCAGGAAAAAACAAAGCCAAATCCAAAACAATCCACAATAGCGTATGCCTAGCCACAAGTCCAAGTCAAAAAACCAAAAATCAAACCAATACTCAAGTGACAATCAAGTTTTATCCGAAATCCAAGACGGAGGTACTGAAAACAAGTGTTGACAGTACCGGCGACAGAGAAAATCTGAATAGAAAATGGGAATGGTTCCTGATACCCGCCTCCCAGCGGCGGGAATGGGTACTAACCACCTGATCTCCCACTGCGTGTGTCGTAAGTTTTGAAATTCTGTCGGACTAACAGAGAATACAGCTATATATATATCTGACAGGTAAGTTTCATGAACAAATTGTAAATTCAGTAGATGCAAACAATATTCCGACAAAATGAGAAAGAAATTAATGAAACATCAAACTGGGATCATCTAGTTTACAGTCTCAGAACGAAGATCAGCAGTTCAAATTAATCCCTAAGCATCCTGTATCTAAGGCCATTGTACTAAGTGGGGGCAGAGATGAGACAGGATCTTCTTACACTCATTCCGAATGTCCGTAACCTTTTGTCAAGGATAGGTAGAATTTTATTTAGTCACAGCTACAGTTTATATATTAAAGGAGTTCAATATCGGATTAAGGTGCAAATTCACTGAAGACATGACAGAGGCTTCTTGGTCTAAGTTTCAATCAAACTACATTATTAAAATAAATAGTTCATCTTAATTAAATATTATCAACATTATTACTATTAATAGCTACTTGGGCCTGGCCATAACTTGGGAACACAATTCAACATTTTGTCATGATGTAGTAAAATTTCTTAGCACCAACACTGTCTCCTCTTTCTGACTTAAATCCAGGGTGGCTCCATTATTATTAGAAAAGAAACATTTACTGCTCTCACTGACCAACTTTCTCTAAAGTACTACTCAAAAACACCAGAACTGACCCATAATTACCCGGGATATGACAGAGAAAATAAGCTGGTCTCACAAAACTGGAAATTTCACAATATCCAGAATTTACGTATAAAAGTTACGAATACCGAAATGATCTAATTCCAGACATCATTTTCGTACTGTAACGGCCAATCTTTACCAAATTAATTTTCCTATTAGGAATATTATAAAAGCTACTGGCAGTGACGGGCAACAAACTTCAGTTTCATTATTATCAATGGCAATGTTTGAGTTTGTTTTACAGATTCTTTAAGTATTTAGCTTTGGTTCCGTATGAACAATAATTTCCATCCGACCAAAATAATACATTTTCCCTGACACCTCACTCTGTGTTCTTTAAATGCTTACCTTTGTTAAAGTTCATTCCGGTTTTTTGATGATTTACTGCATATTCTGCCACTCAGCATCAACTGGCAAGCTGCAGATCATCTGGAAAGGTGAGAAATGCATCAAGATCGTGGAAAATTGGGGTCTTTTTGCTTACATAGTATCAAAATGAGGACATCTTTATTTACAACCAGGCCTCAAGTCTTCATTACTATGAATAGCACAGATGAGGTACTTGTTATTTGCATTATCAAGGATATCGTTCTAAAATTCAATTCAATCTGCAATCCTAGCTGTTCAATAATAAAAGAATAAATATGGTCCACAACATAAATAGCACAATAAACTAGTAGAAGTGTTTTAATGCAAATCTAACCATTTCTCAGTCTTGCTAGCAGGTTTCAGCATTCTCAAACCATCTGCCAATTTCCAAAAATCTGTTAAAATCTAAATCCAACAGAATTTCAACTTCCATAATTCAGATTCATCTTTCTGTTATGAACTATGCATGACAGTAATACGAATACTAATTACTCATTACTTTAGTGGAGATACTGAAAGCGACAGTCTACAAACTGATAATTTCTTCAAGTTTCAAATTGTTTTGTTCCTTCCAAAAACTGCCCTAAAATGTTAGATCACAATATTTTTGAGCTTCTATTACATCAACCTGCAAATTTCTGTGCATTTTAATCCACCACAACCAGTATATCATGCTTGGGTGATACTTTCTCCAAAGAAACATCAATTCACGCTTTCTATCCCAAATCTTGCCAAGCTCTCCCCCATGTATCTGGGACCTAATAAGGCAGTTTGCATAACCAGGGCAGGCTGCAACTGCAAGAAAACATCTCATTCAAATAAATTGACAGAAGGCTTTACTCTGAGCAAGACAATGCAAGATCTGATGAGTTCTGTCATGCTAAAATCCCTAACGTTGCCCGAACAAACTTTTAGTAGAGTTTTGCAAACCATAAACATACCTGAAATAGTGTAATATCTTGGATGTATAGCATGTATTCTCTAAAAACTAATGAAATTAAAGGTCATGTAGGCAGAGAGACTTCAGTCTTTTCGTAAGGAATGGCGGTCGTAGTTACTTAGCATCAAGCTACCTTCTTTAAGGGTAAATATCTAATATTATTAAATTCTGCCTCACCCTACCATATATCTAACACTTACACTTACACCCAATCTTGATCAGGCAGAGGTTTTCTTACGTGCTTATTTTACCCATGGGTGCTAATCTGGATCAAAGATTGTTTTAAATATTTCATTAACTAAGATCAAGATTCGATGAAATTTATGTAGACCTGCTGTCGATTCTATTTAAAGCTTGCTACTAAACCTCAAGAAGATGAAAATTGCTTAACTGCATATCTACTATATTTCAGGAGTTACAAACTGACTATTATCACAGAACTACAATCTACATTATTTTACTGTGCAACTGTAACTGAATGATTCACTGTAATGGTGAAAATACTAGCAGATTTTTTCACACACACAATGCATAAACCTAAACTCTATAATTATGGCTTTCTATATGAAACTAAATGGGCTTCTTTTCTCCATTTTGAGAAGGAATCTTGACTGATTACCTGTTCCAAATCTGAAGCTGCAATAAATTAAGATCAACAGCTCTGGACCTACTTGAATTTAACCTCCATGTTGGAGTTATCGGAGCTATACTGGACTCCACACTGGGTTAAATAAATTGAGATCATCAGGACAAGATGATGAAAGGAAAATGGAGTTTGAAAATGTGAGGAAGTTTTGGCTACTTGAGAAAAAGTGTATAATTTGCTTCAATTTGAACATCTGAAATAAATTGTTTTATTACACTTTAACAATGCCAATTGTGGTCCTTGAACTCTGGTGAAAAGCTAGAAATTAAATGTTTAAAATCAACCTTCAAAGCATATTTTGGAAAATCGATTTTAACAAATCGAATAGCTTACAAGCTTGCAAACTTTTTAACCAAAGTTCTTCCAATATACTCTACTGCAGACTAACCAATTGTGCTAAACATTACCAGCTTCCAAATGTTTCTGAAGCCCCATAACTGAATTTAGTCTGACCTATTTTCCAATATAGCCAGTTTGCAATCTTTAATTGGACTTCTTAGCAAACAAAGGTGTTGCATATTGCACCAGGTTCAGCTGTATGCAGTTAATCCAGAGAACAGAATAGAATATAGAATTTAGGCCAAGGCCAAGTGCTGGAACCTATACGGTCATTCAGTGCTGAAGGGGAAATTGAGAGCAGAAAGGTTTGAAAGGTGTAACAGGAGGAAAACCTCGCAGCTGCACTACAGATCAATTGCTAGGAGAAGGTTGGGGAAAGTCAGATGGAAGAAAGAGAATATGAAAGGAGGTGCAGTAAAAGGAACGAAAGGGGTTGCAGCTAGCGACCAAAGGGACGCTGCAGAGAACCTTGAGTAATCAAGTGTCTTACCCTGACAGACCATCAATTCAGGTGACAGAGAAGAATGTCTTGACCTGGGTGTATCTATATCCGTGGGGTCCTCCACACTCAGTTCATCTAAGTGAGGGTCATTCACTTGGGTGCTCGGCCTGAAAGCAAAACATTTCATTAGATTTTGATGGAGTCAGTTCAAGGCACAGCCATCTAAAAGGTGCAAACATCCTCTTTTATTTGCAATTTAGATCTAGAGCTACTGATAAATTCTTGCCATTTCATTAAGATGAGGTTCAAGAAGAATATATTACTTTTCAAATGACACCGCCATTGCCTCAGTAACTTGAAATCATTGTTGCTGTTATTTTTGTATGAAAATGACCCCTACTTCTGATGCCGAGTCCAACTCAAAAAAGTTTTCTTAGAGCTGCACAAAACAGCTGCAAGGTGACTTTTGCAACTAAAGCCATCATCCATCACTCAGAGGCAATACCTCACTGAAAATTTCATAACTGATTACATGAAGCTTGTTTGCCCTCCATGCAATAAGTAACTGTCCTACATATGTAGATCACATTTAGTTCTAATGATTTATGTACAACTTGGTTCTCCAAAGTGGGCTTTACAAATACCTTAACTTTACAGTGTTGTTAGGTTCCTACATAAACAGGTATTTTTTTTCTTAAGTTTGTTTCAAGACCGAAAAACTGATAAACTTCATATAGGGAATGACTGTTAATTTCAAGAACTGATGTACAATTGTTTTATAATCTTTGAACGGGCAAGACCCAGAGTCATATTCCCACTGTAATACTTGTGTGGATAACTTTACTTCTTGTAAGCTTAGTTCATAGGAGGCCAAATTAGTTTTCACACATATTTCACTTTTCCATGAGTGTTCTAGTTTGTTGCTTTGGAATAATCGTTCAGCTGTGACCACCTCTCTGTTTGAAGATATTGAGAGATCATCTCTGTAGAAAACTTAACTTGAATATCTGACGTAACCTAAAAGCCTTCCACCTAATCTTGCACAGTGCAGTAGGAATACAGGTGATCACTATAAATTGGGAACAAAACCCAAGTACTGTAAAAGCTGTTTTGTAAATTAAGAATTGCATATAATGGTTTTGATTAATACCGATTTAAAGTCCACTGTACAACAGAGAAGCAATCATAATGATAGATTAACACCAATTTAAAGTTCATTGTACATTAGAGAAGCCATCTACAATGCCCAGCTTGATGCTAAAAACTGATGTCTGTATAACAGACTTTGAATACAGTGTTGGTAAACATCACATCTGTCAAAAGGTTTAATCAGCTGTTGCTCTTCTTAACGAGGCTGATTGTAGCGCACCGCACGTGACAGAAACAAATCCAACGAAATAATTAATAAAAACAGGTTCATTAACGCAATTAGACGACACTCAAGCAAGCAAAATGTTTTTCTCGAGAGCTTCGTCACCCTGCAGCCCACCCGATCAAGAATTTGTGTTCACAATCAAATATCAATTGCCAAATTGCATAACACAATAAATATAAAATTTATGACAAAGACCAAGTGCTGGGACCTAGGAGGTCATGCAGCACTGAAATGGAAGCTGATAGTAAAAAGGTCTTAAAGGTGCAAGCAACAAGAAGAAATCCTCGTAGCTGCACCATGAATCAACTGTTAGGATAGGTTTGAGGGAAGCAAGATGAAAGAAGGAGAATATGAAAGGAGGTACAGTAAAAGGGATGCTGTGCCTAATGCATACTGAATGCAGTATACATTCAAATCATGAGAAAATAAAACGCAATGGCCGTGCCGAGCAGAAAAAATGAACGGCTGCCCACAACGAATGTCTGACGCCACCAAACCAGACGCTTGCCACATTATCTATGGGTCCAGTTCATCATGTATATTGCATGCCAACTTCAAGCCTGGCCTAGGGTAGTCTGTCAATGGTATATATATTCACAAAATTACTTAACAAGAGGCTAATCTATTGATAATACTATTAATAACTTTACTATTTGGAATTTTTAAGCAATGGCTCCGCACTGATTATTACCTTGGAAATGAGTTTTCCAATACTTTTAGTGTTGCTGATAAAGGAGGTGGAGTTGTTCATTGTCGGTCAATTATTATTAACCTCATACCGGGTATCCACTCAACATCATTAGGGAACCTCTGAGTGGGGGAAATCGTTGGGAGAAAGACCAGACCGCCATGTTGTTGTTAAGGAATGGTTACGCACATGCGCAAGTCATTAGGGAGCCATATGTTCAAGAAGGGGCTGGATAACAAAACCTATTATAAAAGGAACTATACTAACCTAACGTACCCTAACCTAACCTAACCTAGTAGGCCGTGTTAGTAGGGTGGCTGTGCCCCCGGACCCACCAGTGAAGGAAATTACACTTTTGGTAGAACTACATAGTAGCTCTGTGGTGGCGACTGCCTTCTAACTTAACTTTTTCTACCGTTTTTTGGTTAATAATTATGAATTTACCTCTAATTTTGGGCACTCAAGTATAATTAACCAGTAATTAACACCTGAAGTCCATCCAACAAGGGGTTTCCATACGTGACCTTCACAAGACTGAGCACGGGTATATATATATACGTGTTTCGAACGATTCATATCCCGTCCGGCAAGTGCAATAACTTGTTAACGTATGGGTACCCAACCAGCCCCCTGGGGCCAGCACTAAACACGGCGAAGGGACATTCTTCCATTTGGCCGACAACAGACAGATCTTAGGGCCAGTATCAGAAGCCCTGAAAGTGTCGAAAAAAGCAGCTGGAAAGGTCAAAACAGGCTAATATACAGAATGACCACACTTTTTACCAAGTGCCCCCATATAACACTGCCCATGCACGATAGCATTCCAGGACGGCCAACGTTCAACTTCCGAAGGTAATTACAGGTTAATAACAGTCGACCGACAAAAAATAACAGCAGTTTCTCGAAAATCCATTTCCAGAAGCTTAGTTCTACCCCTCAGGTCAGCCCACTCGACCCCTCTGACTGCACTGGCTCCCAGAAGGATGCCCGACCTTACATTAGGGTGGGTCGGTGCCCCAATACAACCGACGTGACTTTGTGGCTGAGTTTGAGCCAGAAAGCTTTAAATGCTCTAAAGAGCTTCAGACTTCGTTTGTTTAGAGTTGAATAAATCACTGAGACTTGAGCACCGTCTGACCCTCCTGTCGTCTTGGCAAGACATTGGGGAATCAAGCCAAGCCTAATTTAACTATAAATCAGCCACACACTAATACCTTATCGTCTTAATTAACAAATTATTGGTTAATTAACTGATAATTACTCGTTAATAACGAAGTAGCAAGTCATTTCTTACGGATATTGACGTCTAAGGAGACCTTGGGCGTCCGCCATCTTGCTTTTGTTTTCATTCTCTCTCTCGGAAGCTTTTGGTGACGTCTCTCTCGTTTCATTATGTCTCTATAATGATGATAATGATACAATTGTGTAATGTTTTAATAAATTATATAATACTGTATTATTAATTTCTTTTATGAATAATAATTTGATATTTATGGACAAGCTATAAATGAAAATTTACGTAATACCAGAAACACTACAACCTTATCTTGGTGGCCTGATAACTATGACTCTCAAAGCTTTTGGTAATATCTCCTACATTTTAAACTATTATTATTACGATAATAATGATATAATTATGTAATATTCTTATAAAATGGATATTTATTATTATTTAAATAATTTTAAGATATAATAATGTTGGAATAATGAGCAAATTATAAAAAATAATTCAATATTTATTGGAAACACTATAAAATTCTAGAGTATATTCAGTACTTTTTAGGTTGAGGGGGGGGGGAAAGCTGCTGTAGGATCCAAGTGTTTTGAAGTGTTTCTTTTTTATTCCGTTTCATCATTTGTAAATATATATATCACTATAAAATCTATTAAAATACAGTTATTAAGAAATACATCATTCATTACACAGATAAATCCACAAACAAAGCTGAAGACACTTCAGACAAGACAACATTCAGACAACAGACAAGACAATTCAGGCACCAGATGAGATCATTCACACAAGACAGACTTCCAACCTCTTGGGTTTATAAACCTCTCATGTTTTATAAACCATTGGGGTTTATAAACCTCTCATGTTTTATAAACCACTGGGGTTTATAAACCTCTCATGTTTTATAAACCACTGGGGTTTATAAACCTCTCATGTTTTATAAACCACTGGGGTTTATAAACCTCTCATGGTTTATAAACCTCTCAGGTTATAAAAACTCTCATCGTTTATAAACCTCTAGAGTTTATAAACCTCTCATGGTTTATAGACCTCTCAGGTTATAAAACCTCACATGGTTTATAAACCTCTAGGATTTATAAACCTCTCAGATTATAAAACCTCTCATGGTTTATAGACCTCTCAGGTTATAAAACTTCACATGGTTTATAAACCTCTAGGATTTATAAACTTCTCAGATTATAAAACCTCTCATGGTTTATAAACTCCTCAGGTTATAAAACCTCACATGGTTTATAAACCACTGGGGTTTAAGTCTCAGGTCCAGTCTTTTGACTCTAGCTGTAAAATGAATCGGCTGAAGATTTAAAAAAAGAAAAGAGTAAAATATAAAGAAATTTATCAGAATTTATTGAAATTTACCAAAATTTATCAGAAATGTTTAATGACACAGAGAGAATTTCACATAATATTGGCAGATATTTCGAAAGAATGAATTAGAAATAGGAAGGATTTTATTGAAATTTATCAGAATTCATGAGAATTTATCAAATTTCATCTAAAATGTCCAGTATTAAAAAACTATATAGTTAAAAGAAGCACAGGAATTGAGGGCTAAAATGTACCAATTTACTGATATTTCAAAAGAGCATGTTAAGAAGTGGTATTAATTTATGAGAATTTATCAGAACTCATCAGAATTTATCAGAATTTATTCACATTTTCCTAAAATATCGAGTATTAAGAGTTAATCATACTTAGATAAATGAAAGAATTGATTGGTAGAAATTTACAGAATACATTGAAAGTGTGGAATGAAATCATCAGAAATCATCAGAATTTATTAAATGGTGCAGAATACAGAACTGAACACAGAATTTAGGCCAAAGGCCAAGCACTGGGACCTATGAGGTCATTCAGCGCTACAAAAGATACCAACAGTTGAAGAAGCACTTTGAATCAACTGTTAGGAGAAAGAGGGTTGAGGAAAGTGAGATGGAATAAAGAGAAGGTGAAAGGAGGTGCAGTAAAAGGAACGAAAGGGGTTGTAGCAGCAGCGAGGGGCCATGGAACACACAGCTTGTAGTGAAGGCCAACGAAAACAGATCTATCGTTTGGTGGCTGTATGAGCCGCGGCCCATGAAACTTTAACTACGACCTGGTGGTGGCCTGTCCTATATCGCTGCCAGACACACCGTTATGGCTGACTTTAACCTTAAATCAAATAGAAACTACTTCTGAGGAGGCTAGAGGGCTGCAATCTGGTATGTCTGATGACTGGAGGGTGGAGGATCAACATACCAATTTGCAGCCCTCTAGCCTCCCTCCTCAGCAGTAGTTTCTACCTTATTCAAGGTTAAAGTTAGCCATAATCGTGCTTCTGGCAATGATATAGGACAGGCCACCACTGGGTCGTGGTTAAAACAAGAAGGAGGTGCTGTTTACAAAATACCTGGTGAATGTGGCAAATTCTACCTGGGACAAACTGGAAAGGGTATAATGTGGCAAATTCTACCTGGGACAAACCGGAAAGGGTATTAATAAGAGAATTCCCAACATCGACAGTGTGCAAGAACAAATTCTCCAAACAGCGCTGTTCACTTACATGTGCAAAACTGTGGCTGTTCCGTTCTTTGGAACAAAACAGAAACATTATTCAAAGAGAAAGAGACGACGACAAGAAATTTGTTAGAAACGATTTGCGTAAGTTTTAGCGAACAAAAAAACTTATATATATATATATATATATATATATATATATATATATATATATATATATATATATATATATATATATATATATATATATATATATATATACGTGGGAAACACACGCCGACTGCTTAAGGTCAGATGTGACGCACATATTGGCGTTAGCTTTCGCACTGGGTGCAAGTTGTCTAATCCCGAAACATCCAATATTAGAAACCACATAAAACTATGCAAAAGTAAAATAAACTATAATGATTTTAAGATTATACTAACTAGTCAACACGAACACCACCTCCCTATTCTTGAATCGTTAGCGATCAAGAAGCTTGTTCCCTCTTTGAACAATCATTCCTCGTCCACGCCCCTGTATATAGCTTAAACCACACCCCACCTTATCTTTATTGTTTTTCATACAGCAACTGAACTCCGAGGAATAAGGTCTGTTAGTTAAAAATTTTCTATTTCTTTCTCTCTTTTTTTTTTTTTTAACAATTTTATTTTAGGTTTACCTTTTTTACTGATGTTTTACTTTATCATATTTTATTTGTACATATATCCTAAATCTTCTTGCTGTATTTGTATATTTTACTTTGTATTTTTAGCCTTGAGGATGAGACAAGGATCTCGAAACGTAGGCCGCCCTGAATAAAGGAAAACCATGTACCAAGCTGTCTGCTTTAGTGCCTTCTTGCTATATATATACAGTATATATATATATATATATATATATATATATATATTTCAGAAAATATGGCTGCTACAAGTTTTAAAGGACACATATATGCATTTCATAGCTTCAATGCTTTAAGATGTGATGAAAGAATTTATGGAGTCAGATGGAACTAGGTCGAGAGACTCGAGGTAAAATCTTTGTGTTCAACAAATAGTTTGATTCCTCAGCAATATTGACAGTCAGGTGATCTTCCGAAGTGTTATGTATATTCGTGAGTACGTGCGTTAATTTGATCTAGATTACGCCAAAATCTGCCCTAAAAGTGAGTTTGATCGTTCATTAACGTGATAGAACTGCAGTTGTCTAGACGTAGCTTTGGAGAGGATCCAGGCTTTAAATCGGCAGATAAGGTAGACTTTGAAATCTCTGTTTTTATGGGAGAAAATTGAACTTGTGATTTTTTACCATGATTTTCTAATCATTATGAACTTTTGAACTGGTGTGGGAGATTTAATATGAATATTCATACCTCTTTTATATTATTATTTTGTCATGTTACGTTTGCCATATCTTGGCTATGCATTTTACACTTTTCATTATTGTGTTTTGCATTTCATGTATTTTTGGGAGTTTTCTATCATGTTTAATTCTTCCGACAGATGTCTGTGGACAGATGTCGGTGGACAGTGTGGACTGTTTCGAATAACATGTGGTAGACTGCTTTTGACATGACTAGTTATTGATTTGGGGAGTATGTGTGAGTTTGGATATTTTCAGGCTATTAGCCATAGTGAGACTTCTTTAATCAGAAGTGTTTTACAGTTCAGAGTTTAGTTATCTAACTCGATAATTCATTTATTATGCATTTTAATCTTTGCTTTGTTTTATTCATTTCTTGTTGGGTTATTTGAATAATAAACCTATTTTTGTAGAAACTATTGCGTTTCTTTAAATAGTCCATTTAATTGATTTGGTGAGAATGAGCGAGATTCGGGTGGGTGAACTTCGGAAAACGATGAGAGAGAGAGAGAGAGGCGATACACAGAGAGAGAGAGAGAGAGGTGATACACGGTGAGAGAGAGAGAGAGAAAGAGGAGAAAAATAGATGTAAGTGTTGCCGTGAGCGAACGTTCATACGCCTCCGTTCCATGAAATAAGATCGTTGGAGCACGTTACGTACACTTTCAAAAGAGTGTTAATTCTGTCCTCGTTACAGAATTTAAATGTTGGCAGCGGTGTCAGAATGAAATGGTGGCAGCCGTGTCTGAATGAATTGGTTGGCAGCGGTGTCTGAATGAAATGGTGGCAGCCGTGTCTGAATGAAATGGCGGCAGCGGGTGTCTTTTGATTTTAAATGGTGGCAGCATGATTTTAATGTCTTTAATGATGGCGAAAGAGGGAGATTGCTAATAGACTAATTGGTAACGTTGATGCCCAAGGCATAGGCGACTTCACCTAAGAGCTAAGGCGACGGGTCAGTGTTGAATGACTGAGTAGGTCGTGATTACGTGTGAAATACGGGGAACCTTTCCTTTTTTTTTTTCCGTTTCTATTCGAGTACTGGGAGTGGGGAGTTGTGAAATAGATCTGGATGATCTCTAGAACAATTTTGGGGTTAACAAAATACCCAAATAAGTGTGAATAGTGGCGATTGTGAGTTAATTACGCAAAGTGATGATTCAACTAGAAACGCGCTGGGTGTCTTTTTTTGCTAAGCCGTCGAGTAGGTGACGTCACAGGTTAGCAAGTTGAGAGATAGGTACTTCGTTTTCTGTTTCAAAATTGGTAAGTACCCCATTCTCGTAAGTTGCGCAGAACGCCGTTTTCTGTTCTTCTTTTAGAGGGGGTAACTTGTGCCTTTCTCTAGTGTTCTTTTTGGTTTCTCTTTTTATGTTGTTACGCTCAGGGCGTGTGATTACTCACAAAATGCCGGACGATGCAGCAAGCACATCCCAATCAATTGTGGTGCATAAAGTGACGAACATTTGTGCGGGAATTACAAATTTTAAAGGGTTAGTGGATGGAAAGCCAACCCAAAATATAGAAACTTTCATTGAGTCAGTGAACAATTATCTGAATTCCAAGAAAATTACGAATGGCGCTGAAGCTTTAACAGAGGCTAAATCATTTCTGGATTTAGATAAAGGAGATATTGGGAAACGAGCACGCAGTTTCGGGTTCAGAAGGTGTAAAACTTGGAATGAACTGCAGAAATTTTTACGAGCTACTTATGGCGGAGTTCAACGTGAATGCGCAGTTCGGAATTTGCGAGAGTTTCTCAAAATAAAGAAGGGCAGTGATTCACTAGTCACATACAGTGCGAATTTATTTGATGCAGTAGTTGAGTTAAAGAAATCTATAACAGGCTCTCCATGGGTAACTGGAAATAATATCTCCTTAGATAATTTTGAAAGATTGTTACACTTTGCTTGCCTTTTAACGTCAGTCCCAGATGTAATTGTAGATAGTTTTGATAAGAGAATTGATCAGGATACAGACGAATCCTTTTTGTTTGCACAGATTAACAAAAATCTAGCAAAATGCCCGACACTGGACAGTAGTTTTGTACAGGGAGGTGCAAAGATGTCAGCTGCGGTTTCCAAACCACAGAATAATGATAGTCGCTCGCATTCGGGAAATGATGCAACAGCGAAGACATGTGCACGAGTAGAATCGAAGAAAATTCCAGAGAGATCAGTCACAACGATACGTTGTTTTAATTGTGATAAAATAGGCCATAGTAAGTCAAATTGCAGAGTGAGATATTGTTCAGTTTGCAAATCTTCAGATCATGGATGGAGATTTTGCCCAGCCACAAAGAGTAGAGATTATTCAGGGAAGTCCCGGGGAGGTTTTTCTAGATATGACAGGAGAATTCCACATGATGCAAGTTCTAGATACACAAAGGAACAGCAGAATTTTCACAAGATAAGTTCGAAAACAGACACAGGATAATGACTAATCAGGTCGTAGAGTCACTAGAACCTAGGCCGATTGTACGTGGATTCTCTAATGGCAATGAAATTCATATTTTCATTGATTCTGGTAGCTCAGTTAACTTAGTAAATGCTGACCTTTTTCACTCGAGGTTTCCAGAGTGCAAATTATTCCCTTCTAGTGAGACAGTGTGTGATGTACAAGCGAGGAAACTGAATATTTTAGGTTCGTCATTTCTTACGCTTTGTATCGGTGGAAAGACAATAGTAGAATCATTTTTGGTCATAGAAGGATTAGCCTTAGGTGAAATGGTTTTGCTAGGACACCCTTCTTGCATGCGACATAACATCAACATTCTTACGGGAGTTCAGGGGATTACAATAGGTGAGTCGGGTTGTTTTGTTCCATATATACACAGGAAAGAAACTTGTGAGAAACCTAAGACACAGTCGGAGACATGTGTAACACATTCATTAGAGAGTGAAGATATTCCGCAAAGATCTTTCAAAGGATTTTTGTTGGAAGATATTGAATTGCAACCGCGAGTTCCTACATTAGTTAAAGTGTCGCTGAAAGAGAAGAAGTTTCCTTCTCAAGTGTGCGTTGTTGAGGGAACCGAGAAATTCAAAGACGTCGTGAGTACGGTGTCAGTGAATGAAATTTCAGTCGCAGGCGTGACTTCAGTAGAATTAGTTAGCTATCAAGACTCAGTGAAAAAATATCACAAGGGTACTTATGTAATTGATTTTGAAGAGTTTAATGAAGAGCATAAATTAGTGAGTTTTTGTGGAGACGGGAATATGTTTCCTAACGAGGAGCAACAGTTCCGAAGTCAGGTTCTACATGAACACTTGGCTAAAGTTGATTATCCTGAATATTCAGATAAAGTAGAGAAAGTGTTGAAAGAATATCTAGATATTATTGCTTTGAAGGGAGATAAATTAGGAGTTACAGATGTTTTAGAACATTCAATCCGCCTAGAAAAGGGCACAAATCCCATATATATTCCAGCATATCGAATTCCTTTTAAGATCAGGGAAGAAGTAGAAAAAGAAGTTCAGAAGTGGGAGTCGGAAGGCATTATCAGACCGTCCAATTCTCCGTTTAATTTTCCTTTGCTTGCAGTTCCTAAGAAAGACGGTAGTATCAGAGTTTGTGTAGATTTTCGTAAATTGAATGAAAAAACATGCCCAGATAGATATCCTGTAGCTTGTTTGCCTGATTTGTTTGTTGAGATCGGTGGCAAGAATATATATTCATCTATAGATCTTATGCAAGGGTTTTTACAAGTTCCCCTTTGTGAGAGTAGCCGTAAATATACAGCATTTTCGGTACCAAAGGGACATTACGAGTTTAATAGGATGCCTTTTGGATTACAAGGGTCCCCAATAACATTTACTAGACTGGTTAACACAGTACTTCATGGCTTGTTAGGAAAGTCGGTGTTTGTGTACATGGATGATATTCTCATATGCACAGATACAATTGAAGAACATCTAAAGGTGTTAAAAGAAGCCCTTAAGCGATTACGGTTCGCTGGGTTAAAGGTCAAATTGGCCAAATGTGAGTTTCTGAAGAGAAAAATTGTCTATTTAGGACATGTTATCTCTAAAGAGGGAGTTAGAGTGAATGATGAGAAAGTTAAAGCCATTGTGAATTTTCCAGTTCCCAAAACCAGGAAACAGATTCGTTCGTTCCTAGGTATGTCGGGTTTCTTTCGCCGTTTTGTGCGGAATTTTTCTACAATAGCGTCTCCATTGACAGATTTGTTACGAGAAGACGTTAAGTTTGTTTGGGGTGATAGTCAACAATTAGCTTTTGAGAAGCTTAAGAACGCTTTGGTGAACCCACCAGTTTTGAAGTTTCCAGATTTTAGTCAACCGTTCACCTTAGTGACTGACGCGAGTCAGGAAGGTATAGGTGCGTGTTTGATGCAGAAATTTGAGGGGAAATTACACCCAATTGCTTTTTATAGCAGAAAGTTCAAAACACGTGGTAGTAACGAAAGGCTGATGTCAGTTGTGGACAAGGAGGCTTTCGCAGTCGTCTCTAGCCTTGTTCATTTTAAGATGTTGTTGTTGGGAAATAAAGTTGAGATTTTTACAGATCATCAACCGTTGTTAGAGCTTTTTAATAAGCCAAATTTGTCGCCCAAGAGAGCACGTTGGTTCCTAACATTGAGAGATTTTGATGCAAACCTCAAATACATTGAAGGTAAGCATAATGTAGTTGCAGATGCATTGAGCAGATATTTTCCGGTCGAGGATGAGGAAATACACACCGAATCCTGTGTGGGAGAAGAGAGTAAATATTTGGTGTCTAATGTCTCTGATATTAGTAGTTCTGAGAGATCGCATGTAGAGGACATACACGTTCCTACAGTGCATACTTCGGGGAGAAATAGTGAGTCGGCAGTCTCGGGAGAGATTGTTATTCGTGATAGTGAGAGTAACGCAGTGTGTTATATTACGGGTGAAAATGTCACTTGGGACATAGGCTTGCTGGAACAAAAGCAAGATGAAGATAAATTGTTGTCAGATGCTAAGGCATTTCTTAAGGGAGTTTCACCGAAGAAAGGGTATAAGTTGCCTTTTTCTGGTCTAGAGTTGGAGAATAATTTATTGGTGAGGAAAGTTAAGTATAACTTACGAAGTACTCGAAGCATGGGTGAGATTACACAAATCATCGTGCCAGAGAGTCTAGTACCACAAGTTCTAGACATTGTACATTGTAAATTTGGTTCTCCTCATTTGGGTGTAGACAAGACGTATGAAAACGTCAGGTCAAAGTTCTTTTGGAAAAATATGTTTTCCGCAGTAGAAGCCTTTGTGAAGAAGTGCGCTATTTGCAATGCGAATAAGCCAGCGACGACAGTGTCGTGTCGTTTGGGTTCATATCCCATACCACATAGGCCGTTTCAGAGAGTGCATATGGATATTCTGGGTAACTTCTCAGAGTCCGCTTATGGTTATAGACATTTATTAGTAGTTGTTGATGAGTTGACTCGCTTTGTCGAGATTTTCCCACTGAAATACAAATCAGCTGAGGAAGTTGCTATAGCGTTCTTTAAGGGGATAATTTGTCGATATGGTGTTCCAGAATGTCTGATCACAGACAATGGTAGGGAGTTTATTAATAAGACTTTAGACGGTCTTGCTAATTTGTTGGGGATAAAGAAAGTATCTATAATCCCGTATAGACCTGAAGCGAATGGGTTGTGTGAGAGGGCGAATCGGAAAGTAATCGAAGCTTTGCGCATGACGGTGGGAGGTTCCGATACACATTGGGACAGATCTTTGGATGAAGTGCGATATAGTATCAATACTATGATGAATGACACAATTAAGATATCTCCAGCAGAAGCTTTGTATGGATACAAGTTGAAAGGACCTTTTGATTTGTTACCAGAGTGTGTTCAGGGTGATGTTACGGTCACTTCATTGATAAATACAGCGAGAGAAAGATTTGCACGTATCAGTAAAGAACTTGAACTTAGTTCGCGTGAAATGGTAGAGAAAAGTAACGCGAAATCGAGGGGAGTAGCTTTTTCGATGGGTGATAGAGTGTTTGTTAAAGTGAATGTTCGGAATGATCTGAATTATAAGTTAAGTCCGAAGTTCCACGGACCTTTTGAGATTGTAGAGATCAAAAGAGGGAATAGATTTGTAGTTAAAGATGTAAACACTGGAGTGACGAAATTGACCCATATTTCGAAGTTAAAGAAAGTTGGGATGTAATGGAACGTTTGTATATAGTTAGAGGGATAAATGGGTTGGTATTTGTATATATATGATATTTTTTTATTTTTTTTTTGTCTCTTGTTCGTTTTGGATGTTGAAGTTCTTAATCATTTGTTTTCGAATGATTTTGGGAATTGAGACATGGGCTAATTTCATACGAGATTTGACCCAGGTGTGAGTGTGTTAGTGTGTTATTGTGTTATGATGTATTTCATCATCTGACGCAATGTGTGTGTTGTTTAGATTATTTTTTTGGGGGGAGGTACTTAGTATATCGGACCGAACAAGTCTGATCTTTTCTTTCGGGTTGGGAGATCGTGTTTGAGTATTTGGATTTTTTTTTCAGTTTCTTTTTTTTTAAAATGAAGGGAGCTGTGTTGTGAGTAGTTATAGTTGTTGAGATCATGGGAGCGATTGCCATTACGTCAATTGCTATTTTGTTGAGAGTTAGTCAGGTGTTGCGAAATGTTTGCTAACCGGAGTAGAACTTTCATGTCTTTTACGAGATATGATACCTTTTAGTGTTTGGATAGGATTCTCGAGTATTTTTTTTTTTTGTTGGATAGGTTTTTTTATGAGTGAGTTCCGTAGAGTTATTGTGCTTAATAGTGAGTTGACTGTGATTATTCTGAGATACAAACTTGGAATTAGTTCACATTGTGAGTGTTTGACTTTTGCATTAGTGGTTTTCTTTGGTTCAGTAACATGAAACCTTTTCGTTATTAGACCTTTTTCGAGTGTTTTTGGGAGACTCAGTAGTGACATGGGATAGAGTAGAGACCATGTTCATTTTGGGAGATCAATGTCAAGGATCGGGAGTTGATTATAAGACGAGTTGTGCTTTAGTTAGAGAGAAGTGTGTGTGTGACAGTAGTATTTTCCAGTTGCGAGTTGTGTCTGTGGGTGGTTGTGAATTATCATTAGTTCATAGACAGACTCCGACAGAATGTGACTTTAGACAGTTCCTGCGAGATTACCACATTGAGTCCACCAGTACTCTTCCTGCCGTGTTTTTGCAAGGAGTATGCAGTTACAATGATGTGCCAGAGCAACAAGTCGACGACATTCGTTCATCGAGGGTCCGAGCAGTTCGATTCATCCTGCAGAATCCTGTCTACGGACTTTCTCGTACTTAGCCGTGCTGTATTCAACAGTTCCGAGAAGATAATTATGCGTCATACGCATAACGAGCATTTGGTAGTGGAGGTACCTACAACCAAGGTGCCAATGACGGTTCCACCGTTGGAAGACATTGACGATTCCGTGATGTTCCAGTATCAGGAATATATTATGCCGACAATTTTAATTGTCTTAATAGCTATTTTACTGATAATTCTTGTTGTGGGAGTAGTAAAGCTTATTCGTGTTTGTAAGATTACATGTAAAGGCTCTAAGAACTCAACCCCAGTGACTTTGGAAGTGCGTCATGAGAGCAGTCCTTAAAGCTGCAGTGCAGTAGACATTGCTGATTGAGCATAGCTCTATTCTGTTATGTTTTATACATATGCTTTTGTTTTAGTTTGCCGTTAAGGAGAGCGAGACGCTCTTATGTGGTGGCCGAGCTCTATTTCAGAAAATATGGCTGCTACAGATTTTAAAGGACACATATATGCATTTCATAGCTTCAATGCTTTAAGATGTGATGAAAGAATTTATGGAGTCAGATGGAAGTAGGTCGAGAGACTCGAGGTAAAATCTTTGTGTTCAACAAATAGTTTGATTCCTCAGCAATATTGCCGGTCAGGTGATCTTCCGAAGTGTTATGTATATTCGTGAGTACGTGCGTTAATTTGATCTAGATTGTGCCAAAATCTGCCCTAAAAGTGAGTTTGATCGTTCATTAACGTGATAGAACTGCTGTCTAGACGTAGCTTTGGAGAGGATCCAGGCTTTGAAACGGCAGATAAGGTAGAGTTTGAAATCTCTGTTTTTATGGGAGAAAATTGAACTTGTGATTTTTACTATGATTTTCTAATCATTATGAACTTTTGAACTGGTGTGGGAGATTTAATATGAATATTCATACCTCTTTTATATTATTATTTTGTCATGTTACGTTTGCCATATCTTGGCTATGCATTTTACACTTTCCATTATTGTGTTTTGCATTTCATATATTTTTGGGAGTTTTCTATCATGTTTGATTCTTCCGACAGATGTCTGTGGACAGATGTCGGTGGACAGTGTGGACTGTTTCGAATAACATGTGGTAGACTGGTTTTGACATGACTAATTATTGATTTGGGGAGTATGTGTGAGTTTGGATATTTTCAGGCTATTAGCCATAGTGAGACTTCTTTAATCAGAAGTGTTTTACAGTTCAGAGTTTAGTTATCTAACTCGATAATTCATTTATTATGCATTTTAATCTTTGCTTTGTTTTGTTCATTTCTTGGTGGGTTATTTGAATAATAAACCTATTTTTGTAGAAACTATTGCGTTTCTTTAAATGGTCCATTTAATTGATTTGGTGAGAATGAGTGCGATTCGGGTGGGTGAACTTCGGAAAACGATGAGAGAGAGAGAGAGAGGCGATACACAGAGAGAGAGAGAGAGAGAGGTGATACACGGTGAGAGAGAGAGAGAGAGAGAGAGAGAGAGAGAGAGAGAGAGAGAGAGAGAGAGAGAGAAAGAGGAGAAAAATAGATGTAAGTGTTGCCGTGAGCGAACGTTCATACGCCTCCGTTTCATGAATAAAGATCGTTGGAGCACGTTACGTACACCTTCAAAAAGGTGTTAATTCTGTCCTCGTTACATATATATATATATATATATATATATATATATATATATATATATATATATATATATATATATATATATATATATATATATATATATATATATATATATATATATATATATATATATATATATATATATATATATATATATATATATATATTAAAAAATCACAGTAGATGCACGTGACTTCAGTGTATAAGCGAATCCCACAGGAAAAAGACAGGCAGAAGTTCAGTAGTACCAAGCGCTTTCACGTTTATTGACGCATCGTCGGGACACAGATGAGACATAAATATGAAGAAGGTTACAAAGTAAACAAATAGAACAAGAAATACCAGATGGTCAATTGTCAAAGGGTAATAAACAGAAAGTTAATCCAGGATAATCCGGGATCGAGCTGTCACAAACTAAACCTAAGACCAAACAAAATGACATACTAAAGTTTAGGCTTATAAAATCGAAAAACATGTATAACCTCGAATACCAGATGGTTAATTGCCATGGGTTAAAAAGAAAAGGTTAATCCACGGCAAATCCGGGATCACGCGGTCACAAACTAATCCAAATATATACTTAACCATAAGGAAAGCGGAATATTACCCATTCAAATTGTAGTAACGTATAAAAATTAATATTAATTTTCTTTATATTTAGCAACAACTTTTTTAATTAGTAAAGCATCAAGTTTAAATAAACCAAGACTTAAATTTAGAACACTTTCATTATTTGACTTAATAAAACAAGATTCGATGATATTCCTTTTGACTGTGTCATTGCACGGGACTAAAGGTCTTACTTTACTCCAGTTAATAGGATGATCTAAATCTCTCATATGTACGAATAATGCATTCGATATTTGGCCAGTTCTCACAGAATATTGGTGTTGTTTGATTCTTTGTGAAAGTGGTTTTCCAGTTTGTCCATAATATATTTTATCACATTTTTTACAAGGAATTTCATAGATGCAGCCAGAAACATCTTTAGGAGAATTTTTTATCACTAAACTCTTAACATTAAAATTACTGAAAACAACATTTATGTTGAAAAGCTTTAAAATTCTAGGAATTTGTAAAAACCTTTCGCCTTCGGTAATTTGAGAATATTATGCTTACTGAATTCAAGTTTGTTATTAGTTAAATAAAATGTTTTCCAGTCTCTTTTCCATGCTACATCTACAAAGGTCCTTGGGTATTTAAGTTTCAAAGCAATATCATATATAGTTTTGATCTCAGCATCAATGAACTGCGGGCTACAAACACGTAAAGCCCTTAAAAACATTCCAGAAAAACCAGAGAATTTAACATTCTGATGGTGATTGGAATAATAATGAACAAAAGAGGCAATGTTAGTTGATTTTCGAAACACTGAAAAGGTGAAATTTCTATCATGTCTATGGACAGTTACATCAAGAAAATTCAAATTACAATTTCTTTCTTCCTCTACAGTAAATTTTATGGAAGGGACTAAATTATTTAGCTTAACGAGAAATTCCTGGAGATTTTCGTGAACTGGCCAGATACAAAAAATGTCATCTAAATACCTAAACCATATAACTCTTCGGGGCAAAATTCTTGGTAAGAATTTTGTCTCAAAAAATTCCATATAAATATTGCTAAGGACAGGAGATAAGGGGTTGCCCATAGCCATACCAAACTTTTGTACAAAAAATTCCCCATTGAAACAAAATTTACTATCTTTGATACATTACCTTATAAGTTTTGTGAGGTTTGCTGCAGTTAAGGGAATGTCATAACTAACTAATTCTTCCTCTAAAAATTCCAGTAAATCATCTACCGGCACTTTTGTAAGTAAAGAGACAACATCAAAACTGACCATAGTAAAATCAAATTTCAAATTCAAACTATTCAATTTGTCTATAAAGTCGACATTATTTTTTATATTCGTATTAGAAATGTTTCCTACCAATGGCGTAAGAATTGGCCAAATATCGAATGCATTATTCGTACATATGAGAGATTTAGATCATCCTATTAACTGGAGTAAAGCAAGACCTTTAGTCCCGTGCAATGACACAGTCAAAATGAATATCATCGAATCTTGTTTTATTAAGTCAAATAATGAAAGTGTTCTAAATCTAAGTCTTGGTTTATCTAAACTTGATGCTTTACTAATTAAAAAAGTTGTTGATAAATATAAGCAAAATTAATATTAATTTTTATACGTTACTGTAATTTGAATGGGTAATATTCCATTTTCCTTATGGTTAAGTATATATTTGGATTCGTTTGTGACCGCGTGATCCCGGATTTGCCGTGGATTAACCTTTTCTTTTTAACCCATGGCAATTAACCATCTGGTATTCAAGGTTATACATGTTTTTGGATTTTGTAAGCCTAAACTTTAGTATATCATTTTGTTTGGTCTTAGGTTCAGTTTGTGACAGCTCGATCCCGGATTATCCTGGATTAACTTTCTGTTTATTACCCTTTGACAATTGACCATCTGGTATTTCTTGTTCTATTTGTTTACTTTGTAACCTTCATATTTGTGTCTCATTTGTGCCCCGACGATGTGTCAATAAACGTGAAAGCGCTTGGTACTACTGAACTTCTGCCTGTCCTTTTCCTGTGGGATTCGCATATATATATATATATATATATATATATATATATATATATATATATATATATATATATATATATATATATATATATATATATATATATATATATATATATATATGTGTGTGTGTATATATATATATATATATATATATATATATATATATATATATATATATATATATATATATATATATATATATATATATATATATATATATATATATATATATATATATATATATATATATATATATATATATATATACATATATACATATATAAATATATACATATATATATATATATATATATATATATATATATATATATATATATATATATATATATATATATATATATATATATATATATATATATATATATATATATATATATATCTATATATATATATATATATATATATATATATATATATATATATATATATATATATATATATATATATATATATATATATATTAATCCAAAATGCGAATGTGTAAATCATAGCAAGGGTAGATGTGTTTACCACATACAAATTCCTTTCGGTGTAGGTCATTTCCATGGTAAATTAAATACAAATTTGATTCTTGTTTGAATTCTGTTCACTTACTTAAACATAAAGACAAGTTGTAGTATAAGACAAATGCTTGCAATATTAAAGAAATACAATATAAAATTATTTGAACTTCATAAGAGATCATGATTGACTTTGAATATCTAAAAACGGTTCGCAAGGAAATGAAAGACACCGAATGAAAGGAGCTTTTTATCAAAATTGAATACTTTCAACTTAATCCCTAGGTAGGATGGTATATAATCATCTGAAATGATTATTCCAGTGCATCTTGGTGGCTGTCTTTATCACACCGTACATTCCTTTTTTTAGTTTAATTGTTATGCTCCCTGAATAAGAAGAATGGCATTGTTGTTGCTGTTGCTGTGTTGTAAGACTGTCAGCAATATATCATAGACTATAACAGGTTCCTCCTTCGTCTTGCAGAACTTCAAAAAGGACTTGATTAATATATTTCCACAAAAACACAATGGTCCATGTCTGCATTTGTAAGCCAGGGCAACAATATTTTCAAATTTCATCTGGTTATTTCAAAATTGTTTTAATGTGCGATAATTACACGATTGTCATAGAATCGACTCAGTTAATCGACTGATCGAGAGAGAGAGAGAGAGAGAGAGAGAGAGAGAGAGAGAGAGAGAGAGAGAGAGAGAATGTCATTATATTTTATTTATTTTGTATTTGAATATCATTTTCATAACAACGTAGCCCCTGAGTTTTGTTATATAACTAAGGTATGGACTTATAGCAAGTACCATACGGTTTAAAAGATTTATGTTATTTTCTTGAATTTTGGTAGCAGCACCTCATATTATTACTAGCGTTGGTTTTCGTAATACTATTGCTGTTACTGTAACATGTGAGAATTTTAGAACTATGCAGATATTAGAGGTATATTGCAAACATAGCAGGAAACTTGAAAATAAATCAACGTCTAGCCCATTTAACTGCTGAAGATTGAAGGCACCAGACAAGAGGTGTCACAGTCACGAGTAAGTTGGTTCTGTCAACATTTTCAAGTGGTAATTATTAGACTGAGAGATTTTCGACTTTCATTTTTCTAGTATTTTTTCACATATTTTTCCCATTTTTTGACCTTCGGTAAGATGATGTATTATGTATCAACATAAAGAAAATTCTGAAACAGACGTTGACTATAAAAACTTAGTTTTTATAGTCAACTCCCAGTTAATCAATAGAACTTATCGTGATATCAAGAATTTCCTTCATTCACCTGTGCGCCCTCCCACCCACCCCCGCCCCACTGCTCTGATCTATTCGGCGGAGACAATTCTTTCAAAAGCTGTGCCCCTTTTGATGATTTTGGCAATGGTACAGGTGAACGTACTTATTAAGTAGATAGTATTTGTTTTATAACTCCGATTTAAGAATACGTATTGATATCAGATCAGTTTATTTACTGGGAGTCTCCGAAACCTTCAATAAAAGTTCAAAACTGAGGTTGTAGTGAAAGATACCAATTGGAATTGTAACTCTTGACAAGCAGGGTTAACCTTAGCTAATGACACTGACTGGCACTGTCGCCACCCAAACCTGTAAAGGTCTCCCCTGAAGAGGTTCGATAACAAGAGTATTAGACTACTTATTTAAGCTGCCAAAAGTTGTTCTCAAAGGAGAATTTCAACTGATGGAGAAAGCAGGGATCTGCTGACATTTTGTGGCTTAGATGATACGTATTTGAATCTTTGCCTCCTAAGCTCATTAACATACAGTGCCTTAGGAAATACAACAGAAGTTACACGAATAACGCTTCTATAATGATTTGTTCTCAAGGATTTTACTTAAAGGCACATATTGAATTGCAAATAATTTTAATATACGTGATTTGATTAAATCACTTGGGGATATTCCAATTCTCTCTCTCTCTCTCTCTCTCTCTCTCTCTCTCTCTCTCTCTCTCTCTCTCTCTCTCTCTCTCTCTCTCTCTCTCTCTCTCAAGCATTTGTGTTAACACTAAGGTGTTTCTCATTTCTTGCAAATATGTATGTCCGGGATGACTACGAAGTGCTTTCTCTTGGAAGGACTACGCAAAGAGAGTAGCTTAATAATGATCAGGCTCCCCGTCCTGTAAGTCAAGTAGAACTAGTAATTCACAGGTATTCTTTCACACTAGTGTTGTTATCTTTAGGGGTTCGTTGTTAGATGCGGACCTGTCGTTTTGTAAGTAGGTAGTCTGTTGATAGGTAGAAGGAATCAGTTCGAGCATGTTTTAATTTCAAGAATACTTGAAATGACTTGCTCTTACAATATGGTCTAAGGCAGGTATATTGGAAATAGTTTCATCTTTATTCATAGCTTTCCCACACCAGGTTTTCTGTCGTTCATGTCAGGGCAAATACCTCTTCAGTCCTGTAGCAAATGACTTCTCGTCTGGCTTCCGTGCGAGAAGGTTGGCTGCAGTTTAGCTCCCCAGGAGGAAGGGCTGTACTACAGTAGTTTGGCAGGTACAGTTTGACTGTTTGGGAAAACAGTGCTTGATTTTGACAAAGAACATCAAGTCTAATCTGCTGGAATGGTTGGTTTCATTAAAAGGATCAATTCCATGGGCTCACTCTTTTCATCATACCCCATGTATGAGCTGGCACGCAAAGAGATATTTGATCATCTTAGTGTTAAAGTAGAGGGGATCGTTGGTTTTCAGCTGATGAATGGGAAGCCGCGTGCTGTTAAAATTTGCAGAGAAGACGTCTTTGATGATTTTATCAGGATCTTTGACGATAAAACGGTAGAAATCGGCAGTAGAATCTCTGTGAAGATTGTGAATATTAGCAATAACTTTAATTAGGTGTCTATTCGTTATGCACCCTTTGATCTGAATGATGACATTTTAGTAGAAATTCTAAGTAGGCTAAATATGGGAAAGTGCATGGGATAAGACGAAATGTTTATGCATATGGAGGAGCGAAAAGGTTACACAATGGTATTAGAACGGTCAAGATGGATATTAAAGCTATATAGGCCTACCGTCTTCCATGAAAATTGGAGGTCACACAGTAATGTTCTTATACCAAGGTCAAGTGAAAACCTGTTGTACGTGTGGAGGTGATTCACATATGGCAGTCAGTTGCACCATGGAGAGGGATGCAAAGTTAAATGTATAATAAGATTTAGATGATTTTCCATATTTGAGCAGTGAAAGGGTAGCTGGTCAAAGGAAGAGAGATGGTTTGGATATGATCATGACCGACAAGAATAGGCAGGCCGGAGAAGTACGAAACCAGGTTGAAAAGGACCCACTAGTTGAGGAGACGGATGCCTTTCTAGCCGTTGAGATGGAGAGGGAAGGAGAAACAGAAAAACAGCAAGACATCAGTCAAAGTCTAGAGTGTCCAGTAACTGAGAAAAGTGGTGTAAATGAATATGAAAGAGCTTTAGTTAAACAAGGCGAAAAGGAAGTTATGGAGAGTGACAGTATGCTGATTTCCCCTATAGCAGTAGATATAACAATGACTAATTTAATAGATCCAGTGACTGACGAATATGTAGAAATGCTGGAGGACTTAGTCTCCAGTGGAGAGACTGAAGAAATATGTTCGGTTGACGGGGCTGAGGAAACAGTAGCTATAGCTTCGGTGTAGAGAGAGGATGAGGGGGAGCATTCAGGAATGGAAATGGATGCTGGAATGGGAACTAGTGAAGCAAATACTGTGAATGCTACGTTAACTGACCCGACAACATGTGAAACTGAAGATTCTAGCAACTGGAATATAAATATGGAGGTGTAGGAAAAATGAAACTAACAAGAGAACTGCTCACAGGAAAAGCGTAGAGGTGAATGTAACTAATCATTCGCAAAAGAAACAGAAATCGAAATCGTAGACTGCAATGGCTTTAATAGTGGCAAATCGAAATATAAAGGGATTAAATGAGCTCTGGAAGCAAATGAAATTGGTGTCATTAATGAAAATATAAAATAGACATAATGATGTTACAAGAACACAATGTGTAGAATATAGGGATCTCAGATTATTTATGTGAACATTATGATGTTATAGTTAATACAACCTCGTTATTAAAAGGAGGAACGATGTTCTGTATAGATAAAAAGAAAGAAATAAAAGTGATAACAACGGAAAAGGATTGTGAGGGAAGAATTCTTGGTATAAAGTGGTATATAAAGGTAGAAAGCTGGTGGTAAATGTCTATGGCCCAGCTGGTAAAAATGAGTTAAGAGACAGAGAGGATTTTTACAGGACGAGTTTATTATACTTTTTAAGACACAATATTGATGGGTTAATAGTGGGTGGTGATTTCAACTGTATAGCTATCGGCAGAGATTGCAGTGATAGCGAATCCACTCTAGTATCAAAGACAATGAAAAATTTAATTAACTCCTTAGGACCAAACGATAACTATCCAGTATATAAAGGTATACCGAAATTTACGTTCCTTAAAGAAAAATATGGATCCCGAATTGATCGTATATATACAAAGGATTTATTTGAACATATTTATAATACACATACAATACCTATAAGCTTTTCTGATCATTCCATCGTGCTGATAAAGGTAAACTTTAGTGTTGGCGTAAAAAAGGATTTTTGGAAACTCAATAATAGTATGTTGGCAGGGAAGCCTTTATAGAATTTTGGAACAGGATAAAGAAAAAACAAGGAGTATTTATAGATATTTTGAAATGGTGGGACTAAGCAAAAGTACAATCAAAGGAATTATTATTGAAGTTGTCAAAAAGTGTCCAGAGAAAAATACGGATTAATAAATTTGTTGCATGCAAGATTATGGCAACTGCACGAGATACATTACTGCTATGGAAAGAAATGTAAAGAGATTCAGTTGTTGAAATAAAAGAGATTCAGCTGTTGGAAAAAAGGATAAATAACATACAAAATGAAATACTGGAAGGTATAAAAGTGAGGTTAAAAGTAGAAGAGATGATCGAAGGAGAAAAAGTCTCGACGTTTTTGTTGGGAAGAGAGAGACTGCATAAGGGCGAACAGTCAGGGTATGTATTAGAAACCTTAAAACCCGGGAAAATGTAATTACCTCGGACAGGAATGTGATTTTATCACACACGAAGAGTTTTTATGGTAATTTGTTTGTGTGGAAGGTGATCCGATGAAAATAAGTTATTTTCTAAGTAAAAGTATACCCTAGTTTAACCAGACCATTGAGCTGATTAACAGCTCTCCTAGGGCTGCGGCTGGCCCGAAGGATTAGATTTATTTGACGTGGCTAAGAACCAAATGGTTACCTAGCAACGGGACCCACAGCTTATTGTGGAATCCGAACCACATTATAACAAGAAATGAATTTCTATCACCAGAAAAAAATTTCTCTAATTCTTCATTGGCCGGTCGGAGAATCGAACGCGGGCCTAGCAAAGTGCTGCCCAAGAACGATACCAACCCGTCCAATGTTTTCCAAGTAAAAGTAAAAGATGGTAAAGGAGGAAGACGAGAAAAACCCAGAGGGAGAGTTGAATATAGATGAGATTTGGTTGGCTTTAAAATCAATGAAAGCAAAAAAATCGCCGGAAGTGATGGATTACCTGCTGAATTTTATAAAAAATTATGGCCGGTGGTAAAGGAAGACATGTTGAAGGTAATTAGAAGCATTTGTGATATTAATTGTACGACGAATTCACAGTATTTGGGAGTAATTAAGTTAGTTGGGAAAAAAGGTGATGCTTTGCTAATAGAAAACTGGAGGCCGATAACTCTCTTGAATGTAGATTACAAAATTTTTGCTAGAGTTTGAAAAATAGTTGGGAAAGGGTTATGAACTCCTATATATCAAGAGAGGAATTTTGTGCGGTAGATGAGAGATCAGTTATATAGTGCAATAATTTTGTTATATTTTTTATTATGTTAATGATATTGATATGAATTTGGCAGTGATAAATCTGGATTGGTTTAAGGTTTTTGACCGTGTACACATCAGTTTTGTGTTCCAGATTTTAGAAAAATTCGGTCTTCCAGCCGAGTTTATAAACTGAATGAGGGTTCTTTATAAGAAAAATGTAAGTAGAGTAAGCGTAAATAAGCAAGGAATTTCACATAAAAAGATCAGTTAGGCAAGGTTGCCCGTTGTCTATGTTATTATTCTGTGTGTTCCAAGAGCCTTTATACCGAGAGTATTGTTGGAGCAAGTTTACCAAATGATGTGAAAATCAAGCTGCTGGGTTTTGCCGATGATTCAAATGTGTTCGTTTCTAAAGAGGAATCCATTATTGAATGTTTGAAAGAAATAAACATTTTTCAGAAAGCCACTGGAGCGAAGTTAAATAAAGACAAAACTTGTATCAAGGGTACAGGAAAATGGAAAAACAAGACAGACTGGCCAATTCAGTGGTTACGGGTGGCGGACACGCTGAAAATACCAGGGATTTATTATGGAAATGATTACTTGGTAACGGTGGAAATGAATTGGAAGGAATAGAGAATAAAGGCAGGTAATGCCATAAACATGCTGAGTGCCAGGAAACTATCACTGTTTCAAAAAGGAACTGTAGTGAATACGATATTATTGTCAAAAATATGGTATTTGGCACACACTTTCCCGCCTCATCAGGAAAATGCAACAGGTTTAACTGCTAATGTTTTTAAGTATATTTGGAGAGGAAATTATCCCCCATTCAATATAACTTTGTGCTTAAATAAAGAAAAAGGTGGATTGGATACAATTGATGTGCAAGCAAAAATTCTAGCAGTATTGTCTAAAAGTGTTCTAAGAGACATAATAGAAAACGTTGGACTAAGAAGGTACTATTGTAATATGCGGTTGAGTTATCTATTGGATCTGACGCCTATAAAGGAGATGTCTTATACTTCAAATGTTTAGTATTCAGTCACAATAGAGGGCATTAGAAAATTATGTAAAGAAGAATTTCTCAATCATTAGCAGTAAAGAGATGTATACTGCACTTGGACCATTGGTGAAGCCGTAGGTGGAAGACTTGTACCCTTTGTTCAACTGGAAAGAGATATGGAAGATATTACACAAACCTTTGTTCTGCCCACTAGTAACAAAGTTTTATTTTAACTATTTCATGGAGTTCTGGCGACTAATCATAGATTGCATATATTGAAGATAAAGGGTAATAATGTATGTGAAATGTGTGGGAAAGTAGAGTATCCTTTACATATATATATATATATATATATATATATATATATATATATATATATATATATATATATATATATATATATATATATATATATTTTTTTTTTTTTACTTCTGTAAAGAAATTAAACTATTACGTATGTATTTTCAAAAGGTTCTCTTGGATATAGGTGGGTTAAATACACAAAGTTTTATAAAGTATACACAGTATGTACTTAGACTTAAAATGTGATATAAAGAAAAAGGAAAATTGTATACTGATATTAGTAGTGGGATATCTGTATGTAGTTTGGGTGAGAAAAATGAAGAATACGTCTAGGTTACAGCTGTTTCAATCCTTAAAGTGTAAATGACCATACGATAGGTGGCGAATGTCCATAAGGATAAGATACCGGATGTTTTCGTAAAGGAATATTTACCTTATAATTTTTAATGTGATAAGGTAGTCACTTTACATAATACCAGTAAAACTTGGTTAAAAGTGTGAAAAAAAAAACGATGTCAAAAGTAATAATTCATGTTTTTTTGTATAGCCACTCTGGAAAGTCCTGGCACACTTTTCAGAGAATTTCGTTCACCGATAGATATTTCTCTTTTTAAAATCACAAAGAAAACCAGACTTTACAATCAGAATAAGAGTATTATTCATACAGACAATATATATAGAATTGGCAGAAAAACAACATGAATTAGCAAAATTTAACGAAAACAATTGGAATCCCAAAAGTATCGTTCGATGAAATTAGAGGACTGAAGTACGGAGGACGGTGATCTTCAAGATCTCAATAACTGTGACCAGTTAATTGTGACATTGCATTCCAATATTTATATTTAAGACTCAAATAATTAAATTAATATAGATATCTATAGATATTTGTTTCAGTCTAAAATAAAGTATAAGATTTCCTCCGTATTTGAGTGATACTGTTCGTCATGGCATCATCCATCACGTGGGCGGGAAACCAAACCATTTTAACATAAAATGGTAGACTGTCAACTTTATTGGGATGGGTCTTTACTGTTGGCTTCCCATGAAAACGCGGAAAGCATTAAATAACTTCGTGAAGAAAGGGTTATGTGGAAAAAAGTTTAGTGAAAAAAACTATGTAGAATTTAAAAAGGGTAGGACTAACAGTCCAAATAATCAATATGAATTTTAGCTTGTCTTTTTTTTTGTATTGTAAGTCTATTATAACAATCCTATTGCTTTATTTTATAATGTTCTGTTCATAAGAGTGAAGGCTTTATTGTCGTCAAGTCTATCATAAGAATAGGAAATTTACATTATTATAGGCCTATTATAAAGATGAGACCGTTAGACGTCTCTTTAAAGTATAAGCCTATTATGAAAATTACAATACTGTATATCATTATAGGTCTACAATATGGATTTGATTTTTATTTATCACTATAGACCTATCATATGAATTAGATATTTGTATCATTATAGGTCTATTATACGAATCGCGGTCTTATTTCGTTATAGAGCTATGTATTCAGTGCATATTTTAGAGAAACTTCGTTTTATTCTAATATATGTCTTTCCTTTGATAATGATCCATCTACACTTGGCACAAATTTTAAATGTAAATTGTTAATACTTTTGTATATACTGCGATAGGGAGTAGGCCTAAGATCTATGCTCATTTTCTTCTTCATCTTCATTATAATTTCCATAATCTTTTACGGGCGTTTTATCATGTATAGCTATTATCCTGAAAACAGTTCCCAGTATTCTGGCGTTCTGGAGGAAGTTTTAGTGCCATCATTGAGAGCCGTGTTATTCCCCGAGCCAGAACCTATATATGTAGTCTTGGGAAACTCTTCTGTCCTTATTGCCCAAACTGTAAAAGAATGGTTCAGAGAACATCCACAAGTAATCAGAATCGAAAGGCCAGCAAAGTCACCTGACTTAAATGCCATTGAAAGTATTTGGGCTTATATAACTAATAAAGGGGATGCAAGTAATGCCAAGACCAGGAATCACATAATAAGACTTGCCAAGTCAGTCTGGGAGTCCTTAATCCTAAGCGGAACGGAATAAATAGTTGTTAAATGATAAAGTTCAATGTCTGAGAGATTATAGGGGTTCATACTTGACGTTGGGAGGGGAGAGCTTGAATCTTTAAATTCTACTATATTTATAGTTTTCTGCAGTAATGGTTTGACTGTGCATTGCACTCATTGATTTATTTATCTACTTATTTATTTACCTTTATTTCTCTATAAGAAACACATAGGTCTATGTGAAAAATGTTGTATAGATTATAAATATATTTATTCATATATTCAACATATCATTTGCATAATATCTTAAAGGACTATGTTGTAATTATTCGCAGCAATGCTGAGCAAACAAATACATGTGATTATAGTCAAAGAATGGGAATTTATTTTAAGAGAAACAAGCAGCGCAGTTTACACACCACCAAGCTCTCTCTCTCTCGCTCTCTCTCTCTCTCTCTCTCTCTCTCTCTCTCTCTCTCTCTCTCTCTCTCTCTCTCTCTCTCTCTCTCTCTCTCTGTTATTATATCAGCTTCTGCTAAAACCAACAAGAACAAAAGGGAAAACATTAGAAAGAAATTTGGTGAAAAAACAACAGCGCACTCATTATCTCATCTATGAGCCTACTTTTTCCTGCAGTAGGCTACATGTGACCTGGTAACAGTTTGAGTGTCCCGTAGGGGGTTAGTGCCGTCAGTGCACCTCGTGCGGTGCACTGCTGGCATTACTTACGGTTCTTTGCAGCGTGCCTTCGGCCCCTAGCTGCAGCCCCTTTCGTTTCTTTTACTGTACCTCCTTTCATATTCTCTTTCTTCCATCTTACTTTCCACAATCTCATAACAATTGATTCATAGTGGAACTGCAAGGTTTCCCTCTAGTTACACCTTTCAAACCTTTTACTGTCAGTTTCCGTTTCAGCGTTGAATGACCCCATAGGTCCCAGTCCTTGGCCTCGGGCCTGAATTCCATATTCATTCCAATTCATTTCGACAGTCTGAGTGATACTACGTAAGGGATTTACGTGAAAGTTACCGGTTACCGTTTTGTAAACTTTGTTCGAAACGCACTGAAAAGTGTGCCAGGACTTTCCAGCGTGGCTGTACATTTTATGTAGAAGGTATAAATCTATGACTGCTTACTTTGTACCAGATTTGAGCAGTAAAGGTACTTCACTTGTGAATGGCTTACGTGTATGACTTATATAGTCTAATAAGGATATAAGTTTGATTATTTGACTATATACAAGTGTATACAGTATATGTAAAGTATGTATAAAATCTGATTAAAATGCAGTTTATTTTATAATAATAATAGAAAAAGTCCTGTAGTCAAGCAAGCACTTCGGAGTGAAGTGGTGAGAGGTAAGACATGCTGAGTTTGCAGATTCACATTAAAATTTTAGATGGACTTTTAATTAGTACAGTGCATGCGAGAAGTTACATATTCAGCCTACGAGTCGACAGTAATTTTCCTCCATGGAATTAGTCATTAACGTATAAGATGGCTTTTAATCGCCTTTATTTCTTATCCGTATGCTGTGCTTTCATACTTTCCTGTCTCGGTGTTCATAGTTGTTAGTAGACCTGTGGGAGCTCAATGTACAACTTCAAGTGAATAGTCGTTTACATCTTTGCTATTTCGATACCCAGCGTTGGTTCATTCTGGGTGATTTTCATTTTGTGGCTAACATACCGGGTTATTATGGATGGCGAACACCTT
Organism: Macrobrachium rosenbergii; assembly: GCA_039081455.1. Taxonomy (NCBI): domain Eukaryota; kingdom Metazoa; phylum Arthropoda; class Malacostraca; order Decapoda; family Palaemonidae; genus Macrobrachium; species Macrobrachium rosenbergii. Next base: position 55,512,053 of record JANJGK010000010.1, on the reverse strand, counting down.
ACTCATAGATTGACATTGCCAAGCACCAGTAGAATTCGCACCATAGTCTTTGACATTCAGGTGAATGCTGATATTGAATGGGCTAGCAGTATATTAAGGTTTCGACATTGTTTTTATGTACATTTTTCTGACTTGTGCCAGAATACTTTTAAAGGCAGGGAAGCGCCAACTCACTCGACTCCAATGCATAATCGAAAACTTTCATTTTGCTGTTTTCGAACGCCGTTCAACATGCCACACATGGAGGGATCAGGAATTCTAGGAATATTTATTTCTCGATAGTAGAAATTTATATGAAATTCATCAAAAAAGAAATTAAATAAATCCGAGAGAAGGGTCAGCTGACACCCCATCTACTGGCTGCAGAATATCCTCCTTGTCAGGAATGGCAACCTGCACAGTATAGGAAAAGTTCAAGATAACAGAACCTGATAAACCTTAGCACATTTCAGCTCCAGCACCCCTCCAAAACGGACCACCTTCCGAAATCTTCTTTTTCAAGAGGTTAAAACTTTATTTTACGCGTATTTGGCGTGAAGTTATTACGCATTAGAATAGGCCCCCAAAATCTAGACCAGGTAAACATTTTCTTTGATTATTTGGTAAGTAGATAAGTTGAATGTGATGGACCTACCTATTAACTGTGAATACTTTCTATACATGTTCCCCGTTCTTCGATGAGCAAAAGACTTGCTTTCCAAATACCCCCTTTTCTTCTATGCTGCAAAAACAGTATAATTTTGAAAGTCTCTCTGGAACTAGGATGGATATGTTCAAAATACTCGCCCATTACAACAGTATTCGATTCCGTAACATGCAAACAAAAAATCTCTCCACCTTCCTAGCATAGAAAAGAGAAACTGAACCGCCCTCTTCAAAAACATATTAATGTAATGGACTTCAATAATGTGATCTGTGTTTAACGAGGAAGCAGCAATCCCAGAGATAGGAACCACGTCTTTTTTACTTCTGTAATTTCTGAAGATGAAAAAGAATGGAATTATATTTTTCTTGATGTGCATGTAGTCTCTCTCTCTCTCTCTCTCTCGCTCTCTCTCTCTCTCTGCCTTCTATCTTTCTCAGTGGTATGCTAACAAGTGCAACTATTTGACTCTCATTCCTTAAGATCACTTTCCCTAAAGTCTCGCTTTCATCTTCAACTCGATAGAACAAAATTTATTGTGTTTAAAAGCAACATTTCATAAGTTTTGCGGAACCTACCAACTTATTGCTGATGGGAAAACTCGACATTTATCGAAAGGTCATGTCATGAAAATCTACGAAGATTAATGTCTGCTTACAATCCACTGTGGTTATAAGTTGTGTCATCATTTTGTAACAATTTTTTTATTATCATAATCATCAACCCCATCTGATACTAAAACACATTTCCGTACCTCTTGTTATTAATGAAGACTCGGTGGTGCTATATTCACGAACGATATTCATGAAACGAAAGGACTAGTATAAATATTTTTGTTTGGACCTGCTGGTGGCGTATAACAAAGACAAAAGTCTCTACTAAGAGTAATAAATGCAAAACACTTTTCATAATTAAAGGCGATAACTTTTACATTTCGTTTCTTATGGATCCTCTTATATTTTTGGAACTAACTGCAGTGTCTTTATGCGGAGCGCATTTGAACCTTTCTGATAATAATATTCAGCTCCACTGCGCGTTTAGTTTTCGTTTGTCATTTTACTAAAGACATTTTCCGTATTACTGAAAGTTAAAGCTTGACGCTTAGTTATTTTAGGTTATGAAAATCAAACATTTTCTTTCTACAAATATTTAAGGTAGAATTAAATGCCTTGGTATAATTCACTCAAACGTCAGCCAGAGCTACCATCTGATCAAACATTATCAAACTTCTCAACGCACGCCAAGAAAATATGTACATACTGCTCTTTAGGAAAAATATGAGCAGGTTGTCAACCGGGGTATTGTCTGGGGATTTTGCAATGCCCTGTCGAATATTCATACCTCGTCTCTGGAATTTTGAGGCCTTAGCGACCGAGTGACTTTTTCTAGCTAGCTTCAGCGTACGATTTGTCACAGAAAATGGAACACAAGAATTCAAATTGAACCTGTCACACGGGTTATTTTTATTAAGAGAGACACGCAGCATGTTCCCTTTCCGATCCTGTCGGCAGCGTCTTTTTGTTGCTAAAGCTACTGTTGCTTAAATGAAACACGTGGCTCTTAACCCAGGAGAGAACAGTTGAGTTAAAGATCGGCGCATCAGTCGTGAATAATTCTCCGCAGGAACTTTCTTTGATTAATATCAAAATTATTGTTCCTCTGGTTTTCACTAACAAAAACACACTTCTGAAGACTTTTCAGCATTAACAGGCTTAAAGTTAAACTATTCTTTCTTTCCCTGGCTAAATAACTTCATAATTAAGGAGAGAGCTGACGGTGGGCTAATGAATTCTTGATGCTTAATTTCTTGGAGGTTACTATTATGGTAAATGGATTTTAGAAAAAGAGGCAAGGATTAGGGACATTGTTTGGGATTTGTGTCTCAGTGTTGGGGATATTTTATAGCAAAGCAGAATAGACTCAACATTCTAGTTCTTTTTCTGCTATTTTTTTATAGCAGTCGTTTTACGTAAAAGGGATGATAAAGGTTTATTATATTGTAAAAGATAACAACAACTTATCGCTCACGATGAACGAACGACCCAACGATAAATCGCTAAAAGCCGCAACAAAAGCTTTTTCTCGTCGTGCGTCAAAAAGTTCGATATCCGTAACTTGCAACTTTCAGAAAGGCTGTTTTTCATAAAAGAAAATTCCTGGTGACAACTGATCAAGAGAGTAAACAAGGGAACTTTGCTAAATTTTACAGAGTTCTCTTTAGGCTACAAATAACCGACCTCCAGTGACTCGAAGTTTCTCTTGAAAATCTTAGCTACCTAATCTTGTCAACAACCTAGTTATTAATATATAATTCTGCAAACTTTTTCCGATTTGATTTACTTTTGCAAGCACCCAAGGCCACTTACGGAAAATACGCAATTCCTAGGCCGTACAAGTAGAAGCTCAGATATTACGTACCCAGGAATCTCCTCACCTCTGATCATCTCTCTCTCTCTCTCTCTCTCTCTCTCTCTCTCTCTCTCTCTCTCTCTCTCTCTCGCTCTCTCTCTCTCTCTCGTTTTGTCATCAAAGACTTCTAAAGTAAACTCTGTTGTCAAGTCTCACACTATAGGTTACCAAACTATAACGTGTCTATGAAAAATTTACTTCTAATTAAAACCGAAAAAAAGATCCGAACAGAGCAAATAAACTAATATAAAGAAAATCTAAAGAATTCAGAAGTTCTCCAACAGTACAAAACTCAAATTTCGACGAAACAGCTTATAAAGAATGTATACAGTTCCTGTCAACATACACTCGGAGCTTGATTAAGCGTTTGAGTGTTACAGAGATCTCCAGGGCAACCTGTCCATCTTCATGTGTAGTTTGCCAAAATTAATCAGTTGAGATTCTTGTTTTGAACAGTCATGATATGTCCCATAGTCTAGTACAGGACGTTGAAATATTGAGCATTACAAAGGCTAAAACTAAATTTTTGTTTCCCTCTATTTGTAAGCCAAAAATAATTTAATTTCAGTTTTAATTGATTCGGATTCATGGTTTCTTCGCTCATGAAATAAATGGAAACAAACCTGATTTTGTCTTCATCTTCCATTAATACTCTTGATCCTGTTTTGTTTTTGGAGTAAACGATTTTCTTCCCCGTACCCCCCCCCCTCCTTCTAATTGTTCGGTGTTAATGAAGTTAACGCACACCACTTTCTTTAAAAGATATCCTCAGAGATTATAGCTAGTCATTTATATGATTAGAGCAAATCAAAAAAATGATTTGCTATAACAGTGAAAATGCTATAATTTTCATCAATTGCAGCAATATCTTGAACACTATACAAAAGCAAAACGGGCGTGTATTCCCATCAATGCTTTGAGAGTACCTTTCATCGTAATACGTAGAAGCAAAACAATTATTCGATAACGTTTCTGTACCTGCAACGTAATGAGGATCTTAAATACACGAACTCGATATTAAAGAAATGCCATACCAACTACACAGACATTCACACGTAAAAATAACAATTCTCTTAGAACGACAAAAACATTTTAACTGTAATAAAGTCGAGACAACCTTTTAGCTACTTATAGTCATGTCTGTGAACAGAAACCATCACATCTAACAGAATGAATACGTAGCCATGAACTTTCAAATGGAAATTCATGGAGATTCATTGTGAAAGATAAGGCACCGCCCTGCCATTCAACATAAAGTTCAAAAGCATGTATGAAGTGAGAGCAAAGTGAATGCTGAGAACACATTTATAATGCTTGAGAACAAGAAAGTTTTAGGAAATTTTCTGGTAACATACTTCATTTAAATATCAAAATTCTCTGGAGGTCCTAAGGGGTTGATACTTTAATTCCGAAATAAATGTTTAAAATTGGATATTTCTGGAAGCTTCATGGAATCTTGAACAAGATGCACTCTACAATAGGTGTTACTTTTCAGTTAGTAAGTGCTGATTGTTTTTTCCCCACGAAGACTGTTATCTTGGCTATTATCCTAATATTTTTTGTGCTGTGGAGAGAAGTAGTTGGGCCATTACAGACCAACTGTTATTGTGAGGTAAATATTATCAGCAAATAGTACCACATAAAGAAATGAGTAAAAAGCATCCTGGTTCTCAATCGCGTGTGCCTTCTTGGTGAAGAGAGGTACTGTACGACTGACTACTGCTCCGCTGATAAGATCCTTATCCTTCGTTAGAAGGACACCAAAATTGTTACTGTCTTGTCATCTCAAGATGGGGTCGCCCTCTTTTCTACCATCATGAGGTAAGACAAGGCTGCTAAAGAGAAGGTCGACTTTACCTGCTCAAAGGTCATCCAAGAAAATAATGGCTAGATGGATAACACCGACAAAAGCAACATGCTCACCCACCTTTATCAAATGCTCTTGTGAGCCAGGAGACGGTATAAGAAGGGCCCTTGGGCATGCTATTGACGTGTACGCCAGCAATGCTCGGGACATATACAACTGAATTGCTCTTGGGAAGGAACTCAAGAGCCTGAAGGCATTCAGGCTGGAAATCTCTAGACCAACCAGAAGGTCCTTGACAGGCAAGAGGAGCTGCCATTACCAAAGAAAGGACAGAGGGCTGAGCTACCTACCTTGGAGCAGCATACAGATCAGGCAAACCATTTGCAAATATTTATTCTCAACAGGTAAAGTTACAAGTCCCATGAGTCTGTAAGACATTCAAAATAGCCTTTTGTCTTCCAAATACCAGAAACTGTCCATGACGGTAAGGATGCACCTGACAACCAACTTCTAAGAGAGTAGTAAATATAGTATGTAAATATATTTATTTCATATTTCATTATTGTACATATCCAGATTGCTGTTCCATATTTCGTAGTTGCATTTCCCTTTCATGCGCGTTCATATTGTCCGTATTTCATATCTCCATTTCCATTCTGTTTCATATTCACATCTTCATTCTATGTATATTTAGTTAGAGAATTTATATTATTTTGCGAAATTTTATTATGCATGTCACATTTTCCTAAATTTTATTGAATGTCATTTTCCTTTGTCAGGTGTATATGACAAAAACCTTGAGAAAGTGGTACCCACTTGAAGAAAAATCGGAGTCCCTAAACCGGATTTATTTTACCCTATACTAACTGGTATTTGGTGTTAGAACGAGAAAAATCAAGAGTAAAAATATCTAATATTTGGACGTACTTTAACATCGCAAGGAGGTTTTTTGACACTTTTGGTACCCAGCAAAAAGATGCCCTAATGTGCAGAATGAAAGAACTATTGGTCTGTACATTACGTTAAAAAGCATTCAGTTGAGCTCAAAATAACAGCTACAAGCAAGACAGCTCAGCGCAGCCTACTCCATTCTGCGAACCTCTCAAATTATATCTTGATGATGTGACTGTTCTCTTAACAAAATGAAATCCAAAATGCAACCAATATCGAGCGATATCCTCCATCCCCCTTCCATTAACAAAGAGAGAGAGAGAGAGAGAGAGAGAGAGAGAGAGAGAGAGAGAGAGAGAGAAATTACTGAATATCATCTTACTTATTATTTGCTACGTGCACAGTCTTTGAAGATGATTTTCATATAACAAAACACTTGAAATATTCTTATACAAAAACACACGGACAAAGTATACACGGAAGTATATAAAAACCCACAAGAAAATTTACGGCTACCGGAGAGACCATAACATAACTTCGAGAAACAACCTTGTAGTGTTACGATTATTGTGGCGAGAACGACGCAGAACCTTCATTGATTTTGGGTCATTTCATATGTTTCAGCGATAACGTCAGAATTGTTGCCGTCTACCACTGCCTTCATAAACTTTTAAATAGTTTTTTAATTTATTTTTAATTTTCATAAGCGATAATTTCCGTTGTAAAGTGAAATAAAAACATTCGTATGAATATGTGTAGTGTAAAAGAAATAACTTGTTTAAAGATTATTTTGTATTTCTCTTCAATGGAAGACTAACAGTTGTTCTTTTTGCAGGCACTGCGTTAACGCATGAACAGCTTGACCAGTTCATTGTACGTTATATCGTAGGAGCTTTTTTTTTTTCGTTAATCATATAAATTCCTTTCCACTATTTAGGACTACCAAGAGTAATTTGGTTTGAAGGAATGCTTGGAGAGGTCTCTTTCAACATAACAGTTGGTTATACTCATAGATTGTGGAATTATGTTCATCTGAGTGCATGCTGATTTCTTGCTTCTTCATGAGCCTTGTTTCTAAACTACCTTTCTTTTACGTTCGTTACTCATGCAGTAAGTTTTAAGATTTTTATAAATTTGAATTAAATGATACTTGGTAAGGATGTGATGATCCTAAGTTTATTGTAATTCATGAGTAACCACACCGATCATCGTGGATTAAGCGATGTTCTTAAAACCAAAGGCAATTAAGACCTTTACCGTCAAGCCAAACTTCCACAGAGAGAGAGAGAGAGAGAGAGAGAGAGAGAGAGAGAGAGAGAGAGAGAGAGAGAGAGAGAGAGAGCAGGATTAGTAAAGAATTCGTTAGATTTTCAGGGTCTGAGAATAGCACAAAGATCAGTCGCGACGAGCCGTTGCATTTCCACTGTGATGTACAAGTACAATTGGCGTTTAAAAAAATCACTGTATTTTACATATCCAATATTTTAGGCCGAAAGCGTTATGCAACTTGAAGTTGTTGTACACGTGTTTTACACAATCATACGGCATTTTTCCAAACCTAACAGGGACTAGGAATCAGAGTTTTTTTTGTTTTGTTTTTTATAAAGAGCTATTGTAATTGCATTTTCGGGACAATTTTGTCACTAAAGTGCCCAGATATTGCTCTATAACGGGCCAGCGCTGTCAAACTTGCATTATTCCTGGATAGTTTTCGTGATCGTTGGACCTATGGAAATTTCCTTCCGTTAAAAAAAATCGTATAATCCTTTGGAAATGAAATATCGAAAATAATACCATTAAACCGAGAGAGAAATAACAAAATAGTTAACAGGAGAGATATGTACTCTTCTAAGGGTGAATTATACTCGTATTTATAGGAAAGTGTATCCTTTTGCCTGAAGAGGAGCCTATTAGGTATTTCAGAAGTTTGAGTCATGGTTTTTTGTCAATATCTTTCAAATTAATTGATGTTACTTTGCAACAGTGTGTTTAACACCCTCCCCTAAGTTTTGGTAATAAATTCAGTTTCCAAATTCAGCTTTTTCAGGCACTTTACTCTTGAATTTGATGGGATAGCAAGCAAACTGATTAATGGTTTCGGACATACGGGCTTGGGTACTACTGAACGTGTCCTGAGTTTCCTCTTCGAGTCCATCATTCTTCTCCGTACCCGTCCTTGGCGTCATTGCACCCCGTAGCGCATGACTTTCTTCATGAATGCAATTGTTTTTATTTTGTTTGTATAATTTTGTTATGAAAAGTTATTTCACGTTTATTTTAAATTCACTGTCTACATATATAATGAAAAATAATGGGTCAAAATCACAAACAGTATATATACCATGTGAGACAATGTACACGATATCATAGATGTATGTCAATAAATCAGTTTTATATTTCCTTATTATATATATATATATATATATATATATATATATATATATATATATATATATATATATATATATATATATATATATATATATATATATATATATGACCGTGAAATATAAACGTAAGCAATATCTTACCTATTCAGATTTATTCTTAGTCTTTTGGCAGCTTTCTGCTGGCTGTAAACTTCAAGAAGACGTCTAGCAGATGCATTTCTGCATCCACGGGGATATCTCAGCATGTAAACCATAACTCTGGATAGCGACGACACCACCTTCTCTGTAGTTACTGGATACACAAGTGATAAACCCGTCGTTTAACCCGATATTTCATTCATCAACTGCAAAGATTTCGGAAACCCCGCAATTCTGTATAACCAGGTAGGTCGTTAGCTCATTTCATCCTACATTGCTCAGTTGAAAAATTGCAATGCTGAAATATGCTTGAAAACATTCCATTATATAACAAATATTGCGAAGACACACACACACACACACACACACAGAGAGAGAGAGAGAGAGAGAGAGAGAGAGAGAGAGAGAGAGAGAGAGAGAGAGAGAGAGAGTGGGGAATGAATGAAAAGACAGACGGGGAAGTGAGGCTTAAAGAATGAGGAAAGATGGATGGTAGGAGAGATAAGTACCCCAAGAGTGCTTATCCGAATGAATTCGTAAATCATGCCTGGCTAGGTTTGGCTATGTCCTAGAATTCAACAGTAAAGTGCCTTTAAAATCTGCCTTTGGACATGGAATTTTTTATCAAAAATTAGTGGAGGGTGTGAGAAACTATGCTTCAAAGTATCATAGCAATCAATCGATTGGTTTGAAAGATATTGGCAAAAAACGATGACCTAAACTTCCTGGAATTCGTAGTAGTATAGACTCAAAACTTTCATAAGAACGAAGTTTAATTTCTTATGGTTTTGTTTGTCAGCTGTTGGGAAGAATAGTAACAGGAGGTACAATATATTCAAGACTAGCCGCGAAGAGAAAGTAATTCCTCTAAATTTCATAACCATTGCAAGACTTTTGCTGGAGTTTGTTCTCAGCGTCAAGAAATCAAGGGAATAACGGTCAAGTACTGGCAGGCATTCGTTATGGTTTCATTACAGCATTTTATAGTAAAGTAGCCGATCTGAAGCGAATCTGGTCTTGAAATAAAGAGTCATATTTAATAAAAAAATAAAATCTATGACAAGAATTCTCCAGTCATGTGGCAATTTCTTAAGAAGGATGACCGTTATATTGGAAACAGACCAATTTTAAATAAATTGCTTTTCTGCATTGGGAACTGCTTACCCTTTATGAGCCGAGGTACGTTCTGTACCTCTAAGGATTTTTCAAGGCGAAAAGGTTCTGGACAACCATTGGCTGTTAACAAAATCATCACCGTTATCTATAATTGGTATTAAGTTTGCTAACCTTGATGCAGTTTTCATATATATTTAACATAAAAAAATAACCGCATTTTATATAATATAAGCAAATTTTTTGTATAAGATATTAAAATTAATAAATATAAATAGATAAACATAAATAAAAATAAAAATATTAAAATGAATAAAAATAAGGAGTAAAATTAAATAAATAAAACCAAAAAAATAAAGAAAAATTCAATAAAGAAAAATAAATGAAAAAAATAGGAGTGAAAATAAATAAAAATGTAAACAAAAATAAATAAAAATAAAAATAAATAAGAATAAATGAATATAAATAAAAATAAAAAAAATTCTTAGGTAAAAATAAGTAAATAAAAATTAATAAAAATAATAAAAAAATTATAAATAAAAAGAGTATATCAGTACAAATTAATAAATGAAAATATAAATAAATGAAAAATAGTAATATATAAAAATAAAAGAAAATAAATACATAAATAAAAATATAAAAATAAAAAACAAAGAAAAATAAAAATAAAATAAATAAATAAAAAATGAAAACAAATAAAAATAAATAAATAGATATAGATAAATAAAAATAAATAAATTAAAATACATAAAAATAAATAATTAAAAACTTATAAATGGTAATGAATATAAATATAAATAAAAATAAATAATTCAGAATAAATAATAATAAATAAATAAATGAAAATAATTAAATAAAAATAAATAATAATAACTAAATAATATTAAATAAATCAGAAATATAAATTAAATATAAATAAAATTACATAAATAGAAGTGAATAAAAAATAAATAAGTAAAAATAAAAATACCCAAAGATCAATACAAATAATTAAATACAATTAAATTAAGATAAATAAATGAAATTAATAAAGAAATCAATTAAAATAGGTAATAAATGATAAATACAAATAAATAAATAAATAAATAAGAATAACTAAAAATAAATAAAAATGAAAAAGAAGATAATGATAAATGATAGTAATTAAATAATAAATAGATAATCAAATAAAAATGAATACAAAGTAATATATAAACAAACAGAAAAAATAAAAAAATAAATAAATATATAAAAAAGTAATATTAATAAAAAAAATTCAAGTAGATATATGAAAATAACCAAATAAAAAAATAAATAAATAAAAATAATTAAAAATAAACAAAAAACAAATGTGAATCAATAAATAGAAAATAAATACATAATAAATGAACAAAAATTAATAAATAATAAATAAGTATAAATAAGAAAATAAAAAAA
>JANJGK010000010.1:55493746-55496246 GCA_039081455.1 Macrobrachium rosenbergii | reverse complement strand
TTTTTTATTTATTTTTATTTATTTATTTATATTTATTTATTTTACTATTTATTTTCATTTATTTTTATTTATTTTTATATTTATTTATTTCTATTTATTTAATTTAATTTATTTTTGTTGATTTATTTTCATTTAGTTTTATTTACTTATTTTAATTTATTTTTATTTATTTATTTTTATTTATTCATTTTTATTTATTTATTTATTAATTTATTTATATTTATTTAATTGTTTTTATTTATATATTTTATTTATTTATTTATTTATTTTTATTTATTTATTTTCATTCATTTCTATTTATTTATTTTTATTTATTTATTTATTTATTTTTTTTTATTTTTATTTATTTATTTATTTTTATTTATTTATATTAATTTATTTTCCTGTATTTGTTTATTTTTTTATTCATTTATTTTCATTTCTTTTTATTTATTTATTTTTTTTATTTTTTAATAAATTTTTATTTATTTCTATATTTATTTTATTTATGTTTTTATTTTTATTTATTTATTTTCATTTATTTTGATTTATTTATTTATTTATTTTATTTATTTATTTTCATTTATCTATTTTAGTTTTTTTATTTATTTATTTTTATTTATATAATTTTTATTTATTTATTTATTAATTTTTTTATTTCACTTATTTACTTTTATTTATTTATTTTTATTTACTTATTTATTTTTATTTATTTCTTTATTTATTTTTATTTATTTATTAATGTATTTTTATTTTTTATTTAATATTTTAATAATTTATTTTTTCATTAATTTATTTTTTTATTTATTTATTTTTATTCATATATTTATTTTTATTCATTTATTTATTTTTTATTTCTTTATTTTCTTTATTTTTTATTTTATTTTTTTATTTATTTTTTGTTTATATATTATTAATTAATTTATTTATTTTTATTTATTTATTTTTTAATTTATTTTTTTACTTATTTTTTTATTTATTGTTATTTATTTATTTTAATTGATTTTCATTTATTTATGTATTCATTTTTAATTATTTATTTTCATTTTTTATTTATTTATTATTATTTATTTATTTTTATTTATTTATTTTTATTCATTTTACTTATTTTTTTCTTTATTTTTTACAAACAATTTATTTTTATCTTTTTTATATTTATTTATTTTTTTTATTTTTATTTATTGATTGGTTTTTATTTATTTATTCATTTATTTATCTATTTTCATTTATTTTTATTTAAGGATGTTTAATTTCTTATTATTTTGTTTGTCAGACTCTTGGGAAGAATAGTGACAGGAGGTCCAATATATTCAAGAAGAGCCGCGAGGAGAAAGTAATTTCTCTAAATTTCATAACCATTGCAAGACTTTTGCTGGAGTTTGTTCTCAGCGTCAAGAAATCAAGGGAATAACGGTCAAGTACTGGCAGGCATTCATTATGGTTTCATTACAGTATTTTATAGTAAAGTAGCCGATCTGAAGCGAGTATGGGCTTGAAATAAAGAGCCATATTTAATAAAAAATAAAATCTATGACAAGAATTCTCCAATCATGTGGCAATTTCTTAAGAAGGATGACCGTTACATTGGGAACAGACCAATTTTAAATAAATTGCTCTTCTGCATTTGGAACTGTTTACCCTTTATGAGCCGAGGTACGTACTTTACCTCTAAGGATTTTTCAAGGCTGTTAACAAAATCATCACCGTTATCTATAATTGGTATTAAGTTTGCTATCCTTAATGCAGTTTTCATGTATATTCAACATCAAAAAATAACCGCAATTTATATAATATAAGCAAATTTTTCGTCTAGGATATAAAATGGTTACTAATTCGTCTTATTTTCCAAGTTTTGATTTGCGTTAGCTGTTTGCTTGAAATTGGCCATGGAAGGTTATAAGATAAACACACACACACACACACACACACACACACACACACACACACACACACACACACACACATATATATATATATATATATATATATATATATATATATATATATATATATATATATATATATATATATATATATATATATCATTTAAATTTCTGACTCACATCGGGATCGAATCGAGGTCTTTCAATTGAAAGGCAAGGGTGCTGTCAACTGAACCACTTTTGTCATAAAAGAAGTTTGAAATCAAGTACTACTATACATGATGCTTTCACTTGGGCAGGCTGCCTAGCATATTGGCGAGTTGTATCTAACTTCCCGACCCAGCAGTGACTCAGTTGACAGTATTTCATGTTAATTATCCTTTCTGAGTGAATATGATAGAGGTAATCAACACACAATCATATGCAGAACAGAAAAAAAATTCTGACTCACACTGGCATCGAACCCAGGCCTTCCAATTGAAAGGCAAGGGCGCTGCCAACTGAGTCACACAAGACATAAAAGAAGGTGGAACCTAAGTACCACTATAACTACGGCTTTTACTTAGGCAGGCCTACTGCCTAGCATACCAGCGAGTTTTACCCAACTTCCCAATCCAGCTGTGATCCATTTGTCATCA
>JANJGK010000010.1:55486246-55488746 GCA_039081455.1 Macrobrachium rosenbergii | reverse complement strand
ATTTTTTTTACATAAAACTGTGTTATAAGAATATATTCGTAATCGGTAAACGAAAACCAGTCATCAAAAAGAGAGCAAAATTACGAAAAACATCTTAATCAAATTGAACTATTTTTTTATTTTGTATATATTTCATTTTTTCCCCTTTTTTATGATTTTAATTTATTTATCTATTTATTATTATTATTATTATTATTATTATTATTATTATTATTATTATTATTATTATTATTATTATTATTGCACTCTTATAATTTGATATCATAAATAAAAATAAAGAAAAATAAATAAATAAATAAAGATAATTAAATAAATATAAATAAATAAATAAATAAATAAATAAAAATAAATGAAAATGAATAATATTAAATAAATAAAAAAAACAAATGAAAATAAATATATAAAAAATAGATAAAAATAAAAAATTGATAAAAATTAATAAATAAATAAAAAGAAAAATAAATAAATATTCAAATAAATAAAGAAAATAAATAAAAAATAAGTACGTAAATAAAAATAAATGAAAATAAATAATTAAAAATAAATAAATGAAAATAAATAAATAAATAAATGAAAATAAATAAAAAATAATAATAAATAAAGAAATAAAAAATAAATAAATAAATAAATAAATAAATGAAAATATATAAATAAAAAAAAAATAAAAATAAATAAATAATTAAAATAAGTAGATAAATAAATAAAAATAAATTAAAATAAATAAATAAGAATAAATAACTAAAGAAAAATAAATAAATGAATGAATGAAAATAAATAAATAAAAAAAAACAAATAAATAAAAATAAATAAATAAATGAATAAAAATAAATAAAAATAAATAAATAAAATAAATGAATTAATATCAATGAATAAATAAATAAATAAATAAATAAATAAATAAATAAATAAATAAATAAATAAATAAATAAATAAATAAAAATAAATAAATAAAAATAACTAAATTAATAAAAATAAATTAATAAATAAATAAAAATAAATAAATAAAAATGAATGAAAATGAATAAATAAAAATAAAGAAAGGAATAAAGATAAATAAGTAAATAGAAATAAAAATAAATAGATAACGATAAATTATTATATATAAATAAAAATGAGTAAATAAATAAAAATAAATAAATAAATAAAAAAAAAATAAATGTAAATATATAAATGAAAATAAATTGATAAAAATAAATAAATAAATAAAAAAAAATAATAAATAAATAAAAATAAATAAAATAAATAAATAATAATAAATAAATAAAACTAAATAAATAAAAAATAAAAAATAAATAAATGAAAATAAATAATTAATTAAAAATAAATAAATGAATAAAAATAAATGAAAATAAATAAGTAAAAATAAATAATTAAAAAAAAAATAAATAAAATAAATAAATAAAAATAATTAAATCAATATAAATAAATAAATAAATAAAAAAAATAAAAATAAATAAATAAAAATAAATAAATAAGTAAAAATAAATGAAAATAAAAATAAAAATTAATGAAAATAAATAAATAAAAATAAAAAATGAAAATGAATAAGAATGAATAAATAATTAAAACGAAAATAAATAAATAAATAAATAAAAATAAATAAATAAATATAAATAAATAAATAAATAAATAAATAAATAAATAAATAAATAAATAAGTAAAAAAAAATAAAAAAGTAAACAAATAAATAAAAATAAAAAATAAATTAAAATAAATGAAAATAAATAAATAAAAATAAATAAATATATGAAAATACATAAATAAACAAACAAATAAAAAATAAATACAAAAATAAATAAATAAATAAAAATAAATTAAAATAATTAAATAAAAATAAATAAATAAATGAATATAAATAAAAAAAGAAATAAAAATAAATAAATAAATAAAAAAATCAATGAAAATATGTAAATGAAAATAAAAAATAAATAAAAATAAAAAAATAAATAAAAAAATAAATTAAAATAAATAAATAAGAATAAATAAATAAAAATAAATAAATAAATGAACAAAAATAAATGAAAATAAATAAATAAAAATAAATAAATAAATAACAACAAATAAATAAATAAATAAAAATAAATAAATTAAAATAAATATATAAAAATAAATAAATAAATAAAAATAAATAAACAAACAAATAAAAATAAATAAAGATAAATAAATAAAAATAAATAAATGAATAATTATAAATAAATGAATAAAAATTAATGAAAATAAATAAATAAAAATAAAGTAATGAATAAAAACAAATAAATAAATAAAAATAAAAAATAAATGAATAAAAATAAATGTATATAAATAAAGAAAAATGAATAAATAAATAAAAATAAATAAACAAATAAAAATGAATGAATAAAAATAGATAAATGTAAATAAATAAATGAAAATAAATAAATGAAAATAAATAAATGTAAATAAATAAATAAATAAAAATAAACAAAAATAAGTAAATAAATAAATTTTAATAAATAAATAAATAAAAACAAATAAATAAATA
>JANJGK010000010.1:55455517-55480517 GCA_039081455.1 Macrobrachium rosenbergii | reverse complement strand
AGAAACTCAAACGAGCTGAGACCAGGTATAGCACTATAGAAAAAGAATTCCTGGGCATGATCTTAGCCATGATGCAATTTGAGTACTATCCTGCCAAGCATTAATTCCCATTGGCCATCTTTACTGATCATAACCCCCTTAAGTATCTCACAACTTTATGAAACCAGAACAAGCGCCTTATGCATTGGTGTCTTGACCTCCAGGATTACAATTGGAGGATTGAACACATTAAAGGTACTGATAACAAGTGCGCTGATGTCCTTTCCAGGCATCATAACTAATGGCTAAAGTAATAGCCTGTCATATACCCACCTCCCGAGCATAACGTGGCACTCCTGCCAGAGTGAAGGGTCATGTCTTGCCCCCTTGAATTAATCTTTCCCTTAAGCATAAGATACTTCCTACCTTGCTCTGTCCTTTCCATGTACTTAAATTAGTGCCAAGAGGCAACCGCAACCTTAGTGCCATGTCTGGCATCATGCCAGTTGTCCCCAAGTACTATGGCATCACCTAACATAAGCCCACGAGTACTTCATTTATGACGCCTCATCAAGGCAAACTAACTGCATGACTTGACTATGCAAAGTTAAACTTACAATTAAGTGCATGGCTAACCTTAGAATTACTTTAGTGATAATTCTAATAAACTGTTTACATTGTTACCCTGATTTATATGATCATGAGATATTTTACTAAGAATTGTAATAATCACTGCCGTTGAGTAGCTTCCAGCCTAATGAATTTTGTCACTAGCAGCACCTCATTCTGTGTTAACATTAAATTTGGAAATTGATGTAAAATCTTTTTGCACTAACTTTATTTTGCAGAAACCCTAATTTTCAGATAACGAATGTATCAAGGGAAATTTAAACGCCGTGTTGGGCGTGGACCCAACCACAGACATTGAACTCTACAGTGTGCCATTGAAGTGGATTTCTTCGACATTCTTCAAATGTTATTTGTTAGCGCAAATTGTTCTTTAGCAGGACCTTGTTTCCCTGCCTGAGTTAACCCCCGTTCTTCTAATTTTGTTAGTGTAAATATAAGCGAATCTAAAGTGAACTTAAGTATTTATCTACAACTTCCGCCCTTTTGACCAACAGCCTTCAGCTCCTTTTCTTTCTGTTGTGGGTGCCTGATCCCAAAGTACAGTAGTAGTCAGATTAAATAGATTTCCCATGGTAAGTGAAGTATCCTCCTAGAAAAGCATGAAGGTAATTTCCATGCTCAGAATCCAAGCTTCCTCTCAGTTAAAACTATGATATACATACATACAGTATATATATATATATATATATATATATATATATATATATATATATATATATATATATATATATATATATATATATATCTATCTATATATATATATATATATATATATATATATATATATATATATATATATATATAATATATATATATATATATATATATATATATATATATATATATATATATATATATGTGTGTGTGTGTGTGTGTGTGTGTGTGTGTGTGTGTGTGTTTACTTAATTTAGTTGATTCACTTCACTACCTTCAGCCTGCTATAATAATTATAATATATATAACGTAATTTACGATAAAACAACAACTGCGATCACCATTATCATGAATGAATTCACTTGCAGATTGCCATGAAAATTGTTTTTAATAATAATCTTTGTGTGAGGTCGTTAATATATATTTCCATTTGAGTATTTTATTTTTCACTGAAGTACGAAAATGACAAAGAAATATTTAATTTAATCTACAGTGATTCATATGAAACGTTCCTGTGGAGATTATGTATTCTATAGAGATTTAGACATCAAAAAAGTGGCTAAAGTGTAAAATGACGCCACATATCAGTAAGTTTGTGCAAAAACTAAATGTTTAGCATCTATACTGAAGAAATAGATTCATTAGCATGAAGCAGCAGTAGGCTACACTCTCTTTTTATTCATTTCTGTATCCTTCATTTCAACAGGCAATTAAATGGTAACACATAAGAGGAATGAGTGGTTAAGAGATTTCTGGATTGGAACAAATAGAAATGAACTAATGGTTTAACTTACAGAGTGCCCAGTGGATGTCATCTTTATGCAATGTTCTTTTCTTGGTGGAAAAGGCACTGAAGAAAATTGTTTGTAATTGGATTTCCGACTCTGTGTTTCGTTTTTTGCAAATTCTGTGAGATCGAGTGTTTGAAAAGCAATGGCAACTATTTTTTTGTGATTTTCTGTCTTATCGACGTGTTGTTAAAATTACAGGTAGCCTCATTCATGGGCAGGTGAGGTAGTTGCAGTGAAATATTGATGAACATTCAGGTGACGGATCTGGACAAGACATTGATCCCCAAAAAATGTTGTCCTTAGCCCCTGGAACACTTGAATGTTTAGCGGTATTATATGAATATTTTCAACTCAGCTCAGTTATCCTGCCGTCGTTTGTTGACAAATTTTACGAATTAGGTAAGTGGGGTATTAGTTAAAGCTAGCAAATATCATGGGGAATTTCAGAACACAAAAGAGAACTTAATTATCATGCTTCTGTTCCATCCATCTCATGAATATGGAACTTTGGGAGCTCCTCTGTACTTTCTGAATCATAGAATTCATCAGTCCAAGTCGATGTAAGCAGCCATATCAGGAGGGAAAGACCTCGGTCTCTAATTATGCTATTTGTTTTTTTCAGGGTTCGTTCGCCTAGATTATATGAAATTAATCATTAGTAAATTACTTTAGGACAAATACAATGAAAAATTATTTCAAGGTCATTGTGCTGGTGTAGTTTGTATTATGTTTTTCGTCCCATTGAGCTGATCTCCATTTTCGAGAATGGACTGATGGCTTTACTGGAACAAAAAAAGTGAAGATTGGTCATTTAAAACTTACGGGAAGTGGTAAACCGTTTCCAGCTATATTTCAAAATTTTTAACATTTTCACTAATCTAATTTGTTTCTCCAAACTGTAATTTTTTTGTGCTACATCACGATATTTGACAAAGTGGGGATTTTTTGGGGAAAGAGGTTGATTGCCCCATGCTGTGTTTGTACATTTAATACTTGTAAAGATTCCAGTTCTGGGACTTCGACCAACTAAATGTGACCTTACAATGATTTTTGTCGTCTTACCAAAACCCCTGATGTCACCTTTCAGCTTCGGTTTTTGTTGGGTTGCATAGTGGTTCATATTGTTATATGTGTACACTTACTCAACTGATGGTTGGTAAACCTGTTGTAACAGCAGCAATGCCAGACTTCGTAGCCATGCTCATAGGCATGCGCGGGTATGCGGTGTCACGTGCGTTCCATGAGGCTAGTCAACAGGGCTAACATAAAAGAGTCCTGCCTAGTAAATGGAATCAACAAGACACTAACTCGATTCCCAAGCCAAAACTACCATGTACCTACAGACCCACTGCTTCACTTAGTTGTACCGAAAAGATAGCTAAGAGGATGATCGTCAACAGGCTACTTTGAAAGGCAGGCACCTAACATTCATGAATGTATGCTTACAAAAAAGGATTGGGACTCAAGAATACATAAATGATATCTTGTCTACAGTTAATAAAAAGAAAGCCTTAACCGTTTTTTCGACCTCGAGAAGGCCTACGAATTGGCAAATTCTGCGATCATTCTCTCTCTCTCTCCACTTGTTCAAAAAAGCACACAAGGCAACTTATTGGCTTGGGCACAAATTAAACTCGGAACAGAGAAGCGAGAGTCTGCTTTCAAGGAGCTCTGTCTGAGTTATTTGAATATGAAAATGGGACACCACTGGCGCAGTTCTTAACCCCTTTCTCTTCGGTGTTCCAATGGAAAATTTTGCTAAATAAACATTCCTTAAGAGGTAGAACTCTTTATCTATGCAGATGAACTCTGCATAATCTACCACTAGCAACCAGGCAACATTTAGTTACAAAAATCACAACAAGCACTTTATTTGACTGAAGAAAAATGCAAGGAACTAGGTCTCAAAATAAATACTAATGAAACCAAGTCGTGGGCTATGATACAATCGCCTTCCTAATAATTTCACTATCATGGGAGAAGACATTGAATGAGTAAATAATTTAATTTACCTTAGAGTAAATATCATATGCTATCGCCCGGTAAATGAAATGCATCACCTGAAGCCAAAGCAAAAATGTCGCTTAAATGTCTACATTCTAACAACCAGCTCTTTAGTGGAATACGCAGGCCAGGCGCTCACGAAACTGACACGTTCTCAGCTTTGAACGATTGGAGTGATTAAAAATATGCAATGAGAATGACTGCAGAAGACCCAGTGTTGACCAGACCCTTTCTGTCCGGGGCTGAACCCAATCTTCTCTCTCTCTCTCTCTCTCTCTCTCTCTCTCTCTCTCTCTCTCTCTCTCTCTCTCTCTCTCTCTCTCTCTCTCTCTCTCTTCCAGGAATGACCTAAGAAATACTCTCATCACTTCTAAAGCCTTGGAAAATGGCAGAGACTGCCCCTTAAAGAACAAAATATTAATAATTAATTTGCACGAGGAACTCAGCCCTCCCGAGAATCATACTGGGAGCCTTTTCACTGCCCTGACAAGGACGGACATCCAAGAGGCAGCTACTGCAACAAAGAAACAAACACCCAGTGACACCTACATCGAGCTTCCCCCTTGGGCTCCCATCTTCTACCTCACTGTTCTTGCGACAAACAAAGCACTTTGATCTCCTGCTCAACTCAGACACACGGCGCAAGATGCCCTAAACAGCATGTCAGCCTCTAATGTTTATTACACAGACGGCTCAATGGATCGTAATATTCCCTAAGAGAGAGCTGAGGTCTCGGATAATACCCCGACCCTACAAACAAGACCCAGTTGCCATCCTAAAAGCGCAAGAAAAGACTTTAAAATAAATTAGGTAACACAACAATACACTCTGACTCTAGGGGGAGCGATTCTCGCAATAAACAACTAACGGCTGCTCCACCGCCACTGCACCAACGATTTTGTAAACTATAAAACGACGCAATAAATTAGAAGAAGCATAATGTATACAAAATAACGAAATTTTTGGACAATTCATACAGTGTACTCCTTGTCTCTATTCATTTCACGTAATTTTGTCAGCACATGAAAATGTCCCGGAATACTTGCTGTAAATGAAATCTATTAAAGAAATGCTCCCAAAACAGAAATGGACAGCAGCAGATGAGCAAGACTACGATCTAGAACAAAACTAATCAAATGCCAACATTTCTAGCTAGTACTCTCGAACTGAAGATTTTTCCTTGCCTGCAAAGACTAACAAATTCCGCAGGACGCCTCAAGTGCATATAAATCAAGCATAGGGGTGTGGATTTCTATAGCTAAAGGATACATATCACTATAACAGTAAACCCAAGTAATATGGTCTTATGTATAAATAGCTATAAAGATGAACTGCAATTTTAATTACACAATCATAAATGTTTACAAGCTTTGGGTGTGCAGATTACGTTCAGCACGATATGAAAACTTTTTATGTAATATATACTGTTTTATCTTGGAATGCCAAATATATTGTTATTATCAGGTTACTTAAGATTGGAATGTCTGCAAAATTTTCCTCTTGTTGATAAGAAAGAAATGCAAAGTTATTTCCGGTTACTTGGTGAGAAAAGGAATTTTCAGAAAGCTGCTGAGTAGGCCATCCATTTCCCTTGGTACCCCTGAAAGATTGATAACTGGCACTAGGGAAGAATCACGAAATGGGCATCCATTTCCCAGGTTTCACTGAAGTGTTTGGAACTGCAGTAAAACTTAGATCAACCGCTAAGAAGCTCGAGGTATTGGATGAAACGATAGAAGCAAACACAGACCAATAATAAAGGGATCCTTGCAAACAAGTGCTCAATGTTCTGGTTTTCTGTTTCCTTCTGAGTTTTTATAAGGTACAAAAACTAGCGTAATAAATCTTAATATATCGCTAAGATTTTGTTCTCTCGCCAGTCTTTGAAGTATATTACCATGTATTATTATTATTATTAATCAGAAGATGAACACTATTCATATGGAACATACTCACAGAGGCCATTGCCTCGAAATTTAAGTTTCCAAAGAATGTGGTGTTCATTTAAAGTAAGTAACATAGTGTAATATAGAAAGAAAAGATCAGTTATTAGACAAGAAGAAAATAAATCAACTAATTAATAAATAAATAGATAAAAATAAAACAAGTTATTAAAACATAAGAAAAATAGTTTTAGGTGGTACTGCATTGCATCTTTGTCAACTTTTGAGGTTCCTGTTGCAAAACATCCTCAGGTAGACTATTCAGAGTCCACTGGTGTGAGGAATAGAGGAGCTCTGGAGACTGGAGCTGAGAGGTTCGACAGCATGGCACATTTACTGCATATTGATGCTGCTGTTCAGCAAATTTGGTTGCTCTCGGCAGAAAAAGAGGATCAAGGACCAGTTTTGAATGTGAAAGATCTCTGTTAAAATACAACTTATGAAAAAGTGACAAACGAGAGACGATCTGTTGGTGGTTCAAGTTATACCTGTTAATGATAGGAAACAAAAATCTACTACCATGAACCACTACCTAAAAGAGGTAAATCTCTGATAGAAACACACATCCACAACGGAGGACAGTATTCTAGTAAAGTAAGGACAAATGACCTCAAACATGTTGCATTGTATTAATGTTATGTACAGTACCTAATTTATGCGCAGCATTTACTGATACCTTCATTACGGCTTCAGACTCATTCCCATCCACTTGAAAGGGATAATAGGGTCGAAAATCTGCGTTAGATCTACTAATCAATACTGTTTTCGTTTTACTGGAGTTCAGCCTCATACCCCACCGATTGCACCATTCATTAATCCGGTCCATGTCACGATTTAGAAGAAGGGCAGCTTCATTTCTTATATGTGGAGACTTGACTACACCCACAAGTGTTGCATCATCGGCATACTGAACAATCTTGTTTTCCAGGCCAACAACCATATAACCTTTATATACTAAAAATAACAGTGGACCAAGAACACTACCCTGTGGGATTGAAGACACAATAGGTCTTGGTTTGCTAAAGATCCCATCAACAGCAACCTGCTGCTGTCTACCTGTAAGAAAATCTGGAAATAAACCTAAAACATATCCACCCACTACAATATTCTGAAGCTTATAAATAAGTAAGTACCTTCAGACTTACTAAGATGAAAGCAGCACTGAAATTTATTTGAATAGCTCTACACTCAAAACCCTTATTAATGTTCTCTTGCAAATGGCACATCAAATCCTAAAGAGGATCGCAAATACCTAACTGCTTTCAATATGCATATTGACTATCAGCTAACAATCCCCCAGATTCCACGTACTTATATAGTGGCTGAAAAATAAGTTCTTCTGCGACTTTTGAGGGTACAGGGAGAATAGAAATTGGCCTGTAGTTACTGCAGTCAACAGACATGCTATTCTTTGAAACAGGCACACTATTACTAAGCTTGCAATCATCCGCAAAGTTACTATGTTGACCTAAAATTCTACAGAATCTACTAATCTTGAAAGACAACATACTAGACATCTTTTTAAAAAAATAAAGGGTCTTCTCTACCCCAGCAATTAAGATTATCAAGAATTTTCTTAACATTCCTAGTGCAAAATGAAAATTTTGCAAGAATAAGTTTAGGATGACAAGTATCAGGGAGAAGGTCATCTTTAGCTGATTGCTTAGCCAATCAAACAAAATATTCAACAATCTCATCAACATTAATATTTAAAACTTAAGTTTTAGACTATAATCCTAAGTTCTGATATGAAAACAGAAGGCTCCTCTCCTTCTTTGAAACAAAAACAAGTCCATTTCTTAATTACAGCTGACTTATGTAATTCAGTCAAAGCAAAAGCCTGAATTAGTAAGTCTTTGGACTCTTTGTAACATTGTTTGTCGGCTGCCAATAAACCAAGTAAACATTTAACAAGTAGGCCTAGACCTTCTACGTGTTGCTTTAAAATTAATGATACCAATAGAAGAATATGTTTTGTTGTGACGTAAAATGTCATGGGAGTTATTGTTTGCTAGACTCGTTGCTTGTCCCAACAATTCAATAGCAGGTTCTTCGTTCTTTGTTTGAAATGAGTGACAAGGAAACTCGCTATTGGTTGCCAGCTGCAGGAGGATTCTAAAGAGGAAAATAATTCAAGCTGAGGTTCCAACTTCCAAGATCGAGAATTTGGTTTGTTCTGGCTGTTGTGTGCAGTGTTTGAAGGAATTTAAAGGAAATTTTAATGTAATTAGGATTTTCTTATTTCTTTGATAGCCTTGAGCGAACCATGTGGTTAATATTCTTTATTTAGGAGTTTTTTTCGGTGGTGGTGAAATAATCGAGGCACCAGATCCCTGTACAATTGAGATTAAATTCTGCTGTTCAGCGAAAATCTTCGGCAATTGAAGCCCGAGACTCCTACCAAATTTTAAGTAATTCAATCTTCACGAAAAGTTCAGATTAAATCGATTTTTGGGTGGGACATTTTAATCCTCCGAGAATAGATAACCCATTTATATTAAGTAATTGTCAGACGACGGCATTTATGCTGTTTTGACAAAGGTTCTTGAATCATGAGTTCGGAATGAATTACGTTTGAAGATGGTATGTATCAAATTTAACTTTTTTTATTCTTGGCAAAATTAGAAGAAATAATTTATAATTAAGCAATTTTTTAGTATACTCTTTGCATGGCACCAAATTGCCTTTGTGAGGTATAAAACTTGCCACAGAATACTGTAGGAGGCAGGGCGCGTTATATCTAATCTAGAATTGTGAATAACTGCAGGCATAAACTACGTAACCACAAATTCATGGTAAGTTTAGTCGGACACAATATTCCAAATGTGCAGCAGACCTTGGCTTTTCTGCCTCTTCATTTCCGATTAATGTTGAAAGTCAATTAACGATGTATCTCGGTAAAGTGTTAGACTTAACCTGTTAGCAAACACAAATTCCAAATACTAATTCAAGAAGATCTGAGCCTTCTTTAAAGCTCAATTTAAATATGAGTAATTTTCAGACACGAAAGTCACTAGTTCTTCACATAAGTTAGACATTTCTGAAGTATCTTATTTTTATTTAACGTGCTTCCGAATTTGAAGATGCAGCCAGTAATTTTTTTATATATTACTGAAAGACAGTCTTTAAAGTTTATACGCTTCGGAAGAAAATTATTGATTCTTAAAACTAACCTAAATTAGTTTTAAGTAAAAGAAAATTAAAATTTCTAAACTCTTTCTCTGCGTGAGGACCACATAATGAAAGTATGAACTAAATTCTGTTGAAGCAATAAAGTTAACTACTGTTTTAGTGAACGTAGTATTAATTGCCAAAATTACGGTCAAAATAACCAGGTTCATTAAACTGAAGAAACGTGATCCACTTACTGGCAACTGTGAATTAAGTAGTTCTTATTTCATTAATATAAACCTAAGCCTTTATTAGTTTATAATTATTAAACTCTAGATCGGAGGATAAAAATCTGGACAAAAATTCATTGACTGTCAGAACGAGGTTTCTTGCATTCAAAAGCCATTGGTTCAACAACCTAAATGATTTGCATTTTTCCCCAACTTACAGTGGCGGATATAGATTTTCTTTGTTGTAACTAAATTTAATTAAAACTAGGAATAATCGATAAACTAATTAAAGAAAACCCATATTTTGCAAAGAAATTTCTTATACCTCCAGTATGGACTATATTGAAATTCACTTGTCATAAATCACTGATGCTACTTAACCACTTCCAATACACGAAAGATCTATTTTTTTTCAGTCAGGCTAGCTACTCTTTGGAAGCTTTGAAAAAAACGGTAAAGAAAGAGGTTATTTTCCAAATTGTTATATATACTAACTTTCCAGTGTGACAATGGAAAGCTTGCAATGATAATTAATTTCTCATGCAGACTTCCCCTTAAGTGACGGATGCAGTTAAACCAATGAGTATCCCAAAATTCTTTGGAGCATTTACACGATGGTGTAAACGAGTAAGCATTCCTACATGTATGGGAGGACGAAAAGTCGAGTCCCTATAACTTGGAAAAAAAAGGGGGGCCTGAACAACCTGCGATTCGGTTAAGACAATTGATGAATCTAAAAAAAAAAAAAAAAAAAAAAAAAACCTGAGTGATAGATGAAGTGTGGCTCTCCTTTCGAAAGTTAGCTGATTAAAATCTCCAGTTTGTTATATCAGACTTGCTTTGCACATACAATCGTAGTCTTAATTAGGTAATAAAATTTCAAAAAAGTTACTCTTTTAACGCATGTAGATGCAATAACAGAGATAAATGCAACTTACCACCAAGAAAAACACATCTAGTGAAATAAGCTTTCGCATTACACTTTTAACGAAAGTAAGTCGTCCACTCTGTGGTATTGATGCAAGGGGCTAAGCTCAAAATCGTCTTCAATAAAAACTATAGAATGGACTGTAGATTTTTGTCCCGGTACACTTCAAACGCTGCCGTATCACACTCAGGAGTACATCTCAATCAGATCCTTGTTCCTTGTTGCGAGAGAGAGGCGCTTGCTTAACTTTCTACTCAACTCATCTCATTGCCACAAAGATTTATTTTTAAATAGGAGTATAAAAAATACACTTATGCTGCGTAAAAATTCTTCTTGTTTGCCCTTTTAACAGGCTGTATAAAGTAACCAGCCTACCAAGAACTGCCTAAAAAAATTCAAACAACTGCAGTAAGACGAAATTGTATAGTTCCGGAGGAAAGCTTGAGGACCATGTTTGTCCAAGAAACAGCACCCCACCAGACCCCAGAATCTGGATAGTATGAGAGGAAACTTAAGAAATGGGGGGTTCAATTTTGGTGTTTAATTTTCTTCTGTCATCCAAGCAATTATTCTACCGTTGCACATACATGGGGGACAGCTATCAAGTTCAAAATATAAAAGTAAAAAATGGAAAAATTGCACTAGGCACTAACACTGCTGCACAAACTTGTGTTTGTGTACCCCGTCGATGTGGGACCACCTTGACGTGATGAGGGGGCTCTTGAACCCCAGGAATTTGTTCCCGGGTTTGAGTCCAAGACCCTCATATATGACAATATATTTGTTTGGATTAATTTTGGTGGAATTTTCGGCCCTTGCTAAAATTTATTGGATCTGTTAAATAGGAAAAGATATCATAGCTGGGATTGGGTTTATATCCGAAGCTAAATAGTGGGAAGTATGGCAGGACCATCAACTGCCCGATAATGTTCGGACCTGAGAGTTATCAGATTGATAACTCAAAGGCAGAACTATTCCTTAGGGCTGGACCACAGATTCCAGTGGGGTCTGGTTCTGGGGATAGGACTCTCGGCATTATATCCGGTTTGCCCATAATATGATTAGGGTGGGAATGATTGTATTCTAGTAATATTGTCAGTCCTAGCAAGTGGGTTTGGCTTACACTTGAGCCACGCTATTCATGTTGTGCCATCCCCTGTAGGGTAAGGTAGGGTAGGGAGCAATCATTTGGGAGTTGGTTCTCACTTGTCCCATTGATGGAAGAATAAACTCCATGAAAGGCTGATGATATCTTTTTAAAGTGTTCAGGTTTATTTTGTTTATATTTATTTATTCTATTTTTATATATACCTCAATCTTTATGACTAGTAGTTTTAAAGATTTAAGTACCCCCGGGCCCTTTGATGGTAGCGACCCGGCACAGTTGACAACCGATTGAACCTCCTCTGACAACCTCTCCCTGGAAAAATCAGAAAAAATACTAATGTAATTACACTGGAACCCTATGCATCAATAAAAAGCAAACCGAAAAAAAAACAAATATCTTGACACAACCTTGACTCACTTCAGCTCCCTCTTTGGAAGTGGAAATTGGACAAGATTCCTGACTTTAGAAACAGCGAAGAAAATATCAGCATTGAAATTAGAAAACTTCCTGTTGAATCGACATTCAACGTCTGAAATGTCATTCAGACAAATAAAAGAGCAGATGTAGTTGATAAAAACCACAACAAAAAATCAATCAGAAAATTACTTAACAATAAAAAATATTGATAATATAAAAGTACATATAAAAAACATGACAATATGAACAGTGTGCAAGGTACCACAGTACTCCCTGATAATGTTGAAGAACCAATAGAAAAGAATATATTGCTGGATTCCCTTTAAAAAAGGTACAACAGTGTACAAGATTGCGAAATATACAACATAACCAGTAGACTGGGTAATGGAAAACACTGAGAATAGCAAAGATAAAATTTGAAGGCCTTGAATTACCCTTAAGAATTACAATCTTGGGCCAAAGCAGAGAACTGAGACCGTACGTTCCAAAACCACTACAGTGCCAAAACTGTAGTACGTATGGACACACAAGGAAAAATTGCCGTAATACATCTATATGTGCATACTGTGGATCTGACAAACATACCACACAATGGAGGTGTGGTGAACCAAAATGCGTGAACTGTGGACAAAATCTCCATACAAGATCTAAGGAGTGTATGTATTATATATACAATACAGAATTAAAATTACTTCAGGAAAGGACAGGAATGAGTATAAAAGACACCAAATTAGAATTAAAAGTTAGAGGAATGCATGATCCCGCTAGGGATTAAACAACAAAACAAAAATGGAAATAGATAAGAGCAACAAAACCCTGATAGATCAATCTCAAAGAAAAATAACCACTCTGCAAGAAGAAACTAATATAGCAAAGAACCAAGAAATGTATACAAATATTTGTTCAAATTCATTTGAGATATTAAGAGAAATAGCAGCGCAAGAAGATAATACAAGAATCACAGAAATTTTAGAAGATAACTATGATGAATTAGAAGCTAGAGAAAAAAGAGGTCTTTAGAGAGAATCCCGTCTAAGACCAACAAAAAAAACAACTATCATTAGAGATACACCCATTAAACTAAAGGTGGGAGACCCGAAGAAGTAATAATAAAACCAATGGAAACAGATACCCAGAACATCAAAGAAACAGTAGAGGAACCAACCATTGACAACAATGATTATGTGACGGGAGAAGTAATATAATAGGTGCAGCAAGAGTAAACGAAAAAAGACACATGAAAACACATGTGGATGTAATGAATGTTTCATTAAACTGTGCAACAAAAAACAAAAGCATAACAGAGGACAGTTTACCAAACACTATACGAAATTTTATAAGATAAAGAAGTAAAGAAATTACTAGTTTAGACACTCACGAAAAGAGCTGTATGTGCACTGGACACATAATGTCTTATAAAGAAAAACAAATAAATGTTGTAAATAGAATTTTAGAAAAAAATGCAAATTGATGATCCACAAAAAGAAAATAACACTTGAACACATTAACGTAATGCTTTCAATAATTATATTATACAATGGAACATAAATGGTCTACAGACCAGATTACATTTGGGAGAAGTACAACGATTACTAAGGGAATATGAACCAATGATACTATGTTTACAACATGTCAACAAAACAATATCAACAATGGGTAAATATACCTTAGTATCTACATCTAGAGAAAAAGAAGGAAATTTAGGTACTGCTATATATGTATACATAAAGTATGTTATGGCAGAGTACCAGTAAACTTTACTGACTTGTAAATATCAAGTATTAGAATACGAATAAAAAAACGATAATTATATAATTTATAACTTATACAACCAACCTAATAAAAAATTACGACACTGATAAACTTAAGATTTACTTAACAATACCAATGAACCTACATTAATAGTAGGTGATTTTAATGCTCATAACCCAATGTGGGACTGTAATTGTACAAACTCAAATAGAACAGGGAGTAAAACAGAAGAGTTCATGAATTCAAATGACATGTGCTGTATAAATGGTGACGAAATTAGCGCATATTTTTCAAAAGCACATGGAACATTTTCCTCAGTGCACTTAACTCTATGTACTGTACAACAAGTATAGTTGACAGATTAGATTGGAATACAGTTGATGACTTGCGCACCAGTGATCATTTCCCAGTATTAATTTCCTTATTACAAAATAATCCTGCAAAACATGTCCCTCACTATAACATTTATAAAGCAGATTGGGAGCGATATGAAATGTACACTAGAAATATCCCACCATTTGAATATTTAAAAGACCATAATGAAACTAATAAATTTCTTGTTAATTTCATTAAAAATACTGCTAATAAAGCAATAACAAACTCAAAACCACATCCAACAAAACACAAAGTTCCATGGTGGTCCGATAAGTTAACAGAATTAATAAATATAAAATAGAAAGTTCAGTAAAACAAATAAAACATTACCAATATTATGTATTATTACTAGAAATTGATACATTAAAACCTCTATACAACAAAACATCTGCAAAATTTAAAGAAGTAATTCAAGGAAGAATCATTTCATGGAGGAAATACATATCAGATCTATCTAACAATACTCCCATACAAAAAATATGGGAAAAATTCAGGAAAATAAATGGTACCCATGTCAAACCACTTAGACATGCCATATTAAAAGATGAGGAAAGAGCACTTGAACCAAAATAAATAAATAATATAACAGGAGGAAATTTAGCAAATGTAAGTGGTGTTAAAAATTCAGATGAACACTTCTGCACAAAGGAAAAAAAAATAGAATT
Source organism: Macrobrachium rosenbergii (assembly GCA_039081455.1). Classification (NCBI taxonomy): domain Eukaryota; kingdom Metazoa; phylum Arthropoda; class Malacostraca; order Decapoda; family Palaemonidae; genus Macrobrachium; species Macrobrachium rosenbergii. The sequence goes on along the minus strand of JANJGK010000010.1, from coordinate 55,465,930 downwards.
AATGACAATAAATTTTGAAGCAATAGAAGATACATATTATAATAGAAAATTTAATATGTCAGAGTTGGAGTATGCTCTCTCAAACAGCAATAAATCTGCTTCTGGAGGTGACAATATTTGTTTTCAGATGATCTGCCAATTACCACCTTTGGCAAAGTCATTCGTATTAGAGGTTTATAATCATTTATGGCTTCGAAATTTATCTCCAGATGAATGGCGTAAGGCTACAATAATTCCTGTCCCCAAACCTGGAAAGGATCCCATTAATGTAAATAATTACAGACCAATTTCTTTAACAAGCTGCTTATGCAAATTGTTAGAGAAAATGGTAAATGCTCGACTAATGTGGCACATTTGAGAAAATAAAATTTTGACTCCCACTCAGTTTGGGTCATAATGTAACAGATCTACATAAGATTCTCTCTCTAACTTAGAAGACCATATACGTAGAGGTTTTGAACGAAAACAAATTACTGTAGCTGTCTTTTTTGACATTGAAAAAGCATACGATAGTACATGGAGGTATGCTATATTAAAAATTTTACAAAACAACAACATCCTTGAACATTTACCTAGGTTTATCCAAAACTTTCTGACAAATCACAGTTTTCAGGTGAGAGTTGATGATGTTCTGTCTAGAACATTTTCACTTGAAAATAGTGTTCCACAGGGAAGTGTCCTTAGTGGCACATTGTTTACTTTAGCAATTAATGATATCAGTAATAATCTACTTATTGACATTAAAAGTAACCTGTATATGGATGATTTTGCCATATATTATTCAGCATCTCGAATAAACCATTCAGAAGGAATCATTAATAAAAGCATAGTAGGCTTTAAATTTTCCATTGATAAAACTCAAGGAATCACGTTTAATAAAAATAAAAAGTGGAAAAAAGGTGAAGAAATAGATTTAAAAATCAGAAACCATAGTATACCAGTTGGCCAAAAAGCAACATTTTAGGGATTAGTATTCGATACTCACTTAAACTGCAAAGCCCACATAACATTCGTAAAATCACAATGTAAAAGAGCATTAAATCTAAAAACCTGTCGAACACCACTTGGGGAGCCGATAGACGTACCCTTACTGTACTGTACAAAGCAACAGTTCTGTCTATCATTGATTATGGAAGCGAAGTATATGGCTCAGCATCTGATGCAGCGCTGAAAGTGTTAGACCTTGTTCACAATGAAGGCCCTAGAATATGCTCAGGAGCCTTTGGATCATCACCAAAATCATCTTTACAAGTTGAATGTGGTGAACTACCTCTGTCTCTCTATAGAGAGCTAGTAACAATAAAAAGTGCTCTAAGAATTCAGACAAGTGATTCCCCAACCAAAAAAATTATTTGAATTAAGAGATGTATTTATGAATAACCATCCTCCATCTTTCCCAATTAGAGCTAGAAGATTGTTGGAGTTGCTGAATATAAATATATAAGTGCCTTTAATTATAAAATCACCTCCTCCCTGGACAATGAATAAGATAAGAGTTTGTACACACCTGAAATATTAATCAAAAAGTTACTCATGTACACCAGAACACCATCGACAACATACAATAGAGCATATAAACCGAAAAGGTCCACATTACGCAATATATACAGATGGATCTAAATCAGAGCATGGAGTGGGATATGCTGCAGTGTCCCAAGACAAAACTTATCAATTCTCTCTTCCTAATAATACTTCGGTATTTACAGCAGAATTGTGTGCAATTGCGCCAGCTATAAAAATAATCAAAGAAACATCATTCAATAATTTTGTGATTTTTAGTGACTCGAGAAGCGCTATAGAAGCTATTCAGAGTTACAAATCAAATAATAATATTGTACAACAAAATAAATTATTTCTCCATAACTTATAACGGAAAAAATGTAGAAATATGTTGGATCTCTGCCCATGTAGGGATCAAAGGAAATGAAGAGGCAGATAAAGCAGCCAAAGCAGCAACCCAAATGACAAGATCAAATGTGAATATCCCTGTTACTGATTATGTAAGACACATAAAGGTGGGTATCATAAATAAATAGCTATATATATGGCATGAAGAACCTGAAAATAATAAATTAAAACAAATAAAACCTAATGTTGAAAAATGGAGTTCATCATATCAGAGAGAGAGACGTGCACGAGTAATTCTAACACGTCTCAGAATAGGGCATACTCGTCTGACACACGGACACTTAATAAGCACCCCACGTGGCCCGGCCCGGCTCCCGAGTGGTCAGAGTGCAAGGTGATAATAAAGGTCAGACATGTGTTGTGTGAGTGTCCAAAGTATGACCAACAGCGACTGTCAACGTTTGGAAATAAATCAATGAATGAAATTTTTTCATAATCTTTTACATTTTCAGTCGTTCCGATTTTGTTGCTCTTGAGGAACTGTGGTTTAATTAATAAAATATAAAATTATAAGTAAATAATAAAAGCAAGAAATCCCTTATAGCATTTGCAGAATTTAAATTTAAATAAAAAAATTACTTATTATGAATTCTAATATACCTTTTTAGTGTGGAAACATGAGTAAATGTATTTATTGTGTGTATGTGTTACAGTATGAGAATGTGTGCCTGTGTGACATTTTATTCTAATCATTTGGGCCAGCCCTATGAGAGCTGAAAGTCAGCTCAATGGTCCGGTTAAACTACTTTAATACGACTACTGTGTTTGTGTACCGACCCAGCACAAGAGGAACTATGCTTTACGCGTTTACAAGTCTTTAAGAATATATTATGTACCGGTGTGTCTCTAAACATCTCCGAGAACTGAGCTCCACTGCCTCTTACTTCGTTTGGAGAAAGACTATAATAAATATTTATTAGCAACCTTCCCCCAAGCGCAAAAATAAGGCAACCTTCACAAACCAACTATTCCATTCACACATCATTTGGTTGGAAAAAACCACAGCACTATAATGTGCACAAATCTATCTTTTCTCCAGCGGTCAGCAATTGATGCATAAACTATACAATATATAAAAACTACCAACCTTAGAAACCCAGTACTGTAGTAATGCTGAGTCGTTGTCAACACGAAGAATTAGAGGAATTTATTTCTGGTGATAGAAATTCATTTTTTGTCATAATGTGGTTCGGATTCCACAATAATCTGTAGGTCCCGTTGCTAGGTAACCAGTTGGTTCTTAGCCACGTAAAATAAATCTAATCCTTCGGGCCAGCCCTAGGAGAGCTGTTAATCAGCTCAGTGGTCTGGTTAAACTAAGATATACTTAACTTTATCAACACGTAGTTATATAATAAATAAAACAGTATTTGCAGTGAATTCTTCAAAGTTCCCGAAAAAAAATGTCAGCAGTTTTCAGCATATAGCAATCGTCCGCAGCATTGCTTCGAAGCAGAGAAGGAAAAGACAAGCCCCGACAGCCTGAAAGACAAACAAGGATCTCCGGGAATACAGTCTCTCTTCCAGAAGCCGTTGCATCACAAAGATAACCCAGTTACATCTACTGCCTACGCGAATAACTACTTCCTTAACATGTCAACAAAATGAAAAACATGAAAGCTGTGTATGACATGACTGAGGCTAACGAAATATTTTAGTGTTTAAAATTTTATTTCAAAGGTTTTTTGTTTATTTTGTTGAGAAGAATGTGTATTTCATTTTTAAAATTTGAACCCTTTATAAGTAATAGACTTGCAGACCATAATTTTCGTGTCAAAATTTGCAAGTCCAAGTATCTGGATTCGATAACAGACGAAGTGGGTGATTTGGTTAAGAGGTTGACCATCGAATTTGAGCAGGATGGAATTATTGTAGGAGGTATTGAGGGTACTCTGTGACAAGAGTCCCTGTTAGTCTCAAGGGCAAGGTGGTTGGTAAGACTTGCCTTGTTGTACGGGCTACAAACGGTACCACCAAAGAAAATAAAACGAGATAAGTAAGGCAATGCGGAAGTGAGGATGCTCATATCGATGAGCTAGGCGACGAGAAGATCGCCTGTTGAGAAAAGTTCCTGATACACATCCTTAGTAATAATTTTATTTTGTTTTAGAGTTCTTAAAAATCTGTTGATTTTGTCCTCAGCTTTGGATATATTGTGGAGATCTGGTACACCAATTTTTTTTCAAATTTTGTCCGATCGTTAAGGATAGTTTCCTTCTCTTTTTCTCCCTCCAAGTACTCTCCTGACTCAAGAAGGGTGTGTCACACGTAGTGTTGCTCAGTTGTGGGTCAGTTGTCTTGGGAGGTAGACGTCGTTTTGGCCTTCTGGGGTGTTCAGTCACCCCACTAGACTAATGCAGGTATGTTTTTATGATTTATATACTCTCTTTTTTTCCAATGGGACATGAAAATGTGACGATATATGTGGATATTATACATCGGTAGCCTACTGTGCAATATAGATAGGGAATAAAATGCGTCGCTTAGTGTTTTTTAGTATTTTATTTTTTATCATTATTTGTGGATCTATTATTTTATTTACAATTTATTGCTCTTTCATTCTTGTAACTATGACCTTAGCTAATGTAACATCTTTCCATTTTTTTTTCAGGCACAAGATGGATTACGATGCAGAGATAATGAGGATTCAGAAGATGTTGGATTAAATAGAAGTGAGTAGCTCAGAAGATGAAGAAGAAAGCGTCGGAGGGGATTTTCCTGCCTCCGACAGTGAAGGTGAAGAAGATTACCTGGAAGAGGATGTGCATGTTCCTGATTCTGACTGTTATGAATCAGACCCAGATGATCTACCAGACCAGCCCCAAAAGCAAAAGCCAAAAATTGATGGATGGAAGGGAAAAGATAAAACAACATGGTGGAAGAAGAATGTTCCGAAACTGCTAGCAGTGTTATAAAATTTACACCAGGACTAAAAGGACCAGCTCTAAATGCCAATTCTCCTGCAGACTTTTGGGGAGTCTTCATCACTCCAGAAATAATTGGTTTATTAGCAGAGCATACTAGCTCGATGATCGCTATGCAGAAAGGGAAGTATGCTCAGTCCTACAGAACAAAAGACACTGATGTTATCAAAATGAAGGCACTGATTGGCCTGCTTATGTTAGTCAGTACATATCATGTTAGCAGGCTGCACCTTGCTGATATTTAGAAAGCAGATGGTACTGGTATCGAGGTGTTCAGGCTGACTGTGTCACTAGATTGCTTTCGATTTCTCTTACGTTGTTTACGATTTGACGACAAAGCAACACGCGAAGAAAGAAAGAGGGTGGATAAGCTTGCCCCAGTTAGGCAAATATTTCATATGTTTGTAGAAAATTGCAAAAAGAACTACACCCCATCAAAATTTGTGACTATAGATAAAATGCTTGTAGCCTTTAGGAGCCATTGTCCCTTTAGGCTGTATATCCCCAGCAAACTAGCCAAATATGGCATCAAAATACATGCACTGTGTGATGCAAAAACATTCTATGTATGTAACATGGAGGTATATGCCGGAACACAGCCAGATGGGCCATTCAAGGCTGACAAGTAATACAATTCATCACAGGCCGTGGTCACAAGACTTATTTCTGACATCTCTGGGTCTGCTAGAAATGTAACATTTGATAATTGGTATACCAGCTATCCACTAGTGGAATCACTACTTCGTGACCATAACTTGACTGCTGTGGGGACCCTCAGAAAGAACAAGAGGGAGATTCCCCCAGACTTCTTGGTGACAAAGAATAGACCTCCTGTGAACAGCATGTTTGGATTTGGAGACAACCTTACATTAGTCTCATACATACCAAAGAGTAAGAACAAGAAGAAAAATGTGGTGCTCGTTAGTAGCATGCACCATGATGCAAAGATAGACGAAGCTACAGGTGATGACAAGAAACCTGAAATCATCACGTTCTATAATTCAACCAAAGAAGTAGATGTGGTCGACATGATGATGGATAAGTATAGCGTTTCCAGAAACAGCCGGCGTTGGCCTCTAACTGTGTTCTTTGCTCTCCTGAACATCATCTGTGTAAATTCGTATGCCCTGTATGCTCACAACCCACAGAATAAACTCAAGCGCCGCAAATTCATCAAGAAAGCATGCATGACGCTATTTGAGGACATTCTAAAGAGGAGACTCCAGAACATTCGCCTGCCAAAAAGTCTCAGAATAGAGATTGCAAGACTGTTCCCCAAAGCTGGAGAAGCAATAACCTCAACAAACTCACAGACATTACAATGCCAAGAAAAGAGATGTGTATTTTGTGCCAGGTCAAAGGACCGAAAGGTGAAAACAGTATGTAGCACTTGCGGTAAACATGTTTGTAAGGATCAGAGTAAGATGACCGTGAGCTGCATAGATTGCGAAAATACAGCAAGTGGTGAATCAGAGTGAATGTAATGCTATATGTAATGAGCTCACACTGATTTTTTTTTTTTTCAATTTCAGTTCATGGAAATATTTTTTTATAAAGAAACCATGTTTAAGTTTATGCAACAAATTTAATGCTATGTAATGAGCTCATTTTTTTTTATTTCAACTCATGGAAACATTTTGTGTTTACTTTTAACAAAGAAACCATGTTTATGTTTATGTAACAAATGTATAATAAGCTTAATTTCAATAAATAATTATATCCTTAGATCAAGTTTTCATTTAATGTAGTTTATACAGGAGATTTGCCTATTTTGTAATTTTTTATGTTAATATTCATCAAAAATATTAAAAAGTCACACAAAATGGTGTATCCTGTCGGTATTTTCAAAGTAAATGTGATCTGAATCAGCGTTTTGGTAGTTTTTCCTTAGTTTTATAATTTATTTTCTTGTACTATTTTATATTAATGTCAATCAGCTACAAGCGATTCAAACTGTTCAACAGGGATTGTAGATATATCCTGAACCAGCAGTATGACTATATTTTTCATAGTAGTAACACTATAAATATTTTTGTATTGGGGTGAGTAAATACCCCAGGGGAGTACTCATGTTTGGAAACTCCAGCAAAGTAACGCAGGGTTAAGGACTCTAAAACAAAATAAAATTATTACTAAGGATGTGTATCAGGAACTTTTCTCAACAGGCTCTTCCTATGGCATTTTATATGGTCTCCCCAAAATACACAAAAATGGAGTCCCTTTAAGACTTATATTATCAGCACGAAATACTGTTCATTATAAATTAGCTAAATTTGTGGTAACACTTTTAGAACATCTAACAAAAATAAGTTTTCCTTAACCAGTTCTGCTCAGTTCAAAGAAGAAATCATCATTCAGGATTCAGATTTATTTATGGCTAGCCTTGACATTGAATCTCTCTTTACCAATGTTCCAGTTACAGAAACCTTTGAAATTATCTTAAATCATTTGTTCCCTGGCCCTAACTCCAGTTTTAGTAATTTAAACCGAACATTGTTTAAACAATTTTTAGAACTGGCCATGCTGGACACGGCCTTTGTTTTTAATGGTACTTTGTATAAGCAGGTGGAGGGGGTTGCAATGGGACCCACTTTGGTGAATATATTCATGGCCTCCCTGGAGGAGGGCATCATGGATAACTGTCCCCTGAGCTGCCTTCCTTTATTTTACCGGAGGTATGTAGACGACACGTTTGCTCTGTTTCGACACGAGCACGACGCAGGACTGTTTTTAGATTTTGTTAGCAGCCAGCATCCTAACATTAAGTTTACTCTGGAGAAGGAAACGAATAATAAGCTCCCTTTCCTCGATGTCCTTGTCTCCAGAGACAACAATGGTTTCTATACAGGAGTATTCCGAAAAAGTACTTTTACAGGGTTGGGTATGAATTTCTATAGTTCTTGTTTTTCCAACTTCAAAATGAATACTATTTCAACTTTATTACAAAGAGCTTTTACTAATTCCTCAACCTGGGCCATGTTTCATGTTGAAATTAAATTCTTAACTACTTATTTCAGGAATAACTGTTTTCCTACGAGGCTTGTCTCCAGAAGGCTCTATAAAATGTTGAATGCCAGAATGAATCCAACTCCTACCATCGCAACAGTACCGAAAATGAAAATGTATGCAAACTTTCCCTACCTAAATGACAACAACTTTAGGAAGAAATTTCTTGCCATATTTCAAAGAACGTTCACAGATGTAGACCTGAAACTAATACCCAACAATCCACGCACTATCGGATCGATATTTAAATTCAAGGATCGTCTTAGCCATCTCTTGTCTTCGAACATCTTTTATAAATATGTTTGCCCAGGATGTGATCGTGGGATTTACGTCGGATGCACGAGGAGGCTACTAGGGATTCGCATAGATTCCCATAAAGGTGTAAGCAACAGAACTAGATGTAAACTGTTTAATCCAGACCACTCAAATGTAAGAAATCATGTAAAAATGTGCAAAGCTGATATTAATTATAAAGATTTTTCTATTATAGGACAAGCCGAAAATGAAAATGACCTTAGTATATTAGAATCTATTATCATAAAGAAGACGGTCCCAAGTTAATCTTCTCTCGTCCTTTCTTGCTCTTCCTGTGTTCTTTTGTTTTAGTCTTGTTACTGCTACGGTTTAGGTATGTCCTGTGCCTATTCCCCCCGTTTTTATTTGTCTTATAATTTATATTTATATGTCGATGTTTTAATATGATTTTTTGTAAGAAGTTTTTTAATCATTGCAGCCTTGAAAATGCGAGTATAGCAATTGTCGTGAAACGTCGGCATAATAAACGAATTGTAACAATGGTGCCATTTCCCTTCGCCTTCGAGATTGTATCCTGAGCCGAGACTCACCCTACTTGGATATATATATATATATATATATATATATATATATATATATATATATATATATATATATATATATATATATATATATATATATATATATATATATATATATATATATATATGCATATGTATATATATATATTATATATTGTTGTATTTTTGCAATGTACCACACTTTATATCTTAATTTCTTATTAGCCAGTAACTACAATTCCTACCGTGAATCCTAAAATTTTAATTCTTTGAATCAGCACCGAAATGAACCACTGAAAGAAGCAACAAGAAAGAACATAACGCATTAGAAGTTATGCGAGGTGGCAAACCCAATTAGTCTATCAAACCACTTAACTAGTTTATATCGTAGCTGAAAAGGATGCCAATCATGGACAAAGTTTTTATTGCAATTTAATGCAACTGTTCCCTTTGTATTGTCCTTGTGGTCATTGAGCATAGCAGGAATGAAAAGGACAAACAATTGTATCGCAATAAAATCCTGCCCAGTTTCCTAAGGAAGAGAAGAGCAAAGCTGTAATAAAAATATTCCATTTTTGTTAAGACCGAGAACGAGGCAAAGGCTGAGTTCCCAAAGCTCATTAGCATTGCAAATGAGGGTCAAAATCCATAATTATGAGGTTTTTTTAATTATCCCCTTCTTAATGAACTTATAAAAAGAAAGAGAAGAAAAGGGGAGAACTAATTAATGCTTCCTGCTCCCATCAAAGCGCCATCTGTTATGCTATAGAATGTAATTAGGAAAGCAGAATGGTTAATATTCTCATTATTATTTGTTTTTACTTCATTATATACAAAGCAACAAACTTCAATGAAATCACCGTGAACAGAGTATTACAGCATTTATCCGCCAATGTCACTAAGCTGCAATAAATTTATCATTGTCGGATTATTGGTGGCTTTGAGAAGTACAGGAAAACGAATAATAATTCCAGTCGTTTTTTATTATATGCAATGTGAATGACTTCGATACCAGTCAGTGAGGCTCAATACATGGTGAGTGAGGCGAGTCTGTACAGGTGGTTGGTTCAGACGCGACGGGATGACGGGAGGGTCGGGGGGGGGGGGTGTCGTGGTTTGAAGTCGGTGAGTGGGTGTGTGTGTGTGATGGGTGTGTGTGTGTGTGTGAGTGTGTGTGAGTGTGTGTGTGTGTCGTGTGTGGTGCTGAGTGTCGGTGTGTGTGTAGTGGTGTGTGTGTGTGTGTGTGTGAGTGGAGTGTGTGTGTGTGTGTTGTGTGTGTGTAGTGAGTGTCTGTGTGATGTGTCGTCGTGTGTGTGTGTGTGTGTGTGTGTGTGTGTTGTGTGTGTAGTGCTGTGTGTGTGTGTGTGATGTGTGTGTGTGAGTGTAGTGTGTGTGTGTGTGTGTGTGTGTGTGTGTGTGTGTGTGGTAGTGTGTGGTGTGTGTGAGTGTGTGTGTGTGGTGTGGTGGGTGTGTCGGTGTGTCGTAGTGTGTGTGTGTGTGTGGTGTGTGTGGTGTGTAGTGTGTGTGTGGTAGTGTGGTAGTGTGTGTGTGTGTGTGTGTGTTGTGTGATGTGTGGGTGTGTGTTGTGGTGTGTGTGTGTGTGTGTGTAGTATAGTATATAAGTATAGACTATATATATATATATTTATAGTGTATATATGTGTGTATACTATATAATATATATATATATAATATATATATATATATATATATATTATATATATATAACATATACTATATATATATATAATATATATATA
>JANJGK010000010.1:55436849-55446849 GCA_039081455.1 Macrobrachium rosenbergii | reverse complement strand
GTTTGTTAGCCATGGAAATCTCTCTTGACTGTGCCTTGTGTCAGCATTGTCACACCGATGGAAATATTTTCAAGTTTTCCCATTTATAATTAACCTCTCAGGCCTTGCCTGCCTGATTAGTCCATTTCATTCTCTGATATTTCATTTCACGTAAATATACATAATTTTAAACTTACCCTAATGTGTTTACTTACAAGTACCTTGTGAGTAGAGCCCTCAGCTCAGATAAATTCCCCCTTTTCCTTGTTTTTTACAATTTCCTGAATCAAAAGCAGTCAGATTTTAAACGAAAATAGAGGTAAGCAATGAAATAATTCATTTAGAGTCTATAACTTGCTCATGGTAGGCATTTCCCCCGGTAAAATCATATATATATATATATATATATATATATATATATATATATATATATATATATATATATATATATATATATATATATATATATGTGTGTGTGTGTGTGTGTGTGTGTGTGTGTGTGTGTGTGTGTGTGTGTGTGTGTGTGTGTGTGTGTGTGTGTTATGTTCTACAACAAGTTCAAATAGGGTCATAACCTCTTACTACATCTGTTTTAAGAACAGCATCATGTCATCTTACATCCCTGAGATCCTCCAGTAGCAATGGCCAGCATTCTTGGGTCAGCACATTCTTTCTCTCTCATCGACTCCTCTCCCTGTATCTATCCTCAGACAAAGGCCTACTGGGAAAAAATGCCGAGATAAAAAATGAGACTTTACTTGTAAATTTAACGAAAATATTTCAGCAAAAGCTACGGTCATGAAATGGAGTGTCTCACACCCCATAAAAAATGGAAATCTTACCGTGAGGCAACTCAGACTCACAGTTAATCGAATTAATGATTCTAGACCAACTAATAATAGTGATTAACACCCTGGTCATCAAACAAAATAAAAAGGTTATAATTATTTTAGACCAATATAAATGTCATACAATACGTTAAAAGAAAACCACTTCCAAAATATTTGTCCTCACAGGACGAACCCAGAATTCCTGTTAAAAGAAACATAGCATATATTAAAACCTGAAATGGTGTATAAAGTAATCAACATTTAAAATTGGAAATATGATAATGGAGAACAAAACAGACAAATGCATAATGGAGAACAAAATGGAAAAAGGCATAATAGGGAACAGATGAGTTTTGCTACAACACAAAATGGGTATTCCACATAATGTCTGAAAAGATAAAAGTGTTAATGAGTTATCTTACTCACATTCTATGGCAGCATGGAAACTGTTCCTCACAGTGGCTGTTCCTATACACGAACACAGCTCAAGGAGCGAATCCCCTCCATGGAAGCGTGACGACACCATCAGGGTCAACGTTTGAAGGATTCCGCCTTGAGACCCCACAGATATCACAATGCTTCCATCAATCTGTAACATTGTCTACATGCATTTTGGCCATGATCAGAAGCCACAAATGAATGCGTCAGATATCCGCTGTATCTAACTGCGGAAACCACCAACGTCAACATAAATGCCACCTGAACCGGATATACCCTTTTCACAGGCCAGTACATAGTTTGCTAAAAGTCTCAATTGGAGCTCGGCCACCTACCCCTGGGTGCCCCTGCCCAGGTACGACAAATATCCATAATGAAAGTTCAGTAAGGGACAGCTCCAAAAATCCTAGTAAACCATATGCACTAGATATGAAAGTTAATTGTTTTGTATGCACGACTGTTATTCCAATAAACAGTTCACTGTAGAATGCATCACTTCACATCTTGCATTCTTGATGATCTAGATATTCTGGATGCCTTGCAGCTGTACAAGCCCATGTTTCTCTTCACATCTTGAATTCTTGATGATCCAACTTGCGACTGCAGAAGCCCAAGTCGAATGCGGTGCCCATGAATCCTTTGTGCCAAACAGATGCCTCCCAGCAACGACAGCGACTTGTAGACGTCCTGCCCGACATCTCTCCAAAAAACCATGGATCCTCTCATGAAGGTGCAGGCATAGAAACCTACAGACATAACCTAGATGGCCCTCATATCTAACTTGTATCAGTTGGATACTTATCCAACGACTCCAGTCGACGTTCTACCCACTGAGCTATCAAGAGAGGTATAAGTCAATGCCGAGTCTGGTGTACTTTATTTACCCGTCAAGAGGTGGGAAATTGTACTTAGCTTCGGCGTTAACCCACCTCCACCATGATAGTTCTTTGGTATGTTTGGAACACGCTGCTCTTTTTATGAAATTTTTTATCACACCATGATTTATATACAATCATGAAGCTACAAATATCACTTAATATCAAATTCACGCTACCTCGGGAATATCACCGATGGGGAATTATCACCGAAGGGGAATTTATAAGTGATAAATGGACTGGCGCTGCCGAGTCTCAAACCCACGACACAGATACTTATCCAGCGTCTCCAGTCGACGTTCTACTCACTGAGCTATCAAGAGAGGTATAAGTCAATGCTGAGTCTGGTGTACGTTATTTACCAGTCGAGAGGTGGGAAATTGTACTTAGCTTTGGCATTAAGCCACCTCCACCATGATAGTTCTTCGGTATGTTTGGAACACGCTGCTCTTTTTATGAAATTTTTTATCACACTGTGATTTATATACAATCATGAAGCTAGAAATGTCACTTAGTATCAAACTCACGCTAGTTCGGGAATATCTCCGATGGGGAATTATCAATGAAGGGGAATTTATGTGTGATAAATGGATTGGTACTGCTGAGTTTCAAACCCACGACACAGATACTTATCCAGCAACTCCAGTCAACATTCTACCCAATGAGCTACCAAGAGAGGTATAAGCCAATGCTGAGCCTGGTGTACTTTATTATACCTCTCTTGATAGCTCAGTGGGCAGAACATCGACTGGAGTCGCTGGATAAATATCTGTGTTGTGGGTTCGAGACTCAGCAGTACCAGTCCATTTATCACTTATAAATCCCCCTTCAGTGATAATTCCCCATCGGGGATATTCCCGAGGTAGCGTGAATTTGATATTAAGTGACATTTGTAGCTTCATGATTGTATATACAGTAAATCACGGTGTGATAAAAAATTTCATTAAAAGAGCTGCGTGTTCCAAATGTACCAAAGAACTATCATGGTGGAGGTGGGTTAATGCCAAAGCTAAGTACAATTTCCCTGCTCTCGACAGGTAAATAAAGTACACCAGACTCTGCATTGACTTATACCTCTCTTGATAGCTCAGTGGGTAGAACATCGACTGGAGTTGTTGGATAAATATCGGTGTCGTGGGTTCGAGACTCGGCAGTACCAGTCCATTTATCACTTATAAATTCCTCTTCAGTGATAATTCCCCATCGGGGATATTTCCGAGGTAGCGTGAATTTGATATTAAGCAGCATTTGTAGCTTCATGATTATATATAAATCACGGTGTGATAAAAAATTTCATAAAAAGAGCTGCATGTTCCAAATGTACCAAAGAACTATCATGGTGGAGGTGGGTTAATGCTGAAGCTAAGTATAATTTCCCTGCTCTCGATGGGTAAATAAAGTACACAAGACTCGGCATTGACTTATACCTCTCTTGATAGCTCAGTGGGTAGAACATCGACTGGAGTCGCTGGATAAGTATCTGTGTCATGGGTTCGAGACTCGGCACTACCAGTCCATTTATCACTTATAAATTCGCCTTTAGTGATAATTCCCCATTGGGGATATTCCTGAGGTAGTGTGAATTTGATATTAAGCGACATTTGTAGCTTCATGATTGTATATAAATTGCGGTGTGATTTAAATATTTCATATATATATATATATATATATATATATATATATATATATATATATATATATATATATATATATATATATATATATATATATATATATATATATATATATATATATATATATATATATATATATATATATATATATATATATATATATATATATATATATATATATATATATATATATATATTAGTGAATGTTTGTATATTTGTATGTTAGTGAGCTAAAAAATCTGAACCACTTCACCGATCTAGACAAAATTTGTCCCAACTTTGATAATAAGTTACGTTTCAAATCTGTACACCCTTCCCCTTCCCCTTCCTCCATCCCCCTCCCCCTTCCCTTTGAAACTTATGTAGTAAATAAACTCTACACGTTTATCATACCTAATTTCATGTTCCCAGTACCGTAGAAATATATTATTGAAAATGCTTTTCTTTCCTATGATTAATAATTCTGTTTTAAGGGTTGCATTTATATTTAGTGGGCTGTGTGTTTAGGTTTAGTGGGGATTTTTTTAGGCTTAGCAGGAGGTGCGTTTAGGTTAAGAAGGGGGTTGTGATTAGGTTTAGTGGGGGTGTGCTTAGTGTCTAGTGGGGGTGTTCCAGTTAAATTGGGGGTTGTTTAGGTTTAGTGGTGGGGGTTAAATGGAACAGTCAGCACAGTAATATCTGGATAGAAAGAATAGTCACCACAGTGATACCTGGATAAAAGGGACAGTCAGTACAATAATACCTGGATAAAAGGGACATTCAGCACAGTTATACCTGGATAAAAAGGACAGTCAGCACAGTAATATGTGGATGAAAGGAACAAACTGTACTGTAATACCTGGGTAAGAGGAATATTCAGTACAGCAATATGTGGATAAAAGGGACAGACTGTTCAGTTTTACCTGGATAAAAGGGACAGTCAGTACAGTAATACCTGGATAACAGGGACACCCAGTACAGTAATACCTGGATAAAAGGGACAGTCAGCACAGTAATATGTGGATAAAAGGGACAAACTGTACAGTAATACCTAGATAAAAGGGACAATCAGTACAGTAATACTTGGATAAAAGGGACACTCAGCACAGTAATACCTGGATAAATGGAGCAGCCACCATAGTAGTACCTGGATAAATGGGTCAGTACCACAGTAATATCTGGATAAAATGGACAGTCACCACAATAATATCTGGATAGAAAGGACAGTCACCACAGTAATACCTGGATAAAAGGGGCAGTTAGTACAGTACTACCTGGATAAATGGAACAGCTAGCATAGTAATACCTGGATAAATGGGTCAGTAACCACGTTAATATCTGGATAAAATGGACAGTCACCACAGTAATATCTGAATGGAAGGAACAGTCACCACAATAATACCTGGATAAATGGAACAGTCACCATATTAATACCTGGATAAATGGGTCAGTAACCACAATAATATCTGGATAAATTGGACAATCACCACAGTAATACCTGGATAAACGGGAAATTAAGTAGAGTAATACCTGGGTAAAAGGGATATGCAACACTGTAATACCTAGAAGAATGGAACAGTCAGCACAGTAATAACTGGATAATTAGGACAGTCACTACCGTAATACCTTCATAATAGGGACAGTTAGTACAGGAATACATGGATAAATTGGGCAGTCAGAACAGATACATGGATAATAGGGAAGTCACCATAGTAATGCCTGGATGAGTGGAACAGTCACCACAGTAATATCTGGATGGATGAGACAGTCAGTGCAGTAATATTTGGATAAAAATGACATTCAGCACAGCAATATCTGGATAAAATGGACAGTCAGTACAGTATTACATGGGAACATTCACCACAGTAATATCTGGGCAAAATAGACAGTCACCACAGTAATACCAGGATAAAATGTCCAGTCACCAAAGTAATACCTGGATAAAAGAGACACCCAGTACAGTAATACCTGGATAAATTTAATACTCACCACAGCAATACCACCTGGATAAAAGGAAGAGTCATCACAGTAATGCCTGGATAAATGGGACAGCCAGCACAGGAATACCTGGATAAATGGGACAGTCACCACAGCAATATCTGGACAAAAGGGACAGTCACCACAGTAATACCTGGATAAAGGAGACAGACAGCACAATAATACCTGGATAAAAGGGACACTCAGAACAGTAATACCTGGATAAAAGGGACACTCAGTACAGTAATACCTGGGTATTAGGGATTGCCAGCGCAGTATACCTGGATAAATGGAACTGTCAACACAGTAATTCACGGATAAATGGGACAGTCACCACTTTAATACATGGATAAAAAGGACACTCAGCACAGTAATAACTGGATAAATGGGAAATTCAGTAGAGTTAAATCTGGGAAAAAGGGAGAGTCACCAAAGTAATACCTAGATAAATATGACAGTCAGCAGAGTAATAACTGGATATATGGGACAGACACTACAGTAACACCTGCATAATAGGGAAAGTCAGTACTGCAATACTTAGATAAATTAGACATCAGCACAGTCATGCATGGGTAATAGGAAAGTGACTGCAGTAATACCTGGATAAGTGAATCTGTCACCACAGTGATATCTGGGTAGATGACACAGCCAGCTCAGTTATATCTAGATAAAAGGGATGGTCAGTGCAGTAATACCTGGGAAACAGTCACCACAGTAATGTCTGGATAAAATAGGCAGTCACCACAGTAATACCTGGATAAACTGGACAGTCACCACAGTAATACCTGGATAAAAGGGACAGTCAGTGCAGTAATACTTGGATAAAAGGGACAGACAGTACAGTAATACCTGGATAAATGGAACAGTCACCACAGTAATGCCACCTGGATAAAAGGGAAAGTCAGCACAGTAATACTGGATAAATGGGACAGCCACTACAGTAATACCTGGATAAATGGGTCAATCAACACAGTAATATCTGGATGAAAAGGATAATCACCACAGTAATACATGGGTAAAAAGGACAGTTAATACAGTAGTACCTGGATAAAAGGGACATATAGAACATTAATGTCTCTGGATAAATGGGACAGTCACCACAGTAATACCTGGATAAAAGGGACAGTCAGCACAGTAATACTTCATGATAGGGGCTGACAGTACATTATTACCTTGATAAATGGAACAGTCGCTACAGTAATACCTAGATAAAAGGAACAGTCACCACAGTAAAGCCTGGATAGATGGGAAAGTCAACACAGTCATACATGGATAGATGGGGCAGTCAGTGCAGTATTATTTGCATAAAAGGGACAGTCATTACAATAATACTTGGATAAAATGGACAGTCACCACAGTATTACCTGGATAAACTAGACAGTCAGCACAGTAATACTTGGATAAAAGGGACAGACAGTACAGTAATACTGGATAAATGGAACAGTCGCCACAGTAATACCACCTGGATAAAAGGGACAGTCAGCACAGTAATATCTGGATAAAATGAACAGTTACCATAGTGATATCTGGATAAAAGGGACAGTCACCTCAGTAATGCCTGGTTAAAAGGGATGGTCACCACAGTAATACTTGGAAAAAAGGGACAGACAGTACAGTAATACCGGGTAAAATGGAAGTCACGATAGTAATACCACCTGGATAAAATGGTCATTCAGCACAGCAATACCACAATGCCGGGTTGGTCAGCCAGTACACACACACACACACACACACACACACACACACACACACACACACACACATATATATATATATATATATATATATATATATATATATATATATATATATATATATATATATATATATATATATATATATATATATATATATATATATATATATATATATATATATAGACATATATATATATATATATATATATATATATATATATATATATATATATATATATATATATATATATATATATATATATATATATATATATATATATATATATATATATATATACATATATATATATTATATATATATATTATATTATATATATATATATATATATATATATATATATATATATATATATATATATATATATATATATATATATATATATATATATATATTATATATATATATATATATATATATATATATATATATATATATATATATATATATATATATATATATATATATATATATATATATATATATATATATATATATATATATATATATATATATATATATATATATATAGAATAATTATGCAGTAAACGAACTGAGCTGACCATAATCACGGAGAAGCCACATAGGTCTAAGAAAACTATGTTTAGCGAATTATCACCCCCATTCCTTTGTTACTACATTTTCTCGATCCAGGGCGTTCCCATTGCTAAAAAGGACTGAAATCACAGTAAGAAAAAGTGATGAGATCACATAAGTGGTAGTAAAGCCCAGCCACAAGAGATATGGAGGTCAGGGGATACAAAGGAAGGGGTAGGGCGTAGGCCTTTACTCTGCAACCCGATAGATTGTGACGAAAGTGAAAAGTAGAAGCAGTAGTCTTTTGTCAATCAGTATGGAAAGCAAGTGCCATTATAATACGCTTATTGAATATGGTTCGGTTTGGACGAGCCACCGCTGACGCAACAGCAACTGCAACAATCGGAATGAGTTCGCCCATATTATTCTTGACGACTAAGAAGTAAAATGAAGAAAAAAAAATGTTACCCACAAATAAGCGTTGCATTTGTGGAGACGAGGTGAGTAAGGGGCAGCGTCTTGGCACTTTCTAATTTAATGTCACAAATTTCTGACAAGACATGGATTTCCGTGAACGGAAAGGTAGCATCTACAGTAATATCAGAGCAAGACAGGTATAATTTTACGACAAGGTGTGTTTTCTCACACCTGGAAACCAGTTAACAATTCTTCGTACAAAATAAGGAAAGTTTTCCATTACATACGGCTCGAAAGCTTGAAGTGTTTTACATTTATGGATGGTTTTGATTTTACAAATGAGATACTGAAGTACCTGCAAATACATGAAAATCGCTGCTTCAGCCGTCCGTCTCTGATTTTCTGTGGTAGGTCAAGCTTGTTGTTTTGGACGGCGGATGCCTGGAGGTCTGTACAGTATGTCTTCAAATTGTATTGCTTGAAGAAGTGCCAGTGTCTAGCTCTTCAGGTGTGTTTAGTGTTGTTAGTATTATAATGGCACTTGCTTTTTCTACTTTTCGCTTTCATCATAATTTATCAGGTTGCGGAGTAAAGCCCTACCCCCTGCCCTTTCCTTTGTGTCCCCTGACCTCCATATCTGCCTCTTGTGGCTGGGCTTTGTTACCCCTTTTGTGATTTCATCGCTTTTTTACCCGAGATTATTAGTTTAATGGGACTACTGAGGTACTTTTCTGAACTCTCAGAGGGCTTGTAAGAAGGGATTTGTGAAGGTTGGAACTTAGCGCTGTTAAAGGAGTTGGAGCCTTTCATAGACCCTTGCTGCCATCTACATTGTGGCACCCCTCTGGAAGGTAGGAGGAGGAACTTACGGGATGTATATCCTAAAGGAAATAAAAAAAAAATACTTATAATTCCACTGAATAAGGTAATCAGATTTTTCAAACCAGTTTTGAGAAGTAATTCAAGGTATTTACAAAAGAAAAAACTTTCATAAAATCCTTATACCGGTTCTTGAAAATTATTGAAAACATATGGGTAAACGAAATATTCATTGAATCTTTAATATGGAAATGAGAAATTGAAGATCGTCCAGATATTTTCAAATTTAACAATAGATATTATATAAAAGATCTTGGGACAAGGGAAAGAATCAAATACTTTTTTTCTATCTCCGAAGAAGAAAAGAGCATTTTTTTTTAAGCCTCAGCAGCGGAAAACAATAAATCATCCACTTTTAAAAAGATCCCTTTTTAATGTTTCGATTTGTTCCTGGAGCGGATGTTTCCGGGAGGCTGGAAAAGAAAAGTGACTTACGCTGTGACGCTGATGGGAACTTATCTTTATCAAGTCTCTCTCTCTCTCTCTCTCTCTCTCTCTCTCTCTCTCTCTCTCTCAAACACATACACACACACACACACTCTCTCTCTCTCTCTCTCTCTCTCTCTCTCTCACACTCACACACATAGATAAAAAACACACACTCACAAACGCACAAATTCAGGAAAATGGAAATGGATGGTGACTTGTCCCGTAAGGAAAGTCGGGAAGTGCCGAGATAACGTTAATATATTTGACAGAGTTTTATGGGAAAAAGTCGGCTTTTGAGAAGCAGTGTCGT
>JANJGK010000010.1:55396849-55431849 GCA_039081455.1 Macrobrachium rosenbergii | reverse complement strand
CTATGTAAGTGTTGAAATCAGTGTTATGTTATTGAGATTACTCTAATGGCTATATCTGCAATTAAATAGTTTCTATGCTTCTTTTTGTAGGTGCACACCAATAAAAATATATTTCGCAGAAATTAACAACTTACCCTTTCATGGAAATTACAGCAGACAATGCGAGGTAAAACTTTTTATTTTCTTATTTTGCGTTCTGTTCAGGACACATATAAAGTTAACACGAGTATCTGCAGATATTTTGAGAAGTAAAAGAATATGTGACTGAGTAGAAAATGTACTATACACATATACATTTTAAGGATTAGTAGTCTATAGGCGTCTATTGTCAAATACCGAGGAGGGGATGGAAGGGGAAGGGAGGGGTATCGCGGTTGTAACTCGGTGAAATTATGAATTCGTTTAACTGTGATTTTTACGCAATTTATGGAACGCTACAGTATCCTCAAACCGAAAATAGTGCTATTAATAGAATCTATACCTTTACGACAAAATTAGCAAACCCTTTCTATACGGACTTACATCATAGGCCTACATACACCTAGCCTAACTTATATTAAGCATCAGCTACTGTTTACTGTTACTCCTTACCTTAAAAAGTTAAGCAAAATTTATTTCAATTGTCAAACAATGGCGTAAGACACATAGACATAGGCTAGCCTAGTTTGAAATGTGTGCAAGAAATAAAGCCATAATAAGGGAAGTACATTATTATTATGTAAAAGAAAAAAATAGCCTCTTCATATTTATCATCATATTTATCATAATGATTACGTATGTAATCAACGGATAAGTTTGCTGAAAGCAAATGGGTGTTACACACATAAACAAAGCCACTCCAAATGGGTGTTACACACATAAACAAAGCCACTCCAACACCTTCTAAAACATAACAGACACCTCACACGTCTCGAACTGTCAACCTACTCGCCCAGTTCTCCTCGCTGCTGGGAGAAAGGGAGCTGGGGATTTGGTAACATGTACACATTCGCTACCAGGGTCTAAGCGATGTCAGGCAGGGCAGCCGATCGAGGCTACGGCCTACCCCACCGCCAAATCCAAGTCCTTCAAAAGAAAGCATCGTGCTTACCCCATATAATAATGGGAAAAAAATGCACGTTAAAAACGAAGAAGAAAAACGAAGATATAACAAAAGGCTTCAGCACAAAAGCCTATAAAAGATGATATGTATCTGAAAAGTTTTCTTGCCCATCAACATTTGCTGGCATGTGGATATCATACGAATAACTAGGCCTATCTATCTAGGTAATTTTATATAAATTTTATCTAAAGCCACAGGCTGTCCCTTTTGCCTCCCCGGAAGTTTTCACCAATAGCGAGTTATATTAATTCCATGTTTTTAGTAGATTCTGGTATTCAAAGAAAGTTTATAATAACATGTTTTTCTTATGCTTAGTGTAATTTATCCCAATTGGTGTTAAAATATGTGAAAAGTACAAAAATTGTGCAGCGTGCATCCGAAAACAAGCTCCTGTCGTTGACTTCGGCAGGTGTTGTTATTACATTTAGACTTACCATCACAATACTTTATAATCTCTTTATTCGTTAACATTATTTATTAACAAAACATATATCTGAGGGAGAAATTTAGGTTAGTAAATAAGTTTCGATTCACATTACTTGGTAATTATTTGAAAACAATGATGCTATTCGGACAAAATACTTGCAACCAATCAGCTAACAGGAAGCTTTTCCGAGCTAAAAGGGCACCCTGCGAGTGAGTACAAATCCGCCTCGATAAAAAAAAAAAACAGAGTAAAGTACCACTTGCGTCTACCATGATTGGTGTTTTTACATCTGTCTCATCTGTTCTTATCGGTGCTTTTACATCTGTCTATCAATAAAATTTTACGTTCTTTATTGTGGCTCTTGGTGAGTGTAATAGTATTTGTACGTAATGCATTTTTATAGTAGACACTCCGTTATTAAGCCTATTGTAAAATATCAGTGACATGCCTTGCAAGGCAACGACAGGTCTCACTGCTTGGAAAGTTGATTCCTTCCATCTTTCGATCTTAAAAGCATAGAACGAAGTTTGTTTTCTCAATTCCACTTCGATCTGATGTCATCTATCTCTGACATTGTGGTATTGTGTTCAATTTCCTTCTTTCTTTTCCTTATAAGTTTAAAACACGAAGTTTTAATGAAATGTACTGTAGTGCTATCAAGTTTCTATGGCTCGATAATCTTAGGCCTGTTAGCGTCTAGCACGAGTTTTTTATCCAATGATCTTTTAAAATTGCTGTTACGACTCATGTAGCTTTAAAAGCACTTTTTTTAACCAACCAAGAACCACTTCAATGATGAAACGTTTGATCAAGGTAAGGATGTAGTTCAGGATGTCAAGGAAAGAACACGACGACGTGTAGCCTACGGAGCATAAAATGCAACCTTACGAAATGTCAAATCAGTTTTACGCTTTTCATATTTTCGTGTATAGGTAAAACTTGGCCATCCATGGATTTCGATCAAGAATTCCAAATGATGACCTTAGAGGAGGAAGGCATCATGTACCAGAACAGTAGCTAACATTACCGTATATATATGGTAATAATCTCTGGCGGCCAGTCAGACTAAAGCTGCTCTCTCTCTCTCTCTCTCTCTCTCTCTCTCTCTCTCTCTCTCTCTCTCTCTCTCTCTCTCTCTCTCTCTCTCTCTACTAAAACACTGACGATATTTTTTCTAACAAGTTTTTATTCCTTCACTTCCACTGTACATGGAGGTAATATAGCTTCCCTTCATTAGTGATAAATTGCCAGATTAGAGAAGTATTATTATGTTGTAGTATTTGTCCTCTTGTTCAACAAATGTGTATTAATCACGGAGGAGTAGAAGAGAGCTTTTACATTGTGTATGAAAAAGAGAAAGCCCCTTCCATGCTCAGAAAAGAGAACTGATCGAAAACCAATGAGTACTTCAAATATGATGAAGAGGCCGCTACAGGCATCATAGTATTAAACTAGACTTAGAAAGTATGCTAATATATATCCGAACATATGGAGATATTTGATGATCAGATACGTTAACCTGTTCCACCTAACTCGGGTGGTGACTAGGCCTAGGCTAGCCCAAAGGAAACCCACTGTAAGTAGGCTAATAATATATAATCAATATTTTGTATTTGCAGTTAAGACTGGTGACTTGTTCGGCGAATTATAACCCCCATTCCTTTGTCAACACATTTTTCTCGATTTAGGACGTTGCTATTGCAAAAAAGCACTGAAATCACAGGCAAAAAAAGTGCTAAAATCACAGAAGGGGTAGTAAAGCCGAGCCCCAAAAGACCGATATGGAGGTCAGGGGACACAAAGGAAGGGGCAGGGCGTAGGGCTTTACTCCACAACCTGATAAATTATGATGAAAGCGAAAAGTAGAGGTAGGAGTCTTTTGTCAATCTGTATAGAAAGCGAGTGCCATTATAATACATATATTGAAGAGGCTTCGGTTTGTAGTATCCACTGCCTATGATGTGAAAATTATTCAAGAGTGCCTGATCCAGCACCACGCAACACTGCCCCGGCCCAGGTTTTCGTTGAACATTACCCTAGTCTCTACAACAGCAACAGTAACAATCGGAATGAGTACGCCCTTATTGTTCTCGTTCTCGACGACAAAGAAGAAAAAGGAAGAAAAAAGTGTTACCCACAAAGAAACGTTGGGTTTATATGATTGCGCGCTTCTCAGTGGATACATTTTCTATGTCTTCAAATTGTATTGCTTGAAGAAATGCCAGTGTCTATCTCTTCAGGAATGGTTACTGTGCGTATTATAATGACACTCGATTTCTATGCTGATTGAGAAAAGACTCTTTCTACTTTTCGCTTTCATCATAATTTATCAGGTTGTGGAGTAAAGCTCTACGCCCTTCCCCTTCCTTTGTATCCCCTGACCTCCATTTCTGTCTCTTGTGGTTGGGCTTTGCCACTCCTTTTGTGATTTCATCACTTTTTTGCCCGTGAATATAAGCACGCAGTGTCGCCTTGCATACCATGCGTATGTAATTGCCAGTAGGCCCTTCCCGACTTAGAAGACGCCGAAGGGGACGGTGAGACAGTCGGGAATGTGTAGAAGGCCCAACGTACGCAACGGATTGATAAAGTAAAACTAACAAGGGGAACTGAGCTTAGTCCAGTGTCCAGTTATGTTAAAGTAGTTTTCTTTATTGAAATGCAAATTCAATGAAGGAAACCTACCTACAAGTAATATTCTAAATGAAAATTTTGAAAAAGAGTAAATGTATTTCTTTTTACACCATGTTTATGAGAGATTCATAAATGTGAAAAGGAAAAGATAACAAAAAATCTTCTAAAATGGAAACAGCAAAGCGTCATGCACTTCAAGCAACGCAAAAATAAATTTACTGCTGTTGCAAAACAATAGAAAAACATTTTCTATTTGGTCCTCTAAAGGAAACCAAATCCCACGCATAACACATTTTCGGAAATAGCAGCTTCCATTTGTAGTAACGAATAGAAAAGAAATTTTGTCTCCTGTTTTAAGTTAAACGGCTTCAGCAAACCATTGCTGGTTTGTTGTTTTCCATTCGAGATGTGATTTCAAGCAGAAGTAATATTTGGAATCTGTAAAACGTTTCCTTCTAATGTTGAATAGCAAAAATCTCATATTCCAGGGGAACGTGTGATGAAGGTGATATAATCTTAGAGATGAAGTCAGTGAGAGGTGTAATTTACCTTAAGATGAAAGACGCAATGGAATGTCGACGAAATGGAATTCGGGCCGTAAGAAATTCTTGAAAATATGAATTGGGGTTAGGAAGAAAATGTTTTTAAAACGTATTATACTGTGAAGCAACGGGGAAAAAGACAAGACTCTGCTTTCTGGAAGCCCAAAGATGATTGAAATGGACATTGGATGGAAAAACATCCCAAATATTTCCAAGTTTTCACCTTTCATCGCCTTGCCTTTTCCCCACTACACTTAAGTGACATAAACACTATGAATATTATATCATTTACGAGCAGTTTAGAGTTCATATCGTTTCCTATGTCGAGGATTTCCTTGCACAAACGTAGCAGGGAAAGAGATGAACTCCTGGAAAGTGGAAGAGTCGGACGAAAAATAAGACTGATGCGACCCAAAAACTTCAAAACTGAAACATCCAAAGCAACATACCTGTAAGTGTTCGCACAATGGATGACAAATGAATGACGTACTTCGGAGGACCATCCAATTAATTTTCGCCTTCTCTTCAGACTGATTCTTACACGAATAATATAGTAAAAGATCTGACATTTGTGGAAAACTAAAAAAACAAATATTTAGAGAGACTGGTCTGAGCAAAATACTGATCATGGGATATATGCGTAGCATATGCATACATTGCAAGGAAAGCCGAGATTGCAAGATAATTACTTGTGATTCTTGCATTTCTATCTAATGGTAAGATTTAAAGAGATAGCAATATGATTAAGAATAAACAAGTAAAAACTGCACCGAAGTTTCAAGGCCACCGAGAATAGATCTACCTTTCGGTGGTCCCAGTATAATGCTGTATGAGCCGCGGCCCATGAAACTTTAACTCGGCCCGGTGGTGGCCTGTCCTGTATCGTTGCCAGACGCACGATTATGTGTAACTTTAATCTTAAATAAAATAAAGACTACTGAGGCTAGAGGGGTGCAATTTGGTGCGTTTTATGATTGGAGGGTGGATGATCAACATGCCAATTTACAGCCCTCTAGCCTCAGTAGCTTTTAAGATCTGAGGGCGGGAAGAAAAAGTGAGGACGGACAGACAAAGCCGGCACAATAGTTTTCTTTTACAGAAAATTAAAATTGATTAGTTTAAAAAGAATGTAAATTAGACGAAGTCTTTAGATAAAAAAAAGTAAAACCGAGATTACAAGATAATTACCTATGATTTTTGCATTTCTGTCTAATGGTAAAATTTAAACAGGGAGCAATATAATTATGAATAAAAATTAATTAATTACAAAGGAATATCAGCTAGATAAAACAAATAGTTAAAAAGAATACAAACCAAGAGGGAAGTCTTCCTTTTTAAGCAGTAAAAAGACCCAAGTGAAAATAGCCATTGGGGTTTTCCTTTGGATGTCTTCATCGAGCATAAGGGCAAGTCTGGTGCCTTTGTATGTTTTGCCAAAGAGAGAGAGAGAGAGAGAGAGAGTCTGATACCACTGACGGTGGGGGATTTGACTGTGTAAAAACAAAAACAAACAGAGGAAAACTGGAGGAGGAAGTAATGAAAAAGTGTAATCTTCCGGCATATTTGAAAAACTGAACTAAAAGAGACAAATCGGAAAACTTTTCCAATTTTCTCTAGCCATCATCAAGCTCTTTTAAAAGAAGGGGAAAAGTTGTTGAGCGATGGGCTAACATTCCAACTTCGAAAATAAGAAAAATTTCGTTACCGATATTTACATCAGACACCGCGTGTTTAGTCTAACCTACAGTGAGTCCTCACGAGGTCTGAGAAGCCAAGGAAGTGATTCAGCAAGTGATCGTGGAGCACAAATATTTGGGAAGACTTGTGTTTTATATCCTTAAACCTCGAAACTCCGCACGATAGTATTGGTGAACATTAGTAAAAAATCTTCACATTTAGCTGATTCTGTTTCGTATCCTAGTCACTTAAGAATAAATATGAATTCAACTTCTATTCTTCAAAAACTTCTGTCGACTGCTCAAAAGAAACTTATATTTGACATTTTTCTGTTATTTTTGTGAGTAAGCTTCTATGTGCTAGAACGGCCTTTCATCTCCTGATGGAACTTCAGACATTCATTTTTTTTTTTTTTTTTGTATATCCTGAAATATTCCTTGGGACAGCAAATTCGGAGCACTACTCAGTTCTTCATTCACATATAACCAGCTGCTCGACAGAGAAAGGAGCCCGTAAGGGCACAAGGCAATTCCAGATAGATTAAATTAGCTTTGAAAAGGATTAGCGACCAATTTACTTTTGTTGCGTCAGCCTTGTTTGGGTTTATTGCTCGGGCGTTTGATTGGAACGGGTGATTAATGGGACACCAGAGAGATCAGTATAGAATTAACTGGAAACTGTAAACAAAATTAACTAGGAAGTATCAACAATCGGATTTACACCACCGGGAATCGAAGGAGAGATCCTATTAATCTACGCCCTAATGAATTCAATCTTATCGCTCTTTTCCCGATTTAAAGATAGATAGAAGGAAATTCTTAGGCTAATGTAAAATTTTGGAGTCTGAGTATATCAAAACAGGTGATTACGCATGTTATGTAAGAAAAATATAGTTTAATAAAAAAAAGCACTACTAACACTTGATGGTATCTATAACAGTCGCATTAGCAACAACTATACTTCTAATTTTCCTGTTAATAGTCTGAGCTAACACTTCCTTGAGGACTGATTTCATCTCTGTGATTACTATTACGAAGTTTGAGTTTGTATGTATGTGTGTGTGTGTGAGTGAGATAGAGAGACAGACAGACTCTTGATAGTCACTAAATATACTGCAGCTATGGCCTGTCAATGATCTTTGCCATTATTTCAGTATCACTAACCTCAAAAGGACAAGAAGCGAAGATTACGACAGCTAGACCAAAGTAGATTGTATGGCGTGAAAAAAGTAAAATAGAATTCATAATGTCCAATGTATCTCCGCCTGAAGAACCCATGGCATAGGGAGAACTATCAAGGAATCTCCTCTGCCTCTTCGACAGGTCTCTTGTCTGCTGGAAAGCAAAGCTTATCGCTGTAGAGCTTAAAACGAAATATGGCTACAAGACTTGGTAGACAACACTAAAATAAAACACAGATGCAATTCATATCGGGACATGACAATCATAGAAGCAGTATGCATAACCACAAATAAGCGCAGTTTAAATACCCAGCTGGAAGCCAAAAGAAGTTTACCCTCTGCACGGTCCAGAAACCAGGGTCAAGGTCACCCTTGGAGAAGAGGGACACACCCTAATGCCACGACCGAAGAAATCAATAATTTCATAAGGAACATAAGAAGCAGAAATAGAATGTAAAACAAATACTGATAACATAATATATTATGTAATAACACATTATGTAAATATTGTGTTAGCTCCTAACCACCCCAATGTGTTGTAAATTAAACATTGAAAATAAAAAGACTTTAGCAACTCCCATAATCTGCTTTCAACCGATGGCTTGGTATAAATAGAACAGGAGAATCTCAGTGTATTATTCCTGCTTGAAAAAGCCTGATATTCAGGCGAAATAGCCCATAATAATTTTAAATAAACGGAAAACCCATCGCGACTCTGCCCACTTCTCCATAACTTTGAAGAAGTATTAAAAACAGAAGTAAGGAAATATGAAAAAAGTCTTCATCAAAGAAGTCAATACCACAAAGGCAATCGCCTACAATATATATATATATATATATATATATATATATATATATATATATATATATATATATATATATATATATATATATATATATATATATATATATATATATATATATATATATATATATATATATATATATATATATATATATATATATATATATATATATATATATATATATATATATATATATATATATATATATATATATATATATATATATATATATATATATATATATATATATATATATATATATATATATATATATATATATATATATATATATATAGCTTAATGATAAATAATATTGCCAAGACCAGGAAGAACATTCTTTATTACAAGCTTTCGAGGTATAAAACCTCATCATCAGGCTGAAAAAACCGACAAGGATGAGAATCAATAAAATTACAATAAAATGAATTGTCATAATAAATCTTCAGCAAAAATACTAACGAAATATATAAAATGAACAAGTAAATACAAACTAAAAGGGTGAGACGTAAAATAACGAAAAATTAAAAACACAAACATAAAAATATGAAAATAAAACTAAAGTGAAATGTAAACAAACTACCACTCACAAAGTAAAATATTTAACGACCTAATTGAGTACCTACTATGAAATTACACGATAGCTAGTTGAATACCAGACGAGTTGTTGTTCAATTCCGGCTTCATCTGCCTGTGGACCTTAATTCCTGTGTCGTTTACTTGTTCACTTGTTCGCAGTGTGGTCTGCGATACGTGGGATCTAGTTCCCGCTGGCTCAGACACAGAATTTTGGAACACAGAGGTCTTTCTATTAGAACTAGGTTTCCCCTTTCCAAACCACCCTTTTCTGCCATTAGAGAACACAGTTTAACACAGGACCATCCTTTCACTGACCTGGATTTTCGGGTACTGTCTTTTTGTTCAAATAGACTGGACCTTTTAATTTCAGAGTCGCTGACTATTAAAAAGATGAAGCCGGAATTGAACAACAACTCGTCTGGTATTCAACTAGCTATCGTGTAATTTCATAGTAGGTACTCAATTAGGTCGTTAAATATTTTACTTTGTGAGTGGTAGTTTGTTTACATTTCACTTTAGTTTTATTTTCATATTTTTATGTTTGTGTTTTTAATTTTTCGTTATTTTACGTCTCACCCTTTTAGTTTGTATTTACTTGTTCATTTTATATATTTCGTTAGTATTTTTGCTGAAGATTTATTATGACAATTCATTTTATTGTAATTTTATTGATTCTCATCCTTGTCGGTTTTTTCAGCCTGATGATGAGGTTTTATACCTCGAAAGCTTGTAATAAAGAATGTTCTTCCTGGTCTTGGCAATATTATTTATCATTAAGCTAAGATTTCCAAGTAGCCGCCCAATTACCGAGACTATATATATATATATATATATATATATATATATATATATATATATATATATATATATATATATATATATATATATATATATATATATATATATATATATATATATATATATCAATGAAGGTTGGGTGAGTCGGTAGAGCTGTGGACTGGCACTCACTGGGCCAGAGTTCAATTTCCTGGCCGGCTGATGAAGAGTTAGAGGAATTTATTTCTGGTGATAGAAATTCATTTCTCGCTATAATGTGGTTCGGATTCCACAATAAGCTGTAGGTCCTTTTGAAGTAACCAATTGGTTCTTAGCCACGTAAAAATAAGTCTAATCCTCCTGGCCAGCCTTAGGAGAGCTGTTAATCAGCTCAGTGTCTGGTAAAACTAAGGTATACTTAACTTTATGCAATGAAGGAAACTTCTTTTCAAGCAACCGCACACGTTTTACCACAATATCGTAACCAAGAATACTATTCATTTTAGTTATTTCTTTAAAAGAAAGAACTGTGGGTTTCAATCGCCCCTTCATCAATTCTCTCCTCCATTTCCCTGATGGTTAAGCCTAATCCTTCTCTCTCTCTTCAAAATGACTGCCTGAGGATCTTCATTCTAGGTGTGGCCTTCAAGGATGCCTTCCTCGCAGTCGCTGGACAATGGGCAAGGGAGGAGCCAGAAAAAAAGAAAGTTGGCACCACACTGCTCGGGAATGGTGACCTCTCCATGAGACCTGGCTGAATGCCCAAG
The DNA here is from genome assembly GCA_039081455.1 of Macrobrachium rosenbergii. Lineage (NCBI taxonomy): Eukaryota > Metazoa > Arthropoda > Malacostraca > Decapoda > Palaemonidae > Macrobrachium > Macrobrachium rosenbergii. The sequence goes on along the minus strand of JANJGK010000010.1, from coordinate 55,421,361 downwards.
TGTTCACTATAGAAAATGAGGCAGTGATTGAGCTTTGTGCCACCACCTGGATGCCAAGGCATAATTCCCGAGGTTATAAATAGACTATGCAACAGCAGTCAGAGAGAGAAGTGCTCAGGTCTCCACCAAGGACAGATATCCTCACATTTGACTGTCCCTCGTACCCTACACGTGTTCGACCCCCAAGGTTCGGACCAGTACACTTCTGTTGTCGCATCCCTTAATTTCCTTCTCCAGCATCGGCACCATTATTGGATGAGGACATTGTCATCTTGACGAAGGTAATGTACTGGAATAAGGTTTCTTAGTCATTCACGATCCTTTAATTTCTCGGTCTGATTTATTTTCTATTTCCATTGTGCAATCACCTTCAGTAATTTGTGCTGGAGCATCAAGTGTTAACGTAATTATGCATTTAGTGTCAAACTGAGTTATTTGGCACCATTTGTGCATTCCCTCAGTTCCCTTTGAGCATCTTATTATTCTTGCAAGTAACCGTCTTGCATATATTGCAGATTGGCCTTGCTGTGGAACCACTCTCGGCTCTATCCCATGTGCAGTGGCCTTATGCCACCCTTTAATCTACCCCTCTCTGCAATGTTACTGTTATGAAAACATCATCAGCGTAGAATATTTCTCCTGTGTAGGATTCATTCATTTAGCAGGCCCTTATTATTACCTGCACAGTAATTCGTCATTCTTCTGATCTGTGTATATTACGTGAATATAATTAATTAAGAGAACCCCTTGAATTTTACATAATCTTCCCTCACATGAAGAATGCCCTAAGCCACAGTATTTCCCTTGATTTATTCGTTTACAGAGTTGCCTTAAACAGTCTATTTAGTTAGATGTTTTAATAAAATACAGTAGATTTCTTGATAATGAAAAGAACTCTCTGCAATTATCCGTTGCCACCCAGCATCAAGTAAGTGTCACAGGCAAATATGCAGCAATTTTATACACACACACACACACACACACACACACACACATATATATATATATATATATATATATATATATATATATATATATATATATATATATATATATATATATATATATATATATATGTGTGTGTGTGTGTGTGTGTGTGTGTGTGTAGAATAATTGTAATAGCCACAATACCCTCTTAACTTCTGAAATACTTCACTCTTTTTTGGATACGCTTTTCACTACAAAGCCTTAAGATCCAAGTGCAGGAAATATAAAGATATTTTGTTGTCTGGTAGCGTGAAATGAACCCGCGAACAATTCGAGAGGTTAGGAGGGCATTGTGGCTGTTACAATTAAATATATATATATATATATATATATATATATATATATATATATATATATATATATATATATATATATATATATATATATATATATATATATATATGTGTGTGTGTGTGTGTGTGTGTGTGTGTGTGCGTGTGTGTGTGTGTTTGTGTATATATATATATATATATATATATATATATATATATATATATATATATATATATATATATATATATATATATATATATATATATATATATATATACCCAAGCCATGGCTATCTTGGATACAAAAGGGAAATCAGCCGAGTTTGAAGATGTATGTGACCTTTTCTTCAAAATGAAAAAAAAGATGATGATGAAAGCTTCCAGTTGTCGGGGCTGAGTTCCCTTTTCTAGTTATTGAGATATGTGAAGGTGCCAGTGTATTTGCCATTTTAGTAATCGGTGTGAAACTTACAGAAATAGAGATTTTACAAGGTGTCTGGTAGTTTTCTCCTTAGATCTTTCATTTTCTCGTGTTCAACACACACACACACGCACACACACACTCACACACACACACACACACACACACACACACACACACACACACACACACATATATATATATATATATATATATATATATATATATATATATATATATATATATATATATATATATATATATATATATATATATATATATACGACTTTTTATCACATCACCATGATTCATATACAAGCATTATGCTACAATGGTCCTTTAATATCCAATTCGCTGTACCTCGGAAATAATATATTTTCATATATGTTATCGAAGGGGAATTTTTTTTTTTTTAGTTGATAATAAGACAAGAACTCAGGACTACAGTAATGCCTTTACCCACACGGCCAACAAGAGAGGTATAAGTTGATACCGGCTCCCACCTACAAATCCCCATCGAACTCAGGTGTTTGTATTTAGAGTCGATATCAACTCACCTCTGCCATGCTGACCATGTAGTGTGTTTGTCGCATGCAGCCATATTATGACTTTCTATCACATCACCGTGATTCATATACAAGCATTATGCTACAAACGCCCTTTAATATCCAATTCGCTCTACCTCGGAAATAATATATTTTCATATATGTTACCGAAGGGGAATTTTTTTTTTTTAGTTCATAATAAGTTCATCGTCCTGTGGGCTCAAACCAATGAAAGACAAGAACTCAGGATTACAGCGACGCCTTTACCCACACGGCCAACAAGTGAGGAATAAGTTGATACCGGCTCCCACCTACAAATCCCCGTCGAACTCAGGTATTTGTATTTAGAGTCGATATCAACCCAACTCTGCCATGCTGACCATGTAGTGTGTTTGTCGTTATCGAGGTAGAGCGAACTGGATATTAAAGGACGCTTGTAGCTTAATGCTTGTATATGAATCACGGTGATGTGATAAAAAGTCATAATATGGCTGCATGCGACAAGCGCACTACATGGTCAGCATGGCAGAGGTTGGTTGATATCGACTCTAAATACAAATACCTGAGCTCGACGGGGATTTGTAGGTGGGAGCCGGTATCAACTTATACCTCTCTTGTTGGCCGTGTGGGTAAAGGCATTACTGTAGTCCTGAGTTCTTGTCTTTCATTGGTTTGAGCCCACAGGACGATGAACTTATTATGAACTAAAAAAAAAATTCCCCTTCGGTAACATATATGAAAATATATTATTTCCGAGGTAGAGCGAATTGGATATTAAAGGGCGTTTGTAGCTTTCTGATTATATATATATATATATATATATATATATATATATATATATATATATATATATATATATATATATATATATATATATATACATACATATATATATATATATACATACATATATATATATATATATATATATATATATATATATATATATATATATATACATATATAATATTTAATAATAATTATAATTACGAACGTTACTTGTAAGCATTAAAAATTACGGAAATTGATGCAGATTGCAGTTATTTCCTGATTTCATAGCGTTATGCATTCGTCAGTTAAAATAAACCTTGTAACGTATTCAATGATGTGAACTTTTCATTAGCAAGAAAAGGTTTAGTACCTCCATTGACATACACTATCCAAGGAAAGTAAAATGGTAATACTTTGTGTTACATGTGAAGTATAATTTCTCTCTCTCTCTCTCTCTCTCTCTCTCTCTCTCTCTCTCTCTCTCTCTCTCTCTCTCTCTCTCTCTCTCTCTCTCTCTCTCTGAAATTGAAGAAAAAATCAAATATGAATTGTTTCCAAGAACTATTTGCGTTACTTTATATTTACTTAGTTCTCTGAGCAGGGTGTCCAATGTATATGCCGTATTTTAATCGCTTAGTAACGTTTTATATTTGCCTTTCCAGCAGAGAAAAAGCCAATCGGAAAGGCGAAAGAGATTCCTTGAAAGCTCTAAGTAATGGATTCTTAAAGCGGATATGCATTGGGCACTATGATTTCCCGTCTTACTTTCCTCACACCAGAAAATCTATTCTTGAGCTGAAATTCTTCGTGTCTTGTCCTTATGAGGTTATTATTACTGGTATAATGGCAAGGATCATTTGACATAGCTGCAGCATATTCGCTAAATATCAGAACTCTCTCTCTGTCTGTCTGTCTGTCTGTCTGTCTCTCTCTCTCTCTCTCTCTCTCTCTCTCTCTCTCTCTCTCTCTCTCTCTCACACACACACACACACACACACGCATACAAACTCTCGCTTCGTTAATAGTAATCGTAGAGAAAAAAATCAGTCCTTGTGCAAAAGTCAGCTCAGACAATTAAAAGAAGAAATTGGAAATAGAATTCTTGACGGCGCGTTAGACATAGTATCAAATATTTGCTAGTATTTTTTTCCTAATATTTTTGTTATTACATAAAATGCCCAATCACTAGTTTTGATACGTTCAGGCTGTCCAAAAGTTTACAACAGTGTAAGAATTTATTTTTTTCTCTAAAAGTAGAACAACGCAAGAATTTTGGATTAACTTAGGGTTTATGTGAACCAGCGTCTCTCCTGTTCGATTTTCAATGCTGTAAGGGAATATGCGAATTAAGCATAACGCCAAGCACTGGGGCCCATAGGGTCATTCACCGCTATAATGATATCAATAATGAGTTTATAATAGACACTCTAAAGGCCAACGTCAACAAAGGTAAAATGGAAGAGATTTAATTTCTAATGAAATTAAAACTGCCATAAATAAGATAAAAAGACATTTCTATACAACATTACGAGGTATTTTCATAATAACCACAAGCCTTTCAAAAACTCGAAACAGGGACAACATCAATGTTGTCTCCTAAAATTCCAGTCATAGTTTTATCATCTAGATTCTAGATGGTACATCAAAACCGATTGTTGACAGTTTCTAGTCAATCATGTTTTCAGTTTCCAGTTAATTCCGTACTGACCTCTCTGGTGTCCCATTAATCAGCAGTTCCAATCAAAACCCCAAGCAATAAACCCAAAAAAGTCTGACGCAGACGAATTAGTAGATTGGTTGCTATTTGGAAGACCGATTACCACCCCTGCAGTGTTCTGCCTTGGAAGGGAGTAGTTGTCAGAATTAAGGCAGCCTTATGCCCTTACGAACACCTTCCTCTGTCGAGCAGCTGGTTATATGTGAATGAAAAACTGAGCAGTGCTCCGAAGATGTTTTTCAGAGGAATCGTGGGGGTTATACAAAGGACAAACAAACAAACGAAAATTAATGGCTGAAGTCTCTTCAGGAGATAAAAGGTCGTTCTAGTACGTAGAATTCTTTTCGCAAAAATAAAGAAAAAAAATCTCAAATATAAGTTTCTTTTGAACAGTCCACCAGAAGAATGGTGAGGGGAGGATTCGTTGAGGTTTCAAACTTATCCTTAAGTGACTGGGAAACGAAAGGGAGGCAGCTAAGTGTGAAGATTTGCGACTAAGGGCGAAGCTAAGTACTGTCGGGTGGAGTTTCGATATCTTAAGAAATCAAAACTCAGGTCTTTTCAAATGTCTGTGCTTTACAGATCACGTACTGGCTTATGACGTTTTGTCAGGACTTACTGTAGCTTATACAAACACGCAGAGTCTGAAGTAAATGTCGGTAACGAAATTCTTCCTTTTATAAATATTGGAACGCTCACCTATCGCTCAACAGACTCTCCCCTTCTATCAACCGAACTTGATGATGGAATGTGGGAATTGGAAAAGTTTTCTATTTCGTCTCTTTTAGTTCAGTTTTTCGAATATGCCGGAAAATAACTTTCATTATTTCATCCTCCGATTTTCCAGCATTTTTTTTAAAAGTCGAATCCCCTACCGCCAACTCTCTCTCTCTCTCTCTCTCTCTCTCTCTCTCTCTCTCTCTCTCTCTCTCTTTGTCATCATATACTAAAACACCGGACACATCCTTCTGGCTCATCTGTATTAATTTTCTATTAAAAGTTTTTATCTAACTGACAGAAGCACTAATAATCATAATGCAATTTCGGTTTCCTTGCACTTGTACATATCCCACGATCAGTATGTAGCTTAGACCAGTATCTCTAAATATTTAGTACTTCAGGTTTCCACAAACGTCGTATCTTATTATGTACTTTTCGTGTAGGAATCAGTTTCAAGAGAGGCCGAAAATTAATGGGATGGACATCTGAGGTACCACTTTATTTGTCATCCACTTAGCATAAAATTATTATGTTAATTTTTTGTTAGTATTGTCACAACTTGGATACATTGTTGCATTTGGTCTGGATGTTTTAATCTTGAATATGTTGGGTCCTATCCGTCTTAATGTTCATTTTTGACCTCCCGACTCTTCATCACTTCCCAGAATACGTTTGTGCAAGGAAATTCTGGACATAGGAAATAAAATGACCTCTACACTCTACTGGGAAAGGATATAATATTCATACTGGTTATTTCACTGAAGCGTAGTGGGGAAAAAGACAAGGAGTTGACAGGTGAAAGATTGGAAGTATTTAATAATTTTTTTTTTCATTCGTTGTCCATTTTAGTCATGTTTGGGCTTCCGGGAAGCCGAATCTTGTCTTTTTCCCCGTTGCTTCACAAAATGGTACCGGTTTTAAATAACATTTCCTTCCCAACCTCAGTTCATATTTAAAAGGATTTCTTACTGCCTGCATTTTCTGCAACAAATTCCATTTCGTAGACATTCTATTGCGTCTTTCATCTTCAAAGGAAATTACACCTCTCACTGACTTCACCTCTGAAGTTATATCACCTCCATCACACGTTCCCCTCGAATATGAGATTTTTGCTTTTCAACATTAGAAGGAAACGTTCTTCAGATTCCGAATATTACTTCTGCTTGAAATCAAACGGAAAACGACAAACCAGCAATGGGTTGTTGAAGCCATTTAACTTAAAACAAGAGATAAATCTTTTCTATCCGCTACTACAAATGGATGCTGTTGTGTTAAAAAATGTGTTGTGCACGGGATTTCGTTCGGGCTAGAGGACCAAATAGAAAAAGGTTTTTTCTATTGCTTTGCAACAGCAGTAAATCATTATTGTGTTGCTTGAAGTGAATAACACCTTGATTTTTCATTTAAAAAAAATCTGTTTGTGACATTATGACTGCTAACTTGTAAAAGAATTTTTTATTTTCTACTTTTTTCATTTCACAACTATCACAAAATAATGATGTAAAAAGAAAGACATACTCGTTTTCAGTATTTTAATTCAGAATATTGCTTGTGGATAAATTGACCTTCATGGATTTTTCATTGCAATAAAGAGCAATACTTTAACATACTCGGACACTGGACTAAGCTCAGTTCCTCAGTTAGTGTTACTTAATCAGTCGGTTGCGTGAGTTGGGCATTCCAGGCGGTGCTATATTCTGACAATAGTCCAAGAGCCAGGGGCCATTTATTTGCTGGTTATGACCAGATTTCTAATAGGTATTTTTTTGAAAGGTCTTACCTGGCGGCTTTCAAAACTGCAACTCTTAAAGATCGGCAGTGGTGGATTGAGATTTTATTGTGCCTTTTTCTCAAAAATGTGACTCTCTGAACTGGTCGAAAATATGGAGGTAGGTCACATTCTAATGTTTATATCTCAATCGATTTTGATCGCACAAAAACATTTATGTATCAAAATGTTGGCAAACGACCGCAGAGTCACTGGTAACTTTATAATAAAAGTTGGTCTCAAACATAGGTTACCATGGGTCAAAAGGTCAAGGTCCCCATTAAAAAAGTACCATTCATTCTAGTCCGTTTAAACCACGAAATTCTAGGTTTAGCCGTGCGAAAACACGTGCTTCATAGAGATTTTGTATACAGGGAGTTTTTAAAGCCAAATACGTTATACTTTCAATGCTGCAGAAGCAGTTGGGGCCAACTATGAATATGACCTTATGCTGGAACTGAAGTAAAAGTTCTTGTTTCCAACATTTGTATATAATATCACACCAAACTTTGCTTAGTTTTAGAAAATATATAATGAACGAGCTGACCAACCAGGCGCTGCCCAGGAAAACTCTGAATGACAGTATAGGGGTAGGGGAAGGGAAGAGGGGAGTGAAGTGGAGGGGAAGGAGGAGGGAGAGGGGAGGGGGAAGGGAGAAGGGTGAAGTGGGGGGAGGGGGAAGGGAAGGAGAGTAGGAAGGGAAAGGGGGGAGGGGAAAAGGGAAGAGGGAAGGGGAATTGGGAGGGGAAGGGGGAGGGGATGGTGAGGGTAAGATGGAGGGGGAGGGAAGGGGAAGGGGAAGTTATGTTCCTCTATCAAAAGAGAATAAAAACCATTTCCACTGAAAAAAGACAACAGATGAAAAATATTGTGTTTCTACAATAAGCACTCAGGTGTGTCTGTGTGCTTGTGTGTGTGTGTGGGAGGGGAGAAGGTCTGTCTCTCGTGCAGCAACAGTGAAGTGAAGTGCTGTTGCCAAAACACCCCAATAAACCTCATCTAAACCGACTTTATAACAATATACGCCATCATGACTGCAAAGTAGTCACTATGAAGAATTCCGAAGGTAGAAACGAAGAAGACGCTATCAAATCAATGAGAAAATTCGCATTTAAACTAATAAAGAAAGAGGATATACTGTCATCATACATCTTGCATGTCGTGTTGAGCTGGCAGCTACTACAGCATGTGGGAATGAGGAAGATGACTGTATAGGAAGAAAATCTTTGGGCCTGCTGGTTTGGGTTCATTGCTTTATAGCTATGAAATATTTTTTTGTAACGAAGCCAAAAATAATTAATTTAGCAATACAACCAAGCAATGAGGTATATTTATAATTATCATAAATTATCACCAAAATTCACGTAAATTCTGAGAAATATTTGTTATTGGGATTTGAATTTATTGATGTAGGTTAACCATATGTCTGACAGTGCATGGAATAAAAGGTGGAGCGTCAGGAGAAAAAATGAGAATTAGCCCAGTAAAACTGAGGGAAAAGGTGACGTAAAAACGAATATTTCAATTGTTTTGTCTGTGTTTCTATGTCTGTCATGGGGTATGGGTTTGATTTTGAGTTAAAAACCTTTCTGGAGTGACATAGAGGTTGTGTGCAAAACTTTGTCTGGGTCTGTCAAGCTGTTCGGATTTCTATATTGGACAAACAAATATATAAACATTCACTTTTATCTATATATAGATAAGACTTATTTTATTTGTCGATTTTGTTTTCTTATCTGGTTCAGCTAATTTTGATACATACTATATTGAATTATTTATTTCGGGGATCGTATTCTGTGATAATCTTCAACTTTGGTACACTTTTGTAGTATATGACCTCATTCCATATCTCATATGCCACTCTTTCATGAAGATGGTTTAAGTTTTGCCCTAGCTGATATTATTTTGCAAGAAATTATTTCATAAGTAATATTTCCCTGACTTATTTCAAAGTATTCTCTTTGCCCAAAAATTTACAATGTTTAGGCAAAACATCAAATAATTGTAAAGTACAGTGGTAATGAAAACTGCTACATTTTTTTACGATTTTAAGATACACCTGGAGAAAAAGAGATTAATGAGGCGAGTATAAATACAGAGAACCAATATTCAATCCCATAACATCAATTCAACAATGGTTAGATTTAAATCATTCACCAAGAATGTGATCGTGAAATGTAAGAAATTTCATTGGTTTTGCATATTTTCTTTATATAATTTTCCAGATAACAGCAAGACATTATGACGTCCTTAAGGTGCGTACTCCATCATGAAAGCGCAGGCAATAAAGAAGAAGAAGTTCGGCAATTTAATGATGGAATTTGGAGAAAGGTAAAGGCAGCAGCAGTCAGGCGCCAAAAGATTCAACAGTCTTCCAAGTACTCAAGCATCTGTGAGACTTTGCCAGAATTGGCATCTTTGAGTGGTGGATACCATTACACTTGTTAATGTAGATTCATTGCTGTTCCATTCAGTAAAGTTAAGGTTAAAGTTATTAAGTCCCAAAGACTTCAAAGAAGCCAGGCAACCAAGCTGAAAACCTCATCATGTGATGTTTTGCCAGAAATCTGTATGTCTTGCGATTGTCTTCGCAAAAAGGTGAAAGAAGAGGAAGAGCCCTTGACGTGTTGTTCTTATGAATCAGCAGAAAAAAACATCAAAGGAACTGCAACCGCTTTAAATGACAGCAAAATGCTAGTTAAGATAGGAAGCATTGGTTTTCAGTCTAAAAATGTAAAATATCATAACTTTGCAAACGAAAATACTTGAGCCTAGTAAGGGAGTGAAGAGACACTTTAAAAGCCAGAGCTAGATCATTAACACTAACATTGAATATATCGAGTCTTCAGTAATAGAGAACAATCGTCCTGAATATCTTGTGTCGCTGCATCGCCATTATTACAGATTGCTAAAGGAAGACGTAGCTGGAAAAGACGTTGATGTTGTACCTCACACTACAAGAATCTTAGGTGATAAGATTTTAGAACATTCTGGAACAAAGGTAGAGCTTTTTTGTCACAGTAATAAGCAAGGTACAGTTCTTTTTCCTAGCAGAACTGTAAAACACGTAGCAGTAGCATTGGCTTCTAAATACAACACCTCAGAAAAGTCTGTTATTATGGAAGCAGCTTGTATGTTACGCTTAATTATTATTGATGTATGTAATTCTGCACGTAAATTGCCAGCCACTTTATCTCTCGATGATTTTAAGAATGGGCCAGTAGACTCGCCAGAAATTGTCACTTCATTTTTCATGACCCTTCTGTCCGGCTTAAAGAACTCCAAAGATGTATCAAATGAAACAATCAGTCGAGTTGAATCAGTGTCTCAAGTATAAGTACAGGAAAAATTAAACCCTCTAAACAGCTCTGCATGGGTGTAGGCTTGAAAAGTTTAACAGGTAGTGGGAGAATTCTTGAGATTTTGAGTCGAATGGGTCATTATATCAGCTATAATATAGCCGAGTCAATTGAGACTGAAATTGCCCCCAGTATTGTAGAAAAAGTTCGAATGCTACCTGAAAGGCTTCTACAGCAAGTGGGTATGACAACAGGTCTAGCTTGGGACAATTACGATAAACTTATGAAACATTGTCAGGAAAAGACTCACTTCATGATGCTGTTGGTATTTGCTACCAAATAGGCCTACAACTGATGAGTTAAATGAAGTGTGTCATTGCTCTACTGAAAACTCTGATTCTACGAGACACCTTAAAGGGAGGACACATCTGGAGACTCCAGAGAGACACATCATGCCATACAAAAGAAAACCATCAATGTCGAAGTTCTATGAAATTTACACTGAAGATGCACCTGAAATACTTGATAGAGCAATGAATATGAGTATGGTATGGATGATATGTCGTCATCTCAGGACTAATACTGCAATGCAGCGTGGATGGGACTCTTTAGTTGAAGATCTTTTGCCAACCCAAGAAATTGGCTATGTGGAAAAACATTGAGTTTCTCCCAACGAGATTGGATGTCGTGAGAGAAACTCTACTCAGGTCACAAAAGGTAGCTTCTGAATCTGGCGAGACATATGCAATAGTTACTTATGATCTTGCTATAACAAAGCCTGCCCTTCAGATACAAGTTCAAAAATCCCCAACATTTGATAATGTATTCATTTGTTTTGGTGTCTTCCTTATCTCTATGGCTTACTTTGGTTCCCTTGGATATGTCCTTAAGTCATCCGGTGGACCAGAAATTCCCAGCAGTGCTGAAATCCTAGCAATAGGCTCTGTGCAAGGACTTATTAGTGGGAAGCATTTCAGTCGCTGCAAGCGTTTTCACCCACTGTTAGCATTAGCATAAGATTCTCCATTTCAAACGGTTTGTTGGTAAAATGGGTGGTCTGTCAGAGGACTGTGTTTTACTGTTGAATGTTTTTGCAATAGACTCTTCTCCAACTTCTTTGTTCACCCTGTTAAGGTCAAGAGCAATATCAAAATTGCTTGAGGAATATGATGAGTTTCTTAACACGACAAGGGAAGACTGTCATGGCTCCACAGCTCAATTCTGATTAATCTATATTGATCTTGTACATATCTATATGCATTTTGACAGGGCTTGTAGGACGAACAATGTCTCACTCTGTTTATACATTAGGTTTGATGTGTTCTATATTTTTTGTAACTTATCAACCTAACTATGCCCGATGGATGACAGTGTACCACCTTAATCTTCTGAGCTTGGATAGGACACACCCTGGTGCACGTAGAATGCTTGAGGAAGGGGCTTTCTCAGTGAAGAGAACAAAAAAGTCATTTTCCCGTGGTGCAGTTGATCGCACCTTGAGCAAACAGTCAATAAAGATGCTGCATCAAGGCATGGGGCCATTGCTTCTTTTACTCAAAATATTAATGCACAAAAAAGGTGAATGGTAACAAGGTCGTTCCGAGTGTCTATTGTGAGCTGTTTGTTAAATATGGCTGGTCTGACTCGTCCAGATGACACCGCATAAGAGCTTAAACCTACAAGAATAGTTAAGGACAATGTCCACCTCAGCAACATTATACATGAAGTGGAGAACACCCTCAACCCCTTTATAGTGCATGACAATGCCCTTTATGTCTTATCCATTGGAAAAGAAGTATCAGAAGTTGTGAAAGATGATTTACTACATGTTAAAGACAAGGGTTCACAGTGGAATGAAGAATTTATCAGTGAGCGTTTTGAATTATCACTTAAACGTAGGAAAATTAAAAGCTTTACTGATGATGCTGTTAAAGTTAGAATTACTACAAAAGACATGTAAATAAAGGAAATGAAATGTACTCGAGATCTGTTTGGGAGGTTGCTTTTCTTAGCAATATCACAGAAGCTTGATATGGGTACTGTCCTCAGTTATCCTATGACACCAGTCCCATTGTCTCTTGTCATATAACAGGGGATATAAATAAAATATCAAAAAGTTCATTGATGGTCAAGCTAGAACATCTAGGGTGTAATAATTAGACTAATGATAGAACTGGTGCATATATAATTAATGCTATGTTCTTCTTGCGCACACTTAGTTTACCATCAACATTTGGAGGTTTAGCATTGACAGTTTTGAAAAACGGTCTAAGTAATGCTTCTGTTGTTCATATTGTCTGCGACACATATCCTGATAAGCCCTCAATCAAAGACAGTGAGCATAATTTCCGTGGAATTACTGAAGTTCCATACCGTATAGCTGGTCCAGCACAAAAACGGCCAACAGATCTCGAGAAAGCCTTAAAGTCATCAATCTTTAAGAGAGAATTACTGATGTTTCTTAAAGAAGAGTGGCCATCAGTAATCCATGCACCGTATTTTGCTAGGCATAAACCTTATTTTGCCACTGGACAAGACTGTTTCCTCTATAATGTGCATGATGGAATAGTCCATAGAACGCAGGTTTATGAATTAAACAGCACACATGAAGAAGCAGACACACGACTAATATTCCTTGAGAATTTCATTACTGAAAATTCAGAAGACCTTCAACCAGTGATTGTTGTACGTAGCAATGACACTGATGTCTTTATCCTTCTTCTTCATCATGCTTTGCACATCAATGCAACTTTATGGATGGATGTGGGCGTTAATTCTAGGAATACAAGGCGCATGATCACTATATCAGAGCTGCCAAACGAATTAACTGCCCCTATATGTGAAGCACTACCAAGTTTCCATGCTTTTAGGCTCTGACTATACAGCACCATTTATGAGGAAAGCGAAATGGAAACCCTTTGAAATTATGAAGGGCAGTGAAGGATTGATATTAGCTCTGAATCAACTTGGTTCCTAGGAATTTAGAGACAAAGATGTTGCAGCTACTATTGAGGGGTATGTGTGTGCACTGTATGTACTTCGAAACTTTAATGAAACGAGATTGCATCTCTTTCGCAAAATGTATGCCCCAAAGAAAAACTCTGATCCTCTTCATAAGATTAAGTTATCTGACCCCTGCTGTATTAGTCCCTGCCACAAAGTTCTATGCCAAAAACTGCTTAGAACAAATTATATTTCTTTTCTTTGGAAAAATGCTAGAAAAGGTAACCTAATAGATTTTGAACCGTTTGGACATGGATGGAAAATGAAAAATGACAAATTAGTTGTGACTTGGTATGAAGGAGGGTAGGTGTCTAGAGATTTTATTGTTACAAACTCTGTCACTCTTGAAAAATCATGAGATGACGACAATGGCTAGTTGTTCTTCTGATGAAAATAGAGACAGATGATGTACAAGTTGTCTTTAATTTTTCTATTTTTCTCATTATTTGTAACTTGAGTGCTCATGCTTACAAAGTTTTGACTAAGAATAATCTAGCGAATATCTCTTTCTTTTTATGTATTAATTACAGTGTATAAAAAGGGAGAGTTCTTTTTCTTCAGATGAATTGTAAAGAAATGGATATTGAAACTATTCTGGGTAGAATTTTTTACTCATATCATGTACAGTTGAATCTAGATATCTGAATATGTTATAACTTACGGTGTATATATTTAACTATAAGTATGTGTGTGACACTCGATAAGACGGTATTTTACTTATTTTCTTAGAGGAAATAGTTATACCAAAATAGCTGTGGATGAGCCTTGATTGACATGTTATTATGATTTTCTTTGTTTTATTGTCTTATATATTATAAATATGATTAGCATATCTTTATATAACAAATACGATGGATAAAACAGTTTATTAACTATTTTTGTAATCGATATGATTCATTGCATATTTTTTATACAGGGCCATACTTCTTCCTTTAAATCAAGAAAATATGGACATTATTTCATATGTAGTGAGTATTTTTTTACTTTAATTATATTTTTGTATCTCGTACACATTTAAGACGTGTAAGATTATCTGGGATAACGATAACAGACGAGAAAGGAAGTTTTTGATTTTTCTACTAGAGAAGGTCACTTCACAGCCATAAGTCAAGTTCTTGTACTAAAGATTTAGATGTCTCCACATCATCTTTATCATTTAAATTCTATGTTTATTAAATTAAAAAACTTTCTAGCATGAACTCTCTTTGAAACAACTACTTTTTTTTTATAAAGGTTTAACTATATTTTCATGATCTCACTGAGTAAATATGAAATTATTCATACGGGGTGGGGGGGGGGGGAGCTTGACATTTTGACTTATCATGATCTGTCTATGAGGGTGATTTACAAGATAAAGTTACTTACGAATTTCCGTTTGTTTATCAATGTTTTGACAAATAGGTAATTGTTGAACGATCATTATTAACGGCGATAGCATTAAAATGTGACGTACTTCCATATTTTTTACTAACTTCAGGAGTTGGATTTTTAAGAAAAGGGCCTAGTAAAATCTCAATCCACCACTGCCAGTCTTTAAGGGTTGCAGTTTTGACTGCCCCAAGGTAAGACCTTTAAAAAAATACCTACCTATTAGAAATTTGGTAATCTCCAGAAAACAAATGGCCCCAGGCTCTTGGACTACAAGTCCATCGCCGAGGGCCCACTGCAGGTGGGGTGGGACGAGTTGAAATCGTTCCTAGGGGTGTGGTGGTGCCCGCTATGATACCTTGCATATGCTCTGGCGTATCCGGTTCCTCTCCTCTTGTGCTCTCTACAGCTGTGTGGTCTACACGTCGACCTGCTACTTCAGTGGTCAGTCTCGAATCCCAAGGAAAGGAGTTATTGATGGCATCTATTGTCAAGCGATGTTGCCTGTGTATTACACACACACACATACACACACACACACACACACACACACACACACACACACACACACACACATATATATATATATATATATATATATATATATATATATATATATATATATATATATATATATATATATATATATATATATATATATATATATATATATATATATATATATATATATATATATATATATATATATATATATATATATATATATATATATATATATATATATATATATATATATATATATATATATATATATATATATATATATATATATATATATATATATATATATATATATATATATATATATATATATATATATATATATATATATATATATATATATATATATATATATATATATATATATATATATATATATATATATTTCAATGGACGGAACCTCTTTCCAAGCAACCTCACCCATTTTTCCATCTGTAACATAACTTGAGAAAGAAATACAATTCATTTCAATTGTTTTAATTACTAGAACTGTGGGTTTCCACTTGCCCCTTCATAAACTCTCTCCTTCATTCCCCAAAATGGTTAAGCCTGAGGACTTAACCATTTTGTTCAAATGACTGCCCAAGGCCTTGTTTCCAGGTGACCGTACCTTCTTGGCGGTGTCAGACGACAGGCAAAGGAGGAGCCAAAAAAGGAGAGAAAGTTGGCGCCACCCACCATAGCAAACCCTCCACGAGGTTTAACTGGATTCCATGTGGTCTATATAGAAAACGTGACAAAGATTGACCTTTTGCGCCATCTACCTGGATGCCAAGGAGTAATTTCCAAGGTTATTAATAGATGATGCATCGGCAATTGTGAGAGAGAAATGCTCAGAACACCAACGACAGAGGTCCTTACACTTGCCTGCCCCTTGTATCCTCCACGTGTTCGACCCTGAGGTTCGAACCAGGATACCTTCGTAGTGGCATTTCCCTTAATTCCAACCTCCATTGCCAGCGCCCTGTTGAACAAAGGTATCGTCATCTTGATGAAGGTAATGTACCGGAATAAGGTTTCTTAGTCAGTCATGATTCCTGTTATTTCCCTGTCTGATTTTAAGTTCTTTTCCATTGTGCAATCACCTTCAGTAATTTGTGTTGGAGCATTCAGTGTTCACATAATTATGCATTTAGTGTTGAACTGAGTTATTTGGCCCCATCTATGCACTCCCTCAGTTCCCTTTGAGCGTCTTGTTATTCTTGCAAGTAACCGTCTTGCATATATTGCAGATAGGCCTCAACTGTGGAGTCACTCAGCTCTATCCCATGTGCAGTACCCCTTCTACCCCCTCTGCGATGTTTCCTGTTATGAAGACATCATCGGCGTAGAATATTTATCCTGTGTAGGATCCATTCATTTAGCAGTCCCCTATTATTACCTGCCCAGTAATTCGTCATTCTTCTGATCTGTGTTTGTTATGTAAATATAACTAGTTAAGAGAGCCCTTGATTTTACATAATCTTCCCTCACATGAAGGCCTTAAGACACTGTATTTCCTTTGCTGTGTTTGTCTACAAAGTTGCCCTGATATTGAGTTAGATGTGTAATAAACACAGTTGATTTCTTGATAATGTAAAGAACTCCCTGCGTTCATCTGTTGCTACCCAGAATGAAGTAAGCATCCTAGGGACATTCATAGTAACTAGTGTACATCGCCGAGTATGCAATTTCTTTACAATTATCAGCAGATTAGCAACTGCTAGCTGGTCTACATAACTGGAGATGACCTTGGTGTTATACCCCTTCCATTTTAAGCACATGAGAAGAGCCAGTTCCACAGCGTAAGTACAAGTCAATATATTTTGTTTAGGTTTATTCTAGATGCGAAAAGTGACTGCAATCAGTGTTAGGTAATTGATAGACTATGTGCATGCCAAATTAGTTCATGAGAATAGAGACACGGAATCTTCAATTCCAGACCACGTGGCCCCAACCCTAACCATCCGCCATCTTTGATTTGTGAGTTCCATGAGAAATTCCATTGTTATAAAAAACCACACTCCCAGCGCTCATATATAAACCCTTTCTTTCGCTTGCTAATTTTTATCCATACGTCCATATACCTCGCCACATTTTTGAAAGTAATAAACTTTTAATTCCTTAACTGAGTCGGATATTCTTTGGCGAGCCCGTAGCATTCCTGTGAATTTAATTATTGACGAATTTATCAGCGAGAATTTCCTCTTTTATTCATTAACTTTCGTTCATTTAGAACAACTGAGTCTTTTCAGGCACCCTGAAATTTGCCCTGTTCAGACATACTAATTTTCGTTCATTCCGAACAACTGAGTCTTTTCAGGCACCCTGAAATTTGCCCTATTCAGACATACTAATTTTCGTTCATTCCAAACAACTGAGTCTTTTCAGACACTCTGAAGTTTGTCTTATTCAGACATACTAATTTTCGTTCATTTCAAACAGTGGAGTCTTTCAGGCACCCTGAAATTTGTCTTATTCAGACATCCTAATTTTCGTTCATTTTGAACGACTGAGTCTTTTCAGACCCCCTGAAATTTAAGTCTTTTCAGACAACTGAGTCTTTTCAGACAACTTGAGTCTATTCAGACCTCTTGAATCTGGTCATTTCGTACAATACTGAGTCTCGTCAGACATATTGAACCTGTTCGCTCGACAACCATGAGTCTTTTCAGACATTGATTTTCTAATGGGTCATGCCCATATAAGCATTATCTCAAGATGTCTACAACATCCAGAGCCCAGCAAAATGAGGACTTCAAGCTCTACATGTCTGCTGGAAAGGACATGGGACTGTCAGGACAATCCCTGAGGGACTGGATCCAAGAGAGAGTAGACGATGCCAAGGTGGAAAGAGAGGCTGAAAGAATAGCCCATGAGAAACGAGAAGAGGCAGAAAAACAGGAGAAGGAGAAAGAAAGAATAGACCAGGTGAAATGAGAAGAGGCAGAAAGACAGGGGAAGGAGAAAGAAAGACAGGAGAGGGAGAAAGAAAGAGCTCATCAGCTTACAATGGCAGCTCATGACATGTGCAACACACCTGCACCCTCTCCTCATTCAACCCTCAGCAGTGTAGGCACCCTCATAAGAAAATGGGATGAAGCCAAGCCTGAGGCCGGGCTCGACCATATTGAAAAGGTCCTGATGACCTACCAGCCCTCTACTGAAGAAGTGTCTCTGATCCTGGGAAAGCACCTTGAAGGGAAGGGTGCCATTGTATTTAATGCTCTCCCCCTTGAGGATCAAGGAAATCTTGCCCTTGTCCACGAAGCCACTATAAAAGCTTTTGAAATAACACCTGACCTTTGGAGGAAAAGGTGGAGAAATATGCCCAAGGAATCAGCCCAAACCTGATCCGAGTGGATCTTCAAAAAGACCAGGCCCTAAAAGGATGGCTAGAATCTCTGAAAGCCACTAGTGTGGAGGATGTCCTTCAACTCTTCCAGCTCAAGGACTTCTTATTTTATGCCCTGCCAGCTCTCACCACTCATCTATGTGATAAGGTGCCTAAGACAGTGGTCAAGTGCTGCTGTTGGGCTGACAAATGGGATACTCATCATCCCCATCTTAGCTCCCATGGACGAAAATTATAATCCTCCTTGCCTGCCTCAACCATCTCCCAGCAACCTCACAAGAATGGGCACTCTCAAAAGAAACCCATGTGTGGGTATTGCAAAAGAACAGGGCACCCCACTGACCAGTGCTGCTTGAAGGCTGAGAATCAGCCAGAAGACCCCTCTACATCCTCAAACAGGACAACACCCCAGCAAGGCACACCTGGGTCGTGGATGAAGGGTAAAGGGCCTGCTCCCTCCAATGGGACAGTGCCAGGTAAAGACTATAGCCAGACTTATTGCCCTGATTGCAAAGTCTATGGGCACTCTACCCAATGGGCAAAATGCCCTAATAATAATAAGTCAAGTACTCCCGCCCTTGCCTTGGCTGTCACAGACCCAACATCGTTAGGTCCTCCAGCCCAGGGTCCCAGTCATGTGGCACCTCTCTGATGTAGGTGCCCCGCCAGCCAGGTCAAGGCATTTGATGATTCTGTGTACAAATGTCCCTCATAAGGGAAGACAAAATTCCCTGTGGAGCTACCATTAACTAATGTAAACCCATCACTATTGAAGTTATTAATCACTTTAAGATGGCACTTCCTAATGTCAAGTTGACTGTCACGAGACCTCACAGATCTGAAATCTGCAACCTTGCAGTAGCTAGACACATTCCTGGAGGTTATGACATCCTCCTCGGACAGGACTTCCAGTCCTCATCTAAGCTACAGCAATCCAGGGGTCAGAATCCCCCAGATCATTCATTAGGCATGAGTAAGCCTCAAACGCCTGTATTCGTTCCACTGCCAGTGCCACCTGAGTGCAATGTGCAGTGGTCCCCTCCATCAAGATCGATTCCAGATCCCATTCCGGCCCCTGACCCTGCCCCAGTGCCCGTGCCAGGGCCCCCAATAGATCCCCCTCCAGGAGATCCCATGCTTGATTCACAATCTCTGCCAGTGTCACTTGGGTGCACTCAGCAGTGCCAAGCTCCGTCCATCCTGAACAATGAGCACATTCTAAATCAAATATTAGTGCCTCACCCTGCCTTAGTGCCAGCGCCAGAGCACGCCGCTGATCTCCATTCCAGAGATTCCAGTCCAGGTCTCCTCTCTTTTACAGGCTTGACTTTGCTACCAGTGCCTGTAAGAGATATGGATCCTTCCGACCACAGCAAAAGCTCACCCAAAGGTGCGGCCTCGCAACCCATGCCTGAGCTGGTCAGTCTTACATGTGAACCTCTCACGCCCCCCATGACCGCTTCTGCTCTGTCTCAGTCTGCTGCAGACACAATAGTGAGTAAGGATTCTGCCGTGACCCAATTGGCCGATGAACTCAAGGAACTGAGAGCTTGTAAAGAAGGCCCTGCATCAGCCAAAAAAGAAGTCGACACAGACAGTACCCAAATACCCTTCCCGGGCTCAGTTCCACCTATTCCCCGACCAAGACAAACCATCAAAGTAAGAGAGGTCCGTGGAGAAAATACCACGGGTGTGGATAATTCCAGGTAGCTTAAGGAAAGCCCCCAAGCTTTCCTGGCACCCATGCCAAACCGGCACAGTGCCATCCTTTTCCCTACGAAGACTTTGGCACCTCTATTCAGACGAGTATATCAGGGTTCTTCACCTATTTATTTTTCTTATAACTCTATCCCTTTATTTTTTCCTTAACATTTCCCTTCCTTACTTTTGATTATTACTCACATTTATTTTATACCTTACCAAGGCCTCATTTCACTTTAATCCCCTCTGCCAGTGCAGAGTGCCACTGACAGATATTCCAATTGTATGAGTCCCATGACTTTCCTTTCAGGCCTACCACAGCATCATACATTTAAAATGCGATATGCCATCACCATTAGTTATTATTAAATGACTGCCAATGTGGCACAGTGCTGTTATAGTAAATGATAGCAAATGATCCTGCCACAGGAGTCGCGCCCTCTGGCTACCTTATGCGGCCTTCTTGGGCTAAGGAATGAACCTAGCCATTTTCCATAGGCTAAGGAATGTAATTTCGGCATATTTAATCGTCATCTTTTATTAACAATCCTTGATTACTCTGAATCTGTCATCTATTCCCTCTGTGAACCTCTGTAATAAATCTTGAGTCTCAGACCCGTGACTTGTATTTATAGTGCCCAAATGGCACTGAGCTATTGCTCAAGTATCGTGGAAACACCTGACTAAGCCCACATTTACCTTATTGTAATGCTTCTTCAAGGCAGATTAACTGCATGTGTGCAAAATTGGTAATTGATTATTATTAAGAGTGCATGAAGTATCTCTAGAATTAACCTAGTATTAATTCATTGTTTTAACTATACCATTATGTTGTGAGAATACTCTGATTAACGCTGACTTAACGTCATAGGAATTAATGATAATATATCACTTCTAGCAGCAAGTATTTATCTGTGTTAAAGTAAATGTCATGGTGTTGTTTTGTCTCTTGAAATTAATTGCTACACAGAAGTTTAAGTTAAATTACAAGGCCCCAAGGGGACATGAGAGAGAAGTAAAGTAAAGTCTTTAAGTGAGTTTGCTTGCTGGTAACCTTTCTCACCCGATCTAGGGCGTGAATGCTAATTTGCTTGGGGAGGTGCAAAAGATGGAACCTTGTTCCAAGCAACCTCACCCATTTTTACATCCGTAACATAACTGAGAAGGAAATAAAATTCATTTCAATTGTTTTAATTACTAGAACTGTGGGTTTCCACTTTATAAACTCTCTCCTTCATTCCCCAAAATGGTTAAGCCCTTTAACCCTTCTCTCTGTTCAAATGACTGCCTAAGGCCTTGTTTCCAGGTGACCTTCCTACCATCTTGGCAGCATCAGACAACGGGAAAAGGAGGAGCCAAAATAAAAAGAGAAAGTTGATGCCACCTGCCATAGCAAACCCTCCACGAGGTTTATCTGGATGCCATGTGGTCTATATAGAAAACGTGATGAAGACTGACTTTTGTCCCATCTACCTGGACGCCGAGGCATAATCTCCGAGGTTATTAATAGATGATGCATCGGCAATCGCGAGAGAGAAGCGCTCAGAACACAGAGGACAGAGGTCCTTATCCTTGCCTGTCCCTTGTATCCTCCACGTGTTTGACTTCAAAGTTCGAACAAGTATACTTTTGTAGTGGCATTTCCCTTAATTCCCTCCTCCATCGCCAGCACCCTATTGAATGATAAGCCTTGACTGTGGAATCACTCGGCCCTATCCCATGTGCAGTACCCTTTCTATCCGTTCTGTGATGTTTCCTGTTATGAAGACATCATTGGCATAGAATATTTATCCTGTGTAGGATTCATTCATTTAGCAGTCCCTTATTGTTACCTGCCCAGTAATTCATCATTCTTCTGATCTGTGTTTGTTATGTAAATATAATTATTTCATAGAACCCTTGAGCTTACGTAATCTTCCCTTTCATAAAGAAGGCCTTAAGCCACAGTATTTCCCTTGCTGTGTTTGTCTATGAAGTTGCCCTAATATTGAGTCAGATGTGTAATAAATACAGTTAATTTCTTTACAATTATCAGCAGAATAGCAACTGCCAGCTGGTCTACATAATTGGAGATGACCTTGGTATTATACTCCTTCCATTTTAAGCACATGAGAAGAGCCAGTTCCACAGCATAAGTGCATATCGAAATATTTTGTTTAGGTTTATGCTAGGTACAAAAAGTGACTGCAATCAGTGTTAGGTAATTGATAGACTATGTGCTTGCCAAATTAGTTCATGAGAAGAGAGAGCGTAGTAACCATTCCACGAGATTTTGTACTATCGCATGTTAGCTGCATGTTTTAAGAATAGGAAGCTAGGGAGTAACTCAGTCTAAGAGTTAATAAAAAGAAATAAAGCCCCTATTCCTTTGTCCACGTGATAAGGACAATTTGAAAGTCCCGAATTCCCAGATAGGCACACTGTAAACGACCACCAAGGCTTTGACTCCAGCTATTTTTGCATTGCTGGATTTATCTTCTTTCTCTCTCTCTCTCTCTCTCTCTCTCTCTCTCTCTCTCTCTCTCTCTCTCTCTCTCTCTCTCTCTCTCTCTCGCTTGATGGATAGAAGAAGCTAAGAAGTGTTTAGGAATATAAATTCCCGCTCTCAAGAAGGGAGAATGGTAATTCTGACACGGAATCTTCAATTCCAGACCACGTGGCCCCAACCCTAACCATCCGCCATCTTTGATTTGTGAGTTCCATGAGAAATTCCATTGTTATAAAAAACTGCACTCCCAGCACTCATATATAAATCCCTTTCTTTCGCTTGCTAATTTTTATTCATACGTCCATGTACCTCACCCAGAATCAAGCAAGTATCCTAGGGACATTCGGAGAAATATATATATATATATATATATATATATATATATATATATATATATATATATATATATATATATATATATATATATATATATATATATATATATATATATATATATATATATATATATATATATATATATATATATATATATATATATATATATATATATATATATATATATATATATATATATATATATATATTTTTTTTTTTTTTTTTTTTTTTTTTTTTTTTTCATGATGTTGCCTTGTAATACGTATATCCTCCTATAATTTTGACATATTTACTTTTTTTCATGTGTTATGTGTAATGATAGTGGTTGTTGAAGTGTCATATTTAGTTTGGCATCAGATCTCAAAAGAGCTAATGATTACTTGATAGCGTAATTTAGAATTGATAATACAATTTTAATCGTAACGTAATTTAGAATAATATCTTTCTTGTGTGTGTCCAGCAAGCACTTGTATCATTTCAATTGTCATCAGTTGAGATAAGAGAGAGCGCTTTGTTTTGGGTTAGTGATGACAGGTTTGGAAAACGAATGCCGATTCATCCCATATGGGCTCAAGACGAGTGATTTCACATTGTTACATGCGTTGTTCGAGTCAACGTACGCCATGTTTTGTAAGACTGCGTTCAAAACGTTTTGCTGGGATGACATAACTTTCTTCTAGAAGCTTCTCCATTGTATCTAGCACCCAAAATGCTTTAATGATGTCACTTCCCTGCTTCTAGAACTTCCCTTTTATATCTCGTACCCAAAATACTTTAATGACATCATATAATTGTTTCACATATTACTGGAATCCTAAAATCTGTTTCATTCTGATTTCTGAGACCAGTCGATTTGGTTCCCTCTCTCTCTCTCTCGTTCGTAGAAAGAGATTACTTTTAACGTAGTGTTTTGTGGTCATGTATTAGCGTTAACTTTTGAGATCTGAATTTAGTAAAGTTATTTAGTTCGTAACGGCGCCTGGTAAAAAGTGTGTTTTGTGGTAACGCAGCTGCAGCAAATGATTTACAGAGGTTTTCACAATTTTGTGTAAGGTAACGTGAATTTTACTTATTAATACCATGGTATGATAAGTTAGGAAATTTTGACCAAGTGAAATCATTATTGATAAATCTTATGTGCATTTTTGTGTGTTTTTCTATTTACAATCTCTTTATATTTTCACATTTTTTGTGTCTGTGATGTAACATTTATTTACATAGCATTTTAAATATTTCTTAGTAATTTAACATTGCATACTT